>CM060948.1:161741530-161929030 GCA_030765055.1 Mantis religiosa | reverse complement strand
AGAATCACTAAGTTTTTGTGCAGTAAGCTTTGCCCTGTCTTATATTTCAGTGGTTACACAAAATCATTTGAAATTCCTTCCGAATGAAGACATCATAGGCTATTCTCACAAAATTAAAAATGTACGTTGTATTACATATCAATTGTAAATCAAATTTGCATCTCCCAGTTGCTAAATTTATATTTGGGAAAATTAAAAATAACTAAGCATTTGTTGATAATTTTCTTGTTGTAACTTTGGAAGTGCAACTGCACTTAAGTACGGAATTTTGTGTTTATCCCACAATTAATGTTCCCCTTAACTATCACGTATATAGGGGACAGAGGTAGTGTCGTATTCCATATACAGAACCTATGACGAGATTCCAATGGAAATACATGTTTGATTAACTTGAATATGGAAACACTTTTAAATAAAGTGTATGTATGCTCGCACAAATGTTTGCGTATACATGTTTGCGTTAGGTTAACACTAAATTTTGGATAAATATCAAATTTGGTATTTGAGTTACGGTTCTTCCAAATACAAAGATTCTATGAGACGTCCCTCTATAGGGAACAGTTCTTTACGTGGATCATTTTTGTTCTTATTTAGGCAAACACGTTCCAAATTTTTAAAATTAAATACTATCATATTG
Organism: Mantis religiosa; assembly: GCA_030765055.1. Lineage (NCBI taxonomy): Eukaryota > Metazoa > Arthropoda > Insecta > Mantodea > Mantidae > Mantis > Mantis religiosa. The sequence continues at coordinate 161,928,393 of CM060948.1, read as the reverse complement.
TCGCATTATATATTTGAACCGGGATGATTTTAGACTACAGGTCTTGGATAGGGTTGTGTATACTTAAAGGTGGTGTACCGTAAGGGTTTACAGTCTAGTTTGCAACTGGGAGCGTAGCTGAAAAGACAGGGGGTCAGATGGTAGAGGTAAATAAATGGTAAAGGGAATTTATAGTCAGGTTACAGATAGGTAGATAGAAATAGCCCAACTTTCTACGAAATGCCAGTTTACTATAACATCATGATTTTCTACAATACAAGTCAACTCCGAAGTCTTGAAGAGACTTTGGGTGGATTGATGTTGATAGCTACATTAGTACATTAAAGCCTAGTCGAGCTTACCTTCGAGGAGATGTCGGTGCGTGGTAAAGTGAAGATTTGGCGTAGCCTCTGGCCACAACAATACACTTTAGACTCTCGCGCACCTCGATAATCACCGCTATAAGTATTCACGGCCAAGCCCAAAAAGAGGGGGCCAACACACGTTGAACCTAGGGAAATTTTCCCTTTGATCAGCAGAAAAGCTTTTGGAACATTCTGTCCGCCATGTTGGTTTAAGTCCAACGACCTGCTGATCGTCCATTACCAACTACCGGGTTCAACGTCTAGAGTTGCTGCGTTTGACATTCTTACTTGGTTACTGCTCCGAAAATATGCAAATTGCTATGAGGTTTCTACATCTTTACTTCCACAAATTAATACTTTCAACTGTATAAAGAAACCTTATGCTATTAAAATTTCAAATAAATTCCTAAAATAAATCAACTTCCTTCACTTCACCAAAGCATACGCGACAATATTTAAGATTCTTTTATATAACAAATAAGATTTATAGGTATATCTCACATTTTCTGGTAATATTCTTGAAGTTCTCTATATCTGGGGGGAATTATGTATGATTTTAAATAACTTTGAAACTATACATATCGGCAAAAACTTACTGTCTCAAAAATTAAAATGTATTTAAAATACATCATTTATTTCTATTTTTACTAAAATATATTTCCAAGGTATCCGTTGTTATTTATTTAAATTTTGCTACTCTATCATTTATTTATAGGTGTTTCTTTTCAGTTGCTTTTAGCAATGTAATGGAAAGAATAATGAGTTTTTAAGCCAGCCTATTGCGACCCGTTTTAAAATATTTGACTATCCTTATTTTCTCCATATTTCTCTTATATCTGCAAGGGAAGTTTAATGAGGCTACTTCTGAGAAAATTTAATAGAATTAACGCGAAGTAGATGGAAAAATAAACTTTTTAAGGAATGTTTTAAGAAGCTATAAGCACGTAAAATATCATCAAAGAAAATTAAGCAACTGTAACACATCAATTTATTTTAATTATACTGTTCACAGTCACTTGCAGGTACGAGCCTGGACCTTCGTTTATTTCTTCAGGGGTCTCAAAATATGTTTCTACGGTGCAGTTGTAACATTGAATTTTTGGGTGGATTGCAATGTCTCTTTTACCTTCATGACAAGTGATAGACAATGGAACTGACAGTTCAAAAATAGAAAACACGCCACTCATAAGGATAGTTATTCGTTGACTATTCTTTTTGCCGTACTTTTAATAAATTACAATTACTTTATATGTAATATGTATGACACGCTTCTCTATCTGTGGATTTCTGAGATGTTTCTAAAATAATGTACCCAATAATTAAAAATACGGAAGTTTCTATCGAGCGGGACAGTTCAGGCGGTTTCGTTGTGGCCCGCATTCGGAAGGCCTGGGTTCGATTTCCATGGACGTTTTCCCGGGTCGCAGGTGAAAGCTGGATAGGTTAATTACATCCCCTGAATTTCCTGTCCCTCCATTTCATCTCCATTATCATTTCACATCATCTCTCATCTGATGGGCTCTTTCAGGGTGTCTCGGCGCTGCATGGCAGGATGATACGCTCCTGGTATAAACTTCCTCCTTCGGTAGGACGGTTTCCGGTCTCTGGGTCGACTTGGTGGGCCGTTTCTGAACCACGGCAGGTGGGGTGGCGGTTGTGCTGGCCTGCATGGGGAGTTTCCAACTGGTAAATAGTGCCTAGGAATTCTATCCTCTTCACTGTCGTGATTCATTTGGTCGGCTGTCTTCTGTCTCCTCTCACCTCATCCTTCCTCCCACGATGCCCCACTTGGGACTTAGGTACAATAAACCTCAGGTTTCGGCGCCGAATCCCCTCCTTAGTAATCCTAATCCTAATCCTACGGAGGTTTAACTGTACCTGGAGTTGTTTCATATTCATGAATTAAATCAATCAGATTAGCAGGAATCGAGAACTGAAGTTCTGTGGTTCGAACCCCGCCAGGAGCTTGTCTTCCCAGATAAATGTTTTGTCTCGATTTTTCTTGGCCTTCATAACTGACAAATGCTTTTGAGGTAGCTAAATGTATTTCTGTAAGCTTTCTTTCAAAAATTTCCTTTCTCGGTTATCACATCTTGTATCATCGGTGCCCACCATCTATTCGGGTGTGGTGAAAATCATTCTAATCATTCTATTGCTTTCTCTACCCACTCTCATTTAGTTTTATATAACTCATACAAACTGCTCCTAATAAGGCTTTTTGTTGTGCCTACTTTCTGTTAATCGAAGTGAACGTTTTCATAAATAGTTGCATTATACATTTCGTTGCACATAAAAGAGGCACAGAAGGCTGAGGCAGATGTATAAAAGCAGATTGCTGTATGCTGACCTGTAATTTTCATACTGCTGTCATTGTATTGCTAGAAACTATTGAAGGTTGGCATACTTAAAAAGAAATAATTGTAACATTATGTAAACTTTTCCGTATTTTAAAATCCATTTTTTACCAGGTTATACTCTCTGCCAATTTTATCTCGTATAAGCAATTATTATCTCCCAGAAAGCTCGCAGGTACTCAGATATCTGTGACCCTTTGTTTTGGGCAATCATTGTACTCTTATTCCATTTGAAAGTTAAGAAATTAAGGGTATAGTATTTGAAGTTCTGCAATATGCATTAACAAACAGAAAAAATAAATGCTTTAAAATAATGTTGGTTACTTAAGAAGTATTGTAAATTTAGAGTAAAAAAGTGATATATTATATGTTTAAGGAAATTGATTTTTCTAGTCTGCATTTAATTCTAGATTATGTTGCGCAATTTTAATGTCTTCAGTGAAGTAGAGCAATTCTCTATTAACCTTCATTCTAAATCTTCAGAACAACAAACTACCGGTACGGTTATTGCAATCAGAGTTAGTGAAGTTATCTAAAGTTCCTGTTAGTAATGTGCAGTTCAAACTGAACTTTACCCGCAATGGTAAATTGATTGACAGGCTAAACTGAACTCAACTACAACGGAGGAGTAATTAGTTTTGAATAAACAGTGTTGATCCTGAAATTAGAGATGAGCAATACCGCAGCTGCCATTCTATCATCAGGATTCGGCTCCAGTAGGATAAAACAGAATGCGCCCTTCATGTTGCAGATTGTAATCGAGATTATTTTACTTTGATTATGTCCCTTTAACACCGGTCCAGCAATGAGATATCCTGATGCTCAGCTTAAGCACAAACATTTGAATGATACCTACACCTAACGCTGGCAGTTTCAACAACTATGTCTCCGTTTATTTGAAAGCGCACTTTTTAAATATCTACTCCTAGCTGTAATTTAAATTTAGAGAATTTTGGAAATGAAATATCATCTGACTTTAAAAAATAAGCCCTGAAAAATTTTGGGCGTTCAATAGATTAGAAACGTGTGTGTTCTGTGAAATATCAATATATAGTTTTGGATTGAATGCATTACTTCTTCACATATAATTAGTAACCGGTGATGAAAGGAAAAAGCAAATATGTTAGATATATTCACGTGGCGTTCTGTACTATTATCGTGTATTTTTATATAGCTTCTATAAATTAGTTTTAAAATACTTTATTTTTTCTACATTTTAATCTAGATAAACGTTTGCAGAAATGGCTCCATTACACGTTACGGATAGGAACAAGGAAAATACAGGAAATTGTAGCCAAATAACCAAAAACATCGCTCTTTCCACAACATCACATGAAACAGCCGAATGAAGATAACAGCTCAAACGCTCACAGAAGTATTAACAATTGAAGCAATAACAACGACCATCTTGCAAATGGCTGACGCCACAATAAAGATTATTTCAAATGAATGGTGCATCTGAAAGAGATTTACATTTTTCGTGTAGTAAACCTTTGTCATTCTTTTATGAGTTACCAGTTACACGAAACTAAATAATATTACTTTCAAATGCAGAGGGCTTCACAGAATATTCATGTGTATTATGTGTTTCAAATGGGAAGAGTTCTGACCTGTAGCGAATCAGATGCGTTAGAGCCTTCAGCGTTACCAACTCGTTACCCCACTCTTTTAATATTTCCGTCTCTCTCGCATATTTGCGAGTGTTCTTGGCGCTAATGCAAACTCAATTTTCCAAAGTTTTATAACAATGCAGTTGTTGAAATCGCAATTGAAACGTGGATATTCGTATATTACGCAAATGGTTTAAATATTTAGTTTAAAATTAATTATAGTTTAGTTATAGTTTAGGAATTACTTATTTCTCTAATCCAACGAAAATATCAGCGCTGCATCCGTATATCTGTAAATGTTACTTACGTTAAGAGATAGTTCGTCATTGTCTTCATCGTCTGAGTACTGCAAATTTATGATGATAGGTTCCAAAATCTCGTTATGTACTATTTCTTTTCAAAAGTCATCTTCTTGTAGTTTATCTGATGTCTCACGCAGTTTTCCCAGTTTTGTTGTGCTCCTTGTTAATTCCTTCGTGAATAAGTCGTTCAGCGTCGGGCAGTTTAAAAATATTATTTCTGTTTGCAACATAATTTGAGCTCACATTAATTCAATTTGATTGTTCTGGCAGTAGTAAGGGGGAAGGTGTATCGTATCTAATTGATCCAGCTGATACAATTTTTCATGGAAGAGTAACTGAATAGTACTTCCTTGAACTCTCTAGAATAAATAGAGATTACGAACCATTCATAAACAAAGCTATAATGTGACCAGACACGTTCTGCCAGACCAGCAGCAAGTGTATTGTTTCCTCTCATCGAATTTAACAAACACATTTGCTTATTCAAAGTACATATATATTTCACCACATCATGTCAAATGTTTAAGTTTCAGTTCTGAGTAATTTCAAATATACGTTCACACATACATGCCATCCAATAATGATATTCATTACAGTGCTTACGTCGCAATACATAGTTATAATATAATGATATCTGCTTTATTTATTTGCATTAGGAAAATTATTTGAGTTAAAAATATTGGGCCTTTACGGTTATGTTACATGTATTACTCTCTCCATTTAATGGATCAGTTTTGGCAAAATCTGAATTTTTGTCTTAGCGTGAATGGTATTTATTAGAGATTGATTAGTTTGGCGCTCGTCACACACCGCATAGGGGGAATGCAATACGACAACAACGTAGGACTGCGATTGGTTGCTCACCTAGTAGTGCTCAAGGACAAATACCTTCCCATTTGAAACACATAATAGTTCTATTTTTGACACAGACACACACACACAAACTATAGATATTTTGTTAAAACGTCTCATTACTCAACGCAGAGAAATCAAAATATGTATTTCTATTGAAATGAATATTTTTTAGGTTAATGGATGGTTGTGTCTTAAAGGCGCTCATCTGCATGGCCATCAGGACCGTTTAAAATCAATCATGGCAAAAGCTATATGTTGTAAAAAATCTTAATATGATGATGTGATTCTTCTCCACGTAGATTATATCGAAGCCCCAGGTTGGGAAGCCATTTGAAAAGTATTTTCCTAATTTGATGCTTTGTTGTGAAATTTTATGAAGTTACACACTGCTGCAACAGCCGATACATGACGACGTTTCTCAGGCGTGGTTTTGGATGGAGGTCTTCAGGAAACAATTTATCAATTAAATTAAAAGAATTATTCAGTTTCTTTAAAATATTCCAATTGCTAATGCTGGATGAAAATTAACAAAAAATGCGTCGTAAAATAGATTGATAAATAACTTTAGAAGCGAACTTTCGCTTTACAATATTAAACTAAACATTTTTATAGCTTTTCAAATTAAAACTTGCAATCGAGTGCTCTCAGTCTGTTTTATTTCGCGTTCACCTGCGTCTTCTACGACATTACAACTTAGAATGACTTTTTCCTTTTTTCAAAATCAAGATTATTGATTTTGCCGTCAATATAGTAACTAAACATTTCCTGATATCGACACATCATACGTGATGAAATTCTATTTATTTATTTAATTTTATAATCTACTTCTCAAAACTTAATTTAGACAATTGAACATTCAAACATTATTCCAAATAATTTTAAACTCTTAACATCTTCGCTAAAACAAATTATCATTATTGATTATTTTCCATTCATATCGCAATCTATTACACGCCTTTCTTTCACTCATTAATTAATCTCATTCACTTCAGCAACACTTCCAACAATTCATAATGATTTCCCTTTAAATAATGTTCAAATAAATTGAGAAAAACGAATATAAAAATAATAATACTTTTTGGAGTTGAAATTAAAACCAACTGCCTCAATATAAACATGAATACATAGCAACAGTCAGACGTAAATTCAAAATAACAAATAAAAAGGCCAAAAGGTATAAAATCTTTATGTATACACCAGTACATCCTAATACTATCTCTGGACAAAAATTTTAAAACCTTTTCAATCCCTTTGTTATCGTCTGCCAAGATCTCTGCAAAGCTGACCGGCAGCTGCAGAGATTCCCGAAGATATCCTAGACAAAACACTATCACGGACCTGAAGACTGGTAACAGTGCCGAATTCTCTCCGTAGTAAACCTAATCCTTATCCTTGCAGCAAACGTAAAACTATTTATAGTGAATAGAGAAGGTAATGTGAATGTAACTCGTCAGATACTTCTAGTTTTGCTGTTAATAAATATAAAAATGCGCGAACAGTGTAAAATGTTTTATTTGTATATAGGAGGCACTAAATGACTGTTTTGGCTAAAATCTCCATATCGGATTTCTGGGAAGAATGTCCTCTGCCTACCAAACACGTGGCAAGAAAGTAAAAATGGCATTTCACAAAGAGTGCAAATGCCAGTCATAAGGTGAGGATCATTTGTTGAATTTATTTATGCTACATTATTCCCTCCCCCCCAAAAAACGTATAGTTACTTTACGTGTACAATATATATTGTTTTCTTCTGTTTCTAAAAGTGATATAATTAATGGATGTAATGAAGCAAGTTAATCCACTTCACAACACACTGGTGGCCGAAGTAGTAGTGAAGTCATAGACTCGTGAAGTGCACGTCCTCTCTGACAGAAGTTTATCCCAAATTTTCCTCAGGCTTCATAAAGGCCGGGGAAGACATTAAGTTAGAGAAAGTACCTTTAATATGAAAATACAGCTTTTCGAATAAACAAAACACTCCACCTACTGACAAATTTTTCATTAAACCCCGGTAAACCACTCAAAGAAATTGTCTAGAAATGTAATTTTCCCCCCAATAAGATTTGTGCCTGATCAGTTTTTCTCTTGACATTCATGCAATTTAGTTATTTTGTATAAAAATACGTTTTAAAAATATTTCAAAAGTTTCACAGCCAAAGGCATACAACAGCTATTCCAGGTCCTGAAACTGCTAATTGAAAGCTTGAAGTCACAGAAATTCATAGAATCAAATTGCGAAATCTCCTAAATGTGAAAAAGTGAAGTTTTAGTATTTACCAATATGTATTTCCATACAGAATTCTTTTAGTGGGTGGAACTTTAAATTTTTAGATTTTATGTTGTGCACGTGTATAAAAATCGTGAGTCCAAACATTAAAACCGAAATAAATATACATAATTGTATAAACAAATAAACAACTAAAACAATAATAGATGAATAAAACGGAAGAAAATTAAAACACTGTATGTCTTTCAAATGTCGTTAAGAATTTCCTTAATCTAATTAAAGTTGAGCCGATTATCTTTAATGTAAACAATTTTTTTCCTAACATTTATTTAATTATGCCAAAATATTTCAACTAGTAGCATTCACTTACAACAAAAACATCTGTCATAAAAGTCGGGTGTCAGATGTTGTTAATTAAGATAAAATATGGAGATGTTGCAAAACTTTGGGGCAAGTATATTTCCTGTTATAGCCCATTTTCATTGATTTAAACTGCAGTTACGCCATTCTTGAATTATAAATGTTAATTTTCAAAGATCTTGCCAATTTGAAAAATCAGTGTTTTGCTTGCAAGGAATCTGCATACATTGCTCACAAAGAGTTCAGTCACGGAACTGTGTAATTAAGTGTGCTAACACACAAAATTTGGATATTATAATTCTAACGTTATCATGATTAGAGTAGCTAAAAATAAGAATGGACATGGGTTCAACCAATACGGTTATCGTCTGTCTAGTCAACGGGTGTGCAGTTCGGACTCAAAGGAACCTGACCCTCCCACCCACTAATGACCGTCATAAATCTATCTCCACACTTCAGAAATAGAACACTGTCGTTGAGGACCAATAGAAACTCTGGTTTTCTTGAAATGACAGTCGCATGTTTGCCCCCCGTGGAGTCTCAGTTGCCAAAGTTCCTACTTCCAGTTGATTTGTTTCATTACGTGCAGAAATTCGTTGTGTGTCACGATGTGGAGACCGTGGGAGAGAAATGCTGTGGTAAGTGCAAATGAAGTAGTAGGTAACTTTCAGTCAAGTGGAAATAATAAAAGTGATGACAATAGTGTGAATAAATTGGAAAGTGTTGCTGGGCCGAGTTATGTTCTTGGAAAAGCCTCAAAAAACAAAGTTATAACGGGAACAGTTTCTAAGCAAATTCAAGCGCTTGTTTTGAACACATATAAATATGTGCTGAAAAATAATCTTGGTAAGGGGTCGTGCAATGAACCTGATGATAAATTCTGGGTGTTCACAGAAATACAGTAAGAAATATTGTGACGAAAGGAATACCAAAGACGCTGATCAAGTGGGAAAACAAAAGGAAACGTTTCTCTAAAGTAGATAATTTCACATGCGATTTAATTCCCGAGAAATTTATAGATTCCATGCAAAAGGGAGAGCGCCCACCTTAGACGAATTGGTTGCACATTTGCAAGAAATTTGTGATTTTCCTTATGGGCATTGTACTTCGCGCGGTCTCCTAAAGGAGCTGGGTTTCAAATACCACACTTTGAATAAGTTAAGGGTTATTATGGAATCCAGTAGAATTGTAGCTTGGCGATATATATATATATATATATATATATATATATATATATATATATATATATATATATATATGTCAAAACTGAGGAAGTTTCGCAGCACTACATATATGTCAAAACTAAGGAAGTTTCGCAGTAATGGACATAAGATAATTTATTTAGACGAAACCTCGTACGACACCCATGACGTATTGAGAAAGGTGGCAACCTTGCAGAAATATCTGGGAGGAGGGCCAAGGTTGTAAAACGATTATAAGGGTTCGTCAAAGGAGTCGGCCGAAGTGCACACGAGTTAACTAAACAGACTTTACTGTCTTGGCGTTGCCACTTTCACAGCTAGCGGGCGACAGAAATGGAAGATATACCTATCTCTCTTTGTCTTACCGAATCCACTCAGCAGGTAATCTGAGACATACATATAGATGAGACAGAAGCGTTCGCTTAATATTTCAGTACGTGTGTAACAGCATATTCAATGATTATGACAGGGTAGCATAATCTGAACCTTAAAATCTTGAACCGGAGAACAGTTCGCTTACGTAGCTATCATTCATATGCACACAAAAAATGACTCATTGGTTCTCCTATATTTGAACCCAAGAGATTTCAAAATATTTTGCATGGAAGATACTGCGTCCGTATATTCTATTTTCTCCCTCATTAAATTGGTCAGCCTTTGGCAATTGGCTATTCATCGTAGTCATATAATTCATAATTTTTTTTACGTAAAACATATGAGGGCTGTTCAATAAAGATTTATCATAACGTTTTTACGGTCATAAGTTTTCGCACTGAAATTGAATCTTATTATATTCTGTTAGCTTTATGTGAAACAAACATGCCTTAGTAGTTTCATTGTTGGTACTCCTGGTTTCCGCCGGTGAGAACCAGGTAAGTTCAGAGATGTTCAGTATCGCCTACCGCGACAATGGAGGTGACATGCAGTTAAAGCTGATGTTAGAGGAAGATCCGGAGTCTCTTTCAAACGTAATCACTGCTAATGAAACTTGGCTACATCATTTTGATCCTGAGAGCAAACAGCAAAGCTCAGTGTGAAAATCTCCTTCATCATCAAACCCCCAAAAAAGCAAAAGTGGTTGCCTCTGCTGGGAAAGTTATGGTCATTTCATTCTTTGATATTCATGGAATGGTTTATCAGCATCTTGTACCTGCACACATCAGTAACTGGACAATACTACAGTGATGTCCTGAAAATATTGCAAGTCCATATTAGGCACAGAAAACCACATTTCCGTGAAGCAGGCTGGATGCTGCACCACGATAATGCGCAGCCGCATATTGCCATTGTTGTTTCTAAATATCTTGCAAAAATCAACATGAAGTACATCACTCAACCTCCCTATAGTCCGTATTTAGCCGCATGTGACATTTTTCTATTCCGTAACTTGAAGAAAAGCCTTCGTGGGAGGCATTATCCATCATCAGACGCAGCGGTGAAGGCTGCGGCGGCGATCTTGAAGGATCTCTCAAAAATGGTATCCAGCATGTCTTTGAAGACTGGTAGAAACGCTGGAACAAGTTCATCGCATTCAGGGGAGACTATTTTGAGAAGGACCATCAAAATTATCAGGATGAGTAAAGGTACGTTGTCAAAAAAATTTGTGATCATTCTTTATTGAACAGCGCTCGTACTTTTGAAAATTATTTAAGTTGGTAGCACCTTTTTTAGCTGCGCGATGGTTCCCTGGAGATCTAAATATGGAAACTTCTCCTAATTTGGTGAACTGTTTGCCTTTTTTTAACAATGTTAATCACAGAATGAACACTAACGGGAAAAGCTTGTGCCGTTAATTCGCGAAATTTGTACTTTCGAAAATGTCTTTAATTAACAACTGTTTGAAAAAGAATATACATTAACAAGAATATTTCTAACCTGCATATGCAAAATCTTACGAGTTATTTCGCAGTAACTACTAGGCGCACCAGTACTAGGCTTGCTAAGCGATATATTTAACATTGTAAAGCATGTGTGCATTCTTAAAAGATAACCTTTTACTGAATGTAAGGTACAAAATGCAACTTCAGCATAGCACGTGTGTGCTTTACTTCACTGACGGTTAATGATTCTTTTCTTTCCAGTCTTATCTTTCTAGGCGTTTTACCTTTCCATATCTCCGAAACCAGATGTGCTACAAACATGGGCTTTGGACATTCATCCTCAGAAAAAATAGCTCTGTTTGATGGGGAAAACAAAATAATTCTGTAATTAATACCTTTAGAGTGCACAAAGAAATTAGCTGTATGGCTTGGCAAAGCGAGCCAGTATGCGTGTTTAACTGTACAACGTTGCAAGCACCGCATTGACTAGTAGCGATAGAACAGCCCTGCCTAGCCCCGCCTTATGTTCATTCCTATTTTGTAGCTAACTTAATAAAATTTATTCCCGACTTAATCTAAGTGTAGTAGTTATGGTCCAGTGTTGAACTTTAATGTAACTCATTAATGTGTACTTCTTCATTAAACTGCAAGTTTCCACTAATCAGAAGATCCGCATGTAAGAATCAATACTTCCTCCCGTGCGCACATCTGTAACTTTACCAGGCATCAACTGCTGAAGTGCAACTATCGATTATTATTCAATGGAAGAACAAGTAACCGAGTTTGGAGAAACTAAAAATGTCGCACACGAGCGATAGTGAGATTCAACTTAAAACGCCGGAAATTTTTGCACAGGCACACGATGTAACTAACAACTTACTGTCACAAAAATGAAGAAATATGTATGAAAAAATCTGTTTGTTACAAAAAGTGTAAAGATGATGTACATAATGGAACTGTCGAAAAATATTTAACTATCGACCTTGTGGCCTCACTAGTCTATTTTGAAATCAGCACTCAATACTAAGCACCATATTGACTTATCTGAGTAAGTACTTAAAGTTTAGAGGCTAACTAAAACGTAAATTAGAGGAATAAAAGAGAAAAAGTCCAGAATTTTCTCTCCTGATGAATTGAAGAAATTTATAAATGAACTAAGTCCTCATGATAAAGTTAGCATTTTTAATATTTGCATTTTCTTTAATGTAGCATAAATGTAGAACATGCTTAAGAGAAAAATTATATTATGTAACATGACTAATATTGCTACGGTTAGCAACAAATTTTGGAATAATGGGAGCTTGCCAAAAACTTGAGTTACTCATTAAAAGTTGATATTTTAGAAGACGTATGATCAGTTACAGTAGTTGCTATACCAGTCACCAAGGCAGAATCACAAAGAATAATTATGTATCTGGCCATTACTACGATATACGACATAAATAGCTGTGCATAAATATACGTCAGCATGCAACACACCCTCATTGATTCATAATATGCCAAGATTGAAAATGCATCGCACTGAATGTTGGCCAAATAGACTGTGAAATATGGGGAAAAATAACTCTATAATTCTATCTCCCCAGCTCCAACTTATACACAGGGCGCTGCTTTCTCAGAGTTCTACGACAATTTTAATAGGTATCTACTAATGACACTAAAGTGTCATGATAGTTGGAAATTTACTACTGTTGCTGAAGCTTAGATGGATCAATTCAGAATAAATTCCAACCGTAAGTACAATATTAAACACTGCAGAGCAACGAAACTGACAAATTAACTACAACCCATCTATTATTCCACACTTCTATTATTATATAACCCACTTCTATTATTCCACAAAACCTATACTTATAAATAGATTTCATCCTGTGTACAACAAATTACTTGTACGTATATGAAATAAAGCTACTTCTGTTTACATAATAATTAGTGTTAACTATAAATAATATGCTAAAATTTACTTTGTCTAACCGTTTTTCAAAGTTTATTTTTTTTAGCTTATAGCATATATACCGTCCATATCATCAAGTACTGTGTAAGTTTGAAGCCAAAATAAAACTAATACTTACGCATCTGCGCGCTTCACAAACCTGCCAGTTGTGTCACTGCGTAAGGTAAGACCAGTGCACTGATTGACTAAAGTAAGTTTAGAATATTGAAAATAATCTATAAAAATGTTTTAAACTTAGACACACAGTCGCGCAGTCATATGAAACTGCAATGAATGACAATTAAGATGCTCGTATTAGATTCTCACATCTTAACTACTGCCACTATGGTCTCGTCGTATAAAACTATTACAGCTCTGAGTGCTGTATAACATCATTTATGCTCTGACATTTTCATATTTGTGAAATAATATTTTAATCAAGTGATGAATAGCTATAGGAGCATATTTAAATATTGCCTTCGGTTTTCATACGCGGTAAATCGCTCTAAGCGCTTAAACATTTTAACCCAGAAAAATATTTAATTTTAGCTTTTATATCACAGATGATTCCTGGTAGTCTCTATTGCTTTAGATATTTATAAAATCCTACCATTATAAAATATAAATAGGTCGTTTTATTGTATTAAATGTCGTGCGCAATTGGCACGTGTGCCACTAGAAGAAATGACGCATTTACTGTAGTAATGACGCAATACTTGTATTCTAAGTTGCCCTGGCTTACCTTTTGTCATATTCTTTACTCGGAGCAACAAAGATGTAACATGCTCTGCCCATTATTAAATTTAGAATAATTAAAACTTAAGCCTGTTGGTACTGAAGATCTTGTGCTGATAATATACTAATATAACAGTCTATAGCAACGATCACTTCTCTTTAAGTAAGAGAATAGATGAAAGTAGCTCTCTTGTTTGTTACCTCAACGCGTCAAATAATAGAAAACGTAGTGTAGGGAGAACATTTAACGTCTTCTTACGTACGAAGTCGCTCTCACTTACGTGACCTATGAATGTCAAGTTATACCAGGTAAGTTAGCTGCCCCTATTTATTCATATCTATGCAACCCGCAGTTTTAGTCTAATGTGAAAACATTGATCCTTTTAGCACAAAATCCGTTATTGCAGCTCTGCACTTCTATTCGGTATTATACGCACCAATATTAATACTTACAGCCCTGAATGAGGACTTAGAAACTGCGAAAAGCTTAAATAAATAACTTATTTTCATGCATACAATACTTGCATGGTGATAAACGAATGCTTCCCAAAGAGCGACATACAATACGGGACAGCTGGTTGAGCGGGTTAACTGCTGGAATATGGTGATGCAAAGGCTAGGTTCGAAACGACGTCACATTGTTTGGGTTTTTCTTTCTTTTCTCCTAGTCTTTATTGTGTGTATTTTAGTTAGGAATTTATTTATTGCTACTATTGGTTCTCTTGTGAGCCAAAGACACACGAATTACAATTCGATAATTAGGGATCTATAGGTATTAGCTCACCATATAAATTGCGCCGAGCTCACCCTACCGGCTGGTAGGAGAGGACTTTGCCATTCAAAGGGATATCTTTATCTTTAATTAGAGATCATGTTTTACTTCGTGATATAATCTGTACTGTATTTTGTGTTGTAAACCATATTACGTAGTTGGCTTTCAGTTTTTAAGAGCCTGCTGACGACATTAAGTCTAATATTTTCCTTTCATCATATGTTTCACTTTTCATTTGTGAAATTTTGTAACCTGGTTGAATGGGTCAAGCACAATATCGATCATAATAAAATATACATTACGAACTGTAAATTTATAACTACTTGCCAGTGGAAAACATGGCTATTATTATATTTTGTAAACGCCTATAATATTGGAAATTTAATTATTCTTCCACAATAGACATGTATAGGTTAAGATTTGAATAGATAGGGTCAGACTGAAAAATTCAATGACATGGCTGGAATTTGACTGGACTCCGCCCGGTCGCTCTTAACCTTTGAGCTACCATGGCCAATGTGCTGTCATGACATTAAATTTTCCAACTGACTCGTGTTTCCTGGTAAACCACTAGGGGCTTTGAATATACAATGAGATGCGCACCTTTTGTGGCGACTTACTATGTTTATTTAATATTCATAAATCACCTAATAGTGGTAACTACAAAGCCTGGGACTTAAGTACTTATAATGCCATGGCATTGATTTTTTCAGCTGGCCCTATCTATTCAAACCTATAATGTTATCATAAAATGTTATTTGTATCATAATATCAAATTATAGGGTAATATAATTTTTGAACTTAACACGAAGAATGTGAACCCAACTTGAAGTGGCAGAGTGGCGAAATAACCTGCATAATACCATTTAGCCAACGCTGCCCTGCGAGGGAAGGTTCCCATACGATTAAGCAACCGCAGACCTGAGACCCCCACTTCGAAGCTTGATACGGTTTTTACAGCTTCATACAGTGTTTTGAGCTCGTTTTTTGTAGTTTTAACGCAAAGGAAAGAAACTGCATCCGCCATTATATTTACTGTATGCGCTAAAATGCAGTAATTTGTAACAGAATACTTACACCTACTTACAGAATACTTAGCACTTTTTGACATGGCTGTACAACGTGCTGGCTGAAGATTTAAATCCATTGGTCCCCTGTGTCTAACTGTGTAGATCTGCCATTTTGTGTTGCAGTATTATTGTAAACTGATGCACGTGATAGGTTGTTCTTTCAGGGGCGTGTTTAAAGTTATGTGCGAATGTACGCTAATAAATAAAAGTTTGCAAACTCGTATAAATTGCTACTGCAGCTTTCTGTGTCTAGGTATGAAGTTTTTGGAATCAACATACATAGTTATTGCTCTCTGTCCCGTACAACAATTATGCACTGAGTTGTCTACCCCTCCTCTATAAACTGTTCTGAAAATCATCCATTGGAATGCATTCAAGAAAGGCGTAAAGCACACATGTCGCTTAGCACGTTGCATAAATTAAAAAATTAATTGGGGAAGGTGGCTGGCCTGGTGTAATGTTATATTCTTTACTGTTTATGTAATTTGTGTGGCTAAAGTTATATAAAATGTATCCAAAATCGAAGATAACCTTATCATGGTACTCGTGAACATTGTTTCACGAACAACCACAATAATCAAGATGATTCAGTTGTTGAATACATTATTATTAATACATCCTAATACTCTCAAAATAAAATGACAAAGATTGTGCCGCAAGGAAAATTTTATTCATATAAATATCATAATTAACATTACATATTGTTCTCAGGAAAGACAGAGTAAATTACCAGTTTATAGTGTTCTTTCTAGCACCTGGAAGGAATTTCATCTATTTTCTGCTGCTTTATTTAATCGTTACCATGTTTTATTCAGTTTGAATGTAACAAACACCATGTCTTAATATGAAGAAACGGATAGAATTCCAGGTTTTTAAATTCTACACATAGGACTATAAGAAAGGACTATATGGATAATATAATAAAAGATATTTACAATAAATGAACATGAATATGTTTCGAGGCTTAGAATTTTAAGTTCGTGCATTCTTTAAAAAAGGGGAAACTTCTGTACTATACCGCATTGAATACGGTTGAAATGAACGAACTGAAAGTGCATATGGATAACTAAAAGAGCAGCTTAATCTTGAATTCTAAGATTAGCTTTCTGCCTGACGAAAGAAGTGATGCTTTACCACAGGAATGTATATAAGGTTTCATAGATGTTGCATAAAACGGAATGTGTCTAGTCCATATTTCGAGAATTAAGTATTCGGTGTTATTATGCAAAATAATTTTATGAGGGTCACAATCAAGCATTGATTGGAACATTGAGATAATCATGTTAATTTTACCACAATGGTTAAGTGTTAAATATCTAACGTACTTGTATTTAGGATTTGCTTTAATTATAATTAATAGCACAAACAGGCTGACAGCACACGCAGACATAAGGAGAAAGTACCCAACAAAGGTGGATGCACAAACGAACTGTTTATGAAGCAAGGGTAGATGTGTTGCAACAAGCCACCAGTGACGTTATTGCGCTGAACATTGCATGTCTTACTCCTTGCTTGTTTCTGTCAGTTGTGTCCTTTGTTTTTAAAACTGAGCATTGCCGAGAGCTGGCGTTTTACTCAAACCACAGAAACATACAAGGTAGATGTCCGTACACAGTCTCAAACTGTAGTGGTCACGTCACCTGTCTGAGGAATGCCACTTGTGTTGCAATGGAGTCAAAAAGGAACTCTAAAGCAACAAAGAGCATGCAGACAATCATTTCAAGTGCAGCTGGGCAAACAGAAATGCAGCCCAGGCTTCACGCCTGCATCAAGAAGGATATCGTGACAAAGGACTGACGTACATTTGCATGAGCGCATCAGCACCTCAGAGAATATGACAGCTTCTCATATGGAGCAGGTGCTCCTGCACACATTATTCCGAGATTGGATATGGTTTTGAAAGCGTCACAACTTTCTCCAGGTACAAAAATCTTATACTAATTTGCAGTTGTGCGTCGAAAGTCAGCCCTTTTTACATAAGTGTCCTTTGACTATCAGAAGATGACATTCACACGTGAGTGTTACAGAATGTTGTTACAGAATGTAACAGTTGTTGTCACACAGTTGTTACAGAATGTTACAGTTCGTTACAATAGTTCACATTTTGGGTGTGCGTTAAACGCACATGCTATTTATGAGGAAAAATCTTAGCAGATTTCATATTGAATTTGAAATTGGAGGTACAAGTTGATATTATTAAGCCACACAAAACTAAGTGGATAGAGATATTTTCCAATTCTGCAGCAGAATCTCCAAGGATTGTTTGAAGATGCTTCTCATGAGCAACGCCAGATTTGATGACAATGCATGACTGAAAATCGGCTCATTGTGCTACTACTGTGAGCCATATAATGCAAATATATGTTACAAAATGAATAGGTTGAGGTAGTACCAGTACCTGTAAGATCATATGATCTAAATCCTTGTGATTTTTGTGTCTAGGGTCAGCTGAAAAACGCGGTGTGAAACTACTCCTTTCACATGGCTGGAGAATCCAGATCAGAGAATCGTGCATTCTTGTTAACAATTCCGAAATTGTTGTGGCTGTTCAAAATAATTCAAAACTCACTACACTTACAAAAAGCCTTTTTTCAAGATCTAATAGGCACAGTTTGAACATTTTTTATGGCTCAGAATGTTAAGTAATCGCAACATGTAACATCTAATAATAATTCACGCAAGCCGCTTCTAAAGGGTCTTTCAACAAAAGTGTTCTATCTTTTAACTTAAATAAAACACGTTCTATAAACGTTAGAGGTTTATATCTTTTTATTTTGGAACATAATTGATGTCATTACGTGTGGAAGAGAACATCAGTTAAGTGACAGCCGTGACTTCGTTGGGTTACGCGTATACGGTTGATCCAATTTTCAAAGACAAAGAAGTTAAGTTAGGTCAAACTTCACAAATAACACGCGTGATGTTATTCATAAGATCATTTACTGGTTCTCGCTTGCTGACATAAACTCGAGATTTAACATAACCTCACAATAAGTAAACCAACGTCGTTAACTCACATGATCTCGAGGGCCAGTTAACATCACCACGGGAAATAATGAAACCTCTGAACTTCTCCTTAAACAGATCGATTGTCTTAAGAGCAGTTTGACATGTGGCACCATTTGGCTGGAATCAGATGTTTCTGAGATCCATATCATCCAACTGAGGCCAAAAATAGTCCCTTATAAGAGCCCGGCATCTTTCTACATTGACAGAGCTTCTCCATCTGCGTCTTGGAAAAAATATGGACTAATAATTCCAACATACCAAAATCCACACCACACAGTAACCTTTTGGGGATGAAGTGCTCGTTCTTGAATGTACATTGGATTGTGATTGCTCTAATAGTGGCAATTTTGTTTGTTAAACCATTCATCCAAATGTGGGCTTCCTTGCTGAAGATGATTTTTCGACAAAAATCCGGGCCAGCTTCCAATTGCGCCATAGCCCAGTCAACGAATACACGGCGCAAGCTATGGTCGCTGGGTTTTATTTCATGAGTTAGCACCATTTTGTAAGGTGCAACTTCAAGTCCAGATGCAGAATTCGTCAAGCTGTGGTCGTGAAAGCCCCAATTCTGCGCTCAACGAGCAATTGATTTGTTTCCGCTCTCGCGCACGGAAACGACGTATATATTTTCGTTGGAGCGCTTACGTCGATTACGTACAGGCGTTCTTTGATCGCTGACAGAACCAATTCTTTAAAATTCATCGATCAAATGACGAATCGTTCTTTCGCAGGGATGATTATGCACACCGTAAACATCACGCAATACAGGGAAGGTTTGGTGAACAGATGATCCATTTTGATAATACATTTTCACAATTTCTACGCGTTGCTGAATGCTGTAACGTTCCATGGCTATTTAATTAACTGTAACCATATGAAAAACTGACTGCTGAAACTTAATAACAACTGCAGCTATCACATGTTAAAGATAGGCCACTTGTTGAAAGACTCAACATAGCAATATCGAGTAAATATCTGTTCTGGCATTTTTTGAAGAAATTTAGTATTTACATTGATTCAGTATTGAAAATTGAAGAGATTATCATCATCGTCATCGTCATCGTCATCGTCATCGTCATTATAATAATCATTATCATTATCATCATTAATTTTCAGGAGTATTTTGTCAGCATATTGAAAAATGAAAGTAATAATGGATTCTGTACGTCTGCATCCTTTTAAGCTGCTGTCTGGCACATACAGTTTTAAACACATCCTCACGGTGTTGTGGTTACCGCGTCCCTGTTTCATGAGATCGCGGTTTCAAGCCCGGCGAAGGCCAGGGGATTTTCTCACGTGGAAATATTCTCAATGTGGCTTCCTCCTGAAAAAAAAGGAAATCCTTTGGTGCTTTGTTGTAAATTTATTCGCAACTATAAGGATGACATTCCCAGAGAAAATGAATTGTAATCGAAAGCTCTCGAGAGTTTCACAAGCAATACGAACATGTTTGTTCCAAATGCCACATGACTAGCGTTGAGTTCTAACTCTACGGGCATACAGTAGTCACTCTGCCTAAGGAACCTACTAGCAGACGCAGGTATTTAGCTAACTGATTAAAAGAAGAAGAAAGAGAGGGGAGGGTTTTACAATATAGTGGTGTTGTTTTTCACTCCGGATTGACAGTTACGGCGATGTATTTTTTTTCTTCCAGCGGGGAAAATTTCATACCATGGTGATTTCATATGTTTTGAGAAGAATAACAAATTCTTCGTTACCTATTCATTTAAAGAATTGCCTTTGTTTCACCTTTATAAAGAAATGTTAAAAACAAAAGCGATCTCAGTTTTAACTTCTATTTTCTGAGATCGCACATGAAAAATTTTCCCCACTATTTTTATTTTCTCTTGCACTTAGTACCAGTAGTAAGAGGAAGAATATATTCTAGCATTAATAATGAAATAAAGAAAATACAGGACATACATAATTTAGCAAAAATTTTAAACTAGAGGACTTATATGTCAAAATTTCTGTATCAATATGTCACTTGAGATACACGATTTGGGATCACCTATACTCAGAAATAATTTTTACAGAAAGTGGGTTCGTATGAATATGAACGCCGTGACTCAAAGACGAAAAATCTGTTATATACCAAACTTATATTCATATTAATTACCTTTCAACGAATCGACAGGAAGTTAGAAAAAAATAACCATACTACAAGATCCCCTTACATGGAAAGATTATCTTTTTTTTTAATTTCCTCACAAATGCCTCCAGGAATTTTGTTTATTATTTAACATATTTGCTTGGCTCAAAATGTTTATCTTGATTTTTCGGTAGCAACCTTTGAAATGAATTTGTTATAACTTTGTATAACTGGCAAAGCGTACGAGATAGACAACAATTTTTACGTGGTATCAACCATTTCTGACGTATTTATTGTTATTGGTCTGAAGATTTCAAACATTTATCATTTTTAAATAAGCATCGCTTAATTGCTCCATGCAATGTCATAAAAGTGGTATGAGATTTCAAAGCTACAATTTTACAGATTTTTCTTGCTGTTCCTTCGAAACAACTTGTTATCAGGAGTAAATATTTAAATACTTTCCACATGTTGTAAATAAATACTTATTTTGTTATCTAAAACCATTCAAGAGCAAGAATTGTTTTAGTAACGTTAATGCGGTTCTGATGATTATGATTATGATGATGATGATAAAACCACATAGTGTGGCGTTGTAAATGACAAAGAAAGTAATGTGCACGTATTAAATCAAATTATTAGCAATTACTTCTGTGTGCAATTACCAACTTTCACATACTAGTTGCACTAACAGACTACATTAGTAGAATAGATGGTACTTGAAAATGGGGTAAATTTTAGTCTATTCATTAAATATGCATTATTTAGAAATTTTGTTACATTTTACATACATTTGTGGTTCAATCACTTGTTGCTAAAATCAACACCCCTCTTAAGGTTTGTGAGCTTATTAAGCAGATTAATGATGGAGATTAATCCTTCATGCTGTAAACTATACCCATCAGGCCAGGAAGAAAATTCTTCCCGAAACAGTGAAGAAGTGTTTTCTAAACGCTGTTTTCTCCCCACCAGCGTCGCCGGATACACAAAACGTTACATGGGAAAATTTTCAGGAAATCTCTCATCTCTGTTAACAAGGAAATCTGGTAGATGAAGCTGAAGATGTAGTAAACTTTGATGACGAACTTGCCATCGCTAATCATATTCGAAGTGCAGCCTATATTGCTGTCGATAACATGAGTGAAGTGACAACAGAAATGCATGATGACGAAGAAGAAAAAGAAAGGCAATTAAAACTACGCACTGTTGGAGAAGTCCTATCTGTTGTGAACGACCTTCAGGAATTTGCAGCTTCCAAGAATGTTCCAGAACTCCTGGAGCTGATGCAGGATACAAAGGAGATTGTTCAACGTTTCTGGTGAAAAAGTCTCGAGAGTGCGCTTTGAAGGACATGTTGAGACAGTGAAATTAGACAATAAACTACAATTATTCTACGTAAGTTGAAAATATAGTACATAATACATATCAGCCTATCATTGTTTAAATTTCATTCTATATTATTCTTCACTGTAAAGCTGAGCGACTATAGCTTCTGTAAATTCTTTGTATTCAAACACAGACGGAAACCTGTGTAAATGGAAGTAAATGCACGAACGATCGCGGTTAGTTATAAAGAGGATTTACTGTAGTAGCAGTGGAAGTTTTGTACTCCATAACTGAGGTTCTCAAATGATACCTTACTGCGACACGTGATGATGATCAGGAACGCCAATGAAGTGAACATATTTGGAGCGACTGAATAACTGAAGGCGACATTACTTAAGCCAGCGTTCAGATGAATTACAATATTTATAGGTATCTTTAAAATTTAAGCTTCTATGCAATTTATTTTCCTGTGTATTATTTCAAATCTAAATTTATACCATAGATTATATGCCATTGTTTAGAATAGCACCAAGTTATTGCTTTAAGCAGATTAAAATAATTTTCATAAGTATGCACTTTTGGAATGTTGATGCTCATTTGATCTATTCTTAGTATATGTGCAGACGTACGTACTTACACGAGAATGTGATAACATTTTCTTTTAAAATACAACCATTTTTACTGGCAGGCACTTGACGAGATTAATTTTTGTTTTGGTTCTTATTGCATTTTCTACGATCACCTTTTTTCGGAGTAACCATATCTTCTTGAAGTACTTTTCCTTTGACGTTATTAGAGATGCTTTTAGTATCTGAAAATTAAACATGAAGGGTTCCAGTAGACCAATGGTATCGATCGTATATCTTAGTGGCAATGCCGGGCTAAGAATCCTGCCAGGGCATAGTGACCCAACACGTCAGAGACCAGTTTAGTACAGGTTTACCGCGGGTTGCACGCAGGGGGATAGTTTTTTACGATTATGTAAGCAATAAGTTGAGTCCCAAGCTTTATAATCCATTCGGTAGATTGGGTCCACTATTTGGGCTGATTTCACAGCTAACACAAATCGTAGAACTAATAACTGTGAATCCTTCCATGCCAAATTAAATGGCTTGTTTTACACTTAACACCCAAAAATTTAGAACTTTGTTGACGTTTTGAGCAGTATTCAGTCAGATGTGCATGTTCAGTTACATAGTACAGGACAAAAAAAAAAAAAAAAAAAAAAAAGGATGAAAAACAAAGCATTGGAAAATGAAACATTTTTGAGGGAGCAGATGGTAAAGTTTAATAATAAGGAATACTGAAGACAATTTCACGAGAATTTCTTTGTGAAGGTTGTTTCTTTTAAATTTTTGCCCGTGACAAAACTATTGCAAGTTGCTCGTACGACAGATTTTAACATGACAACATTTTTAACTACATCAACCTGCTAAATGTTTGAAAAGTCCTAAGTCTGCACAAAGTAGGAGGGGAAATGGTGTCAAAATTAAGGGTAAATGGACTGGATTTACCTGCCTTGAAAGCTTAGGACGGACTCAATTTATCTCACGGATTGAGGGTTTCAATTTACCTACTTGAAAATTTTGGAGGGACTCAATTTACCTTGTAATAAAAAGGAACTCAATTTACCGAACCCAGCACGCAGAGTAATGGCTGCGTTATAGACTACAAGTATGAGTAGCTTGGGTTTGCATTTTCCCTATAGGTATTTTAAATCCGAATGGAAAACTCTTATGTGAAGCTGTCGGCATTAGTATTCAATTAGTGTACAATTAGTATATTGTGTTAAAAAGGCTTTATGAATTGAAACACCAGGCAGTATACATTGAGCTTAATTTTGTAGAAAACCACCAACCCCTATTGTTAATTACGTATGTTTTATATTATTTCACTTGTTATGAAATAGTTCAAATAAATATTCTCTTATTTAATGTTGAAAGACTAAGAACTTTTATTTCAGGTATAACAGGTTTTGAAGGCTACCATACTACCGTTTCTATCAACATGCATACATAGAACCACTACAAGTTCATAATAGCAGTGTGTAATTATGATTTTATTCACTTATTTTAATATGTTTTGATTTTGACATTTTCACGTCTCAGATTAAAAATAAACAAAGATTCATGGAAATTCTTTAATTTTGCTGGCTTTATACGAGGGTTGTTCAATAAAGAATGATCATAATTTTTTTACGGTCATAATTTTTCGCACTAAAATTCAATCTTATTATATTCTGTTAGCTTAATGTGAAACAAACACGCCGTAGTAGTTTCGTTGTTGGTACTCCTGGTTCCCGCCTGTGAGAACCAGGCAAGTTCAGACATATTCAGTATCGCCTACCGCTGCAATGAAGGTAACATGCAGTTAAAGTTTATGTTAGAGGAAGATCCGGAGTTTGTTTCAAATGTAATCTCTGCCGATGAAACTTGGCTACTTCATTTTGATCCTGAGAGCAAACACCAAAGCTCAGTGTAGAAATCTCCTTCATCACCAACCCCCCAAAAAGTAAAAGTGGTTGCTTCTTCTGGGAAAGCTATGGTCATCTCATTCTTTGATATTCTTGGAATGGTTTATCAGCATGTTGTACCTGCACACACATCAGTAACTGGACAATACTACAAGGATGTCCTGAAAACATTGCAAGTCCATATCAGGCGCCAAAGACCACATTTCCGTGGCGCAGGCTGGATGCTGCACCACGATAATACGTGGTCGCATATTGCCAATGTTGTTGCTGAATATCTTGCAAAAATCAACGCGAAGTGAATCTCTCACCCGGCTATTCCCTAACTTAAAGAAACGCCTTTGTGGGAGGCATTATTCATCAACAGAAACAGTGGTGAAGGCTGCGGAGGCGATTTTGAAGGATCTCTCAAAAATGGTTTCCAGCATGTCTTTGAAGACTGGCAGAAACACTGGGACAAGTGCATCGTATTCAGGGGAGACTATTTTGAGAAGGACCATCAAAATTATGAGGATGAGTAAAGGTACGTTGTTAAAAAAAATTGTGATCATTCTTTATTGAACAGCCCTCGTGCACCCGATTTTAAAAAGTATTTTATTTTGATGGTACACATGTTTCCAATGTATGATTGTATTTTCAGCGGTTTTTAACATTTCGTGTATTGTTGACAGTCGAAAAGAGTATGCTGCTTTCTAGTGCTCATAGAATGTTTACTTAATTTGCATTAAGATTTACTTGAAAAATGGAAAACTTTATGGAATAAAGTGCAGCACTTTATTTGAAATGTTAATTGTGGCTTTTGACGAAACTTCTATGAGCAGGACAATAGTTTAGGAGTGGTGGAAACGTTTCAAAGAGAGGCAAAATGTTTCGGAGAGGTTTGAAAGAAAACTTTGAAGACGATGACCGTTCTGGAATCCAGAAAAACACACCAAAAACACCATCAGAGAGGGTTGGCAAAAAATGTAAGAAAACTACTCGTGGAAATTGCATCACGATAATACTACCTCTTACAATGGGCAGCGCCGTGGCCAAGCGGCTAGACAGTTTGGCTCTCACCAAGGCGGCTCGGGTTCGATCCTAGGCGACCGCAAAGCGAGAATTTTGGTGGACAACATGGCTGGGGCGGGTTTTCTCCGCTATCTCCTGTTTCCCCCGCCATCTTATTCCATCGATGCTCCATCTTCATTACATGTATCATCAGTGTCACCGCCTGCGATGCCACATGTATTAAAACCGGGCGTTATAGACTAAACATTCACAATATTTCTTTGTGACTTTTTGTCAAAATACAAAACCGTTATGTAGCCTGACCCACCATATTCGCTGAACATGGCCTGCTGCGACTTCTTTCTCTTCCTGAGACTAAAGAAAACAATGAAAGGACGTCGTTTGCCATCATTGATGGAATAAAAACTGAATTTCTGAAGGAGCTGATTACCATAACGAAAAGTGAGTCCCAAAGTGCTTCAGTAATTGGAAAAATCTCTGGCACAAGTGTATTATATCAGGGGGCTTACTTTAAAGGAGACAAAGTTGATGTTGATGGATAAAAGAATATTCTTTAAGAAAAAACGAAATTCCCCTTATTTTTTGATGCCACCTCATATGTCTCTACTATTTAAGAGATACGCAAATGTGTAATTTGTTTTTATTCCAGTTTGAGAAACGTTAACCTAAGAAGCTAGGGTAGGTTTAATAATGTCTATAATGTGAGCAAAATTACCAGAAAGTTGTAACAGCATGTTATAAAAATGTTCCCTCATATTTCAAACTTGTATCTGTACTATATGTCCATCTCCCAGTCCAAGGCAACCTTGAAAGAAAACGTTTCATAAGGTATACGTACTAAAAGCAAGTTTTTCACTATGGACGTAGCCAAGCTGCAGGTAACCAGACAGCTGAGCGCTGATAACGCTACTAGCGTTCGTCGTTGTAAGTGCGGGCCACTGTGGTCCTGTTTTGCCCTGAAGTGCCTATAATCTTGACAACAGAGGACCTCAACGCAATACGAGTTTGCAGTAATATCCACGTAAAAAAAGATATACAGGAGTAATTCTATACTGTCACGAGGCCGCGCGTAAGCAAACGCCGAGAGAAAGAGAGAAGCAGGAAGTGAAAGAGACAGATAGCGTTAAAGCCACGCCTACGCCCATGTGCACGCTAGCGCTTAGATACGTGCTGAGGGAGACTCGGGGCAGGGGAAAGAGCCGGAGAGACGTCTCGACAATTCTCTCTCCTTCGCCTGTCGTCGTGAAAGACCGTGAGGCTTCATGAGTTGTCGAGAAACTTCCCCAATCTGCGAGAACCAACGATTAGTGTATAAAAGCGCATGCACTGGACGAGTTCAGCAGATCCACAGAACCCACTGAAGATGGTCTAAACTAGACCGAAAAGCGCTTATGGAGATATGGAGAACATCTTGTCTGAGTGAGTAATCTCAAAAACTGCTTGACAACTACTCATATTCTATATAAAATATATCTCACTTTTAACACTTGACAATGTCTTCTTTAAAAGATCCACAGGAAGCTACTAGAGTGTGCAAAGAAGCAGCCAGTTCGGCAGTTAGAGTCAGCAGGCTGTTTATCGTGTATGTGGACATTTAAACTGTATCAAGTTGCGAGTTGAGAACCGATAAACGTGTAGTGATTTGAAAACGAATTCTTTTGTTTATTTAGAAGCCATGGGAGACTGTACTGGTGTGCGTTACGTCATTCTGCTGAGATCAGAATTGTACAAGAGCCTTTGTGTGGAAATAAAGAGCATTTTGAAGTTCTACAAATTGGACTTTTAATGTTACGAACCCACAAAGTCACAATACCTACTAATTTTGAGAAGTCAATGTCCTCTAAGGTAGATATAACAAATATAAAAATGCAGAAATTCATTATTAATACAAATTAATAGTGCGAAATGAATATTTCTTCCTTGCGTTAACTATGGTTGAATAGTTCTTTGTGTAAGATCAAGTAAGCAGACACCCAAGAGTTCGAAGTGATCTTTATCTGGGAAAACTTTATTGTGGGATGAATTATTTTCAGATCTTCTGAATTTTAGGATGATTCATCTATGGCCTTAAAGGGCAGTCCGATATAAACGAATATTAAACTGAAAAGAAATGTCGTGACTGTGTAGACACAATAGCGCTTTGTGCATAAAAATGTAACATTCGTTAAATTTTTTCGTCCAGGTCGGTGAACGCTAGTCTGCGTATTCAAGAAGCTGCATGCAGATAACCGAATTTAAATAATACTTTTACAGAAATGGTATGGGATTGAATTTTTAGCTCGCTCTTTTCCTCGGTTTACTAATAGCGAATATTTGTCGTAAGGAGTTAAGGGGGGCAAAAATTTGAAACAACCATAGTGCACTGCAAACGTTTCATATTTTGGATACAACAAGACGCGATATTTCCCTATAAGGAACACTTTTATAAATGAAGAAATGGCCCGATCACATAAACGCAATAGTAACGTTAGTGAGGAATATTGACATTGTACTAATGGGTGAAACCACGTGTAATAATCACGTGTGTTCTAAAGCATCCGAATAGATAATCTGTATACATGTGAACTAGAACATTTTTCCAGTTTCACACACACGTTCAGGTTATGATGGTTTTCATAACAGTTGTTAATTCATGATCTAATTTTAGATATTCCTATCGAGAGCCTGTATTGTGAATTCCAGTATACAAATCAGAATTAGAAGTTGTGCAAATTGAATACGAGTAACAGTTGGAGTTTCGTTCGATCAACTCATTCTTGACACAGTTGCTTAATATGCCATGGTACATCATGGCATGGCGGTGATATTAATAAAGACGTGACTTAGCAACCCATGGCGTGATAGCCCATAGGGGGCCAAGGCCTGCCAATCCGACTGCCGGCCTCACGCCCAAATACGCAAGGTAGAGGTGGGCGATTATCCAACCGATGCAGGGAGGAGATGTAGTCAGCATCTCGGCGTCCCCAGCCGGAAAGTTAGCTTTCATGACCAGGGCTGCTTACCTATCGTAAGCTCCTCACTTTCCTCACGATGCTGAGTGGGCACCGGTCCTATACCCGGGAATTAAAATCCGCACCCTCAGAGGTGGGATTGAACCCGGGCCGCATTCCGTGAAGCATGATGTCGTAGCCCATTACGCCACGACGCAGGACAAAAGACGTGACTTAAGTGTGGCTAAATCAAATCCTAAAACACGAGGACTCGTGATGTTCAAGCACTTTTAAGTCGCATGAATTAATTCATGTAATTTTTTATAAAAGGCCGCTTTGTTAAATTATCCTAATTAGAAAAAAAATTCCTGAAGCTGATGGGACTTCTTTGCAAGTTTCTAACAGTAATTTACGGGTCTAAAATTATATTTGTTTGGAAATGTGTGTGAATATAACCTGTGAACTTTAACGTTTCATAGGCCGATTACTGTGTTTTTTTCGGTATAATTTTGCTACTGGAATGCGTGTACTGTGTTCGTGGCTGACATTCATAGGTCCCACTTTCCATCACCTCATTAGGTCTGGCTAAAACAGCTTCCTTATAAGTAGCGCTTATATACCGAATTGCTCTTTGATCTCCCACAATGAATATAAAAGTGATTGCAATTTTAACCAAGAGCACTAGACTATTAGACGATGAGGTGGTGTACATTGGTCGGGATTAACTGACCTAATTGATTGGACTTTGATAGATGTGTTGCACAACAATGAATACGTAGATAAGCCAAAGGTCAAATACGGATTACCATTAGGATAATCCCGATATATTAATTGGAATGTAGTTGGCATCTACAGTCTCGGCATCACAAAGAGAAACAAATACACGTGGAAATCTCAATGTGGTAAACGTCGAAGCAGAGACTTCCACATAGAATAGGGCAGGGCACATAGGCAACGCCCCACTCCGCTGGTTCCCCCTTCCTCCCTCCCCACACATTGCGCCGAGGCGCGCCGCGACGCTCTTCTCGCGTTCCCTAGCCTTTATACACTTCGGCCAAGTTCAGTTGATTCTGCTCGGCCGTTCTGCATACAGGAAGCTTGGCATCGCAACGCATCCCATCGCATCGCAACGCAACGCGACGCTTGCCCTACCCGAATTTTCCCCAGGTATGTGACATTACCACAACATGTAATACCTTTAGCGTAGTTTACATCACTTGTACAATCTCCAACAAAGTTTTACTTCAGGTTCTTCTGATTGTAACTTTATATTTATCATTTGAATTTATATGTAATATTTCAAATTTAAAGAAAAATCCCTCATCTTTATAAATTACAAGTATACAAGTAAAATTAAGGATGTATTTTAGATCTAAACCGCATTGATATTTCAAGTTTTTCAAGAGTTTCCTTTAACGTTTAACTTCTACTTCCACTTTTCATGAAGAACACGGAGTAAATATTTCGTCATAGTAATTTATATTTAATTTTAAACTGAGCTACCTGAAATACTTGTATAATAATTTTAATATAAACATTTGAAAAGCCCGCTAATAGCCGCGCCCATGTTGTCTGTTTTGTTCCGATTTGAGCTCAATGGCACTGGATCTAGTAAACACTGGAATATCAGGTGCGCGATTTGAAAAATTTAGTCACTATGTATAATTGTTAAATTGATTATGCTTTTATACATTGTATATGTAAATCACTAGCCATTAAGTATGACAACTATGTCTAATGTTTGTTTAAATGCGTTGTGAGTATACATGATAAACAAGATAAACATGGCGCATATATTATGACCACATATCTAAACTTTGATTAACATAAACACATTTGTGTCTAAAAATATGCAAGGGTCATACAAAGTCTCGGGTTTACTTTGATAATATCAAACTTGTTGGACATTTATGAGTTGAGTATAATGATATATATATATCCAATCCTGTGTTACTCAGATTTTAGCGAACCTAAAGTATTTTTATAGTGTGTTCCATAGAATTCAGTTATTACTAGCTCTACCTTTCTTCCTATTTGAGTCATGTAGTCTTAGTTATCGCTTTGTTTGTCATTACATTATTAATAGGAATCATAACGTAGAAATTGGGAACATTACTGCGTCGGGTATCGGCTGAACTTAAAGTGGTGCGGTTTATGTTTTTATATCTTTAAACTGATAACGCTAAGTATAAAGTGAACAAATATGAATGCAAAAGATTCATAGTAATATTGAAATTGGCCTGGTCATTAAATTCTAAAGGACCACCTACTTATATTCAGCCCCATATATTGGGTGGTAAATTAAATTCAGCAAGCTTCAGTTATTACCTCGTGGTTTTTCCTAACAATACGCGTAAGTCGACTCTTACATACAGAGCAGCCCAACCTGTTGCATCGGCCTTCTGGCTACGTACTTTATCTAGCAAGTTGAACTTTAACTTATATTAACAAAATTGGCAGCTTTTGTTTCCGTCCATAGACAAGTCAGCTCCACTCGTTTTGAAGATGAAAATATACCAACCACTAGCCATAATGGAGCATCCATACTTCTGTTCTAAGGACAGTTATCAAAGAAGCAAAATATTTGTATTATTTCTGGCACTGACGCAAAAAATTGACGTGAAATAATACTACACATGATGCGGAATGTTCCCAATTTTTAATTTATTTTATTTTACTATCATTGTGGGTTATGCTCGAGGAGACTGAATGTTACGTAACACAACGTCACCAAAACAAAAGGTAAGGAATAAGATATGAAGTAACTTCTGTATGTTTTTATTCCTTCACAATGTAGATAATTGCCGTTAAAAAAATATCGCAATAACTGAGGTAAGTATTTAATGGCCGTTGACAGGTTAATCATTTGGCGCGGCACAGAGCGATATTTAAGTAAGATGTATCTAGAATCAGAAGTTCATTAGTCCTGAGATACTCTTTGGGTTTAGCATAGAAAATATTTTCTTACGTCAGGCAACTTTGATTAATTTTAGCTGTTACTGTACTTCAGACCATTGCTCACTTTAATTAATTTAATATATAATTGTGCATATCTGGAAGGTATGCTGCATTTTGGACTTACGTCATGAAACTACAATTTCTTTGTCTAAAAACATTATCAACTTTGTTTAAAAGTGTGTTATTGCCAAATAACGAAGAGAGAAGGGGGAGATCTACTACTGATTGCAATGTTCTGAAGGCCTGATTATTAGCGCAGCCCGTAAGGACGATGAGTTAAAATAGCGAGAGAGGAATATTGAGATAAAAAAATCGCTGTTGGAACTGATTAGCACATAAATGCAATATAAGGTTCAGAACAAACTTTTGGTTTCGAATATCACCTTTAAACCTCTGTTAGCAATTTGTTAACCAAGATTAATATTACTGCATGCATAAATTTGGAAGTTACCGAAGCGGTTACCAACGGTGTTAGGTAGTCTTTAGAGCTCGACAAGTAGTATATAGTCTTACATATTTAAATGGGATCTGGATCCCTTGATTTTGCTTTTAAGGTAATCTAAGGGCAAATATTCAAACTTCCACATTTCTGGTTAGTTTAATATCACTAATATATTACTAATTAAATAATATATGTACCAAATTTCATTTCAATATGTCCATTACTTTATGAGTTACGCTTTATCACTAGTAAATATCCGCAATAAAGATGAATGTTATGTTCCGGGCTTATGGGCCGTGATCTAGAAGAAGAGTAAACCGACTTTTCACCAGGAACTGCGCTTAGCATAATCAGGTTGGAACTGCTAGGCGCAGTTCCTGGTGAAACGTCGGCTCACTCTTCAACAACTTCTAGACCACGGCGCATGGAACATAACATTTATCTTCAAGGCGCCGGCTGTGAAAGCCTCAACTTATATATATATATATATATATATATATATATATATATATATATATATATATATATATATATATATATGCAATAAAAATATTCAGTTTGCGGATAAAAGTTCAGATAAAAGGTCATATTATACTCCAATTCAACCTTTAAGTGATGTTGAACAACCTTACAGTACAGTAACAGCTAAAATATACTTTCATAAATGATGTATATATCATATATATAAAGTAATACATATTACTGTTTTTTTTTTAAAAAAAATGCACATTTACCCAAAAGAAAACACACTTACTCGTATCGGGTCAAAGTTAGCAATGATTTTTGAACGTAATGCTTTTGTGGCAATATGATTGCCGAGTTTGGGAAACAAATCTCATTCTACTAGAACACAAAAATATTTTTTTTTAGCAAAAGGACTTATAAAATTAATAGGGGCAAACGAAGCAATACGGAGCTCTTTAAATGGTTGTAGTGGTTAGGGGTTAGGGATTATGAAACATGTACCGGGTAGTTCAACTATAACTGAACCCACTAAAGGCCTCTCTCTACTGCGCGAGACGGCCGGCAGTCGCCGGGTAACTTACGCCGGAAGAGGCGGTCTAGAATATTTACTCACAATAGATGCTGGAAATGTTGAACTGCCCACGAACAGGCAGCATATTACGTGAAAATATTCTCGCTCACTTTCCGAAGCTCAGCAGCAGGTATTCCTGCATATTATTTTTCTTAAATTCCTGTAGTGTATGTGGAGTGAAACGACACACTTCGTCTTTTAAAGAACCCCATATGTAAAAGTCAAAACCAGTTAGGCCAAAAGAACGAGGGGGGCGCCAATCAATACTAGCTATTGTCATCGGACACCTCTCTTACTGCATTCAATGATTCGGTAGCCGTATGTGCCCTTGCAGAATCTTGCTGGAACCAGCCATACAATTTCTCTTCTTCTGTCAAGGAATTGAAAAATGACTTCACAATTAACTGATATCACTCTGAGAGGGTGAGAGGGGGAGGTGGCATGGGGAAGGGGAGGGGGAGGGAGAGGGAGGGAGGGGGAGGAGAGGGAGGGAAGGAGGGGGAGGGGGAGGGAAGGAGGGGGAGGGGGAGGGAGGGGGAAGGAGGGGGGAAGGAGGGGGAGGGAAGAAGGGAGAGGGAAGGATGGGTGGGGAGGAAGGGAAGGGAAAGAGGGAGGGAATGGAGGGAGGGGTAGGGAATGGAGGGAGGGGGAAGGAAGGAGGGGGAAGTGATGGGAGGGAGGGGAGGGGTTGATGGAGGGGTGATGGGAGAGGGAGAAAGGGAGAGAGGCCGTTAGGGGATTCCATTATAATTTAACTAATCTATACATGTATGTCCATTGATCCTTAAGCTTCAGAGAAAGATTTTCTATGAAACAGGTTCACAAAAACCTGATTTTCAGATTTTTACCGAATTTGTTCAATATTTCTCTCCTGCTGTCTGTTAACTATCCAAATACGTTGTTGCTCACTTTGACCAATGTTGTATCCATCTTATTCAGGCTGTGGTGACACTTGATTCTGTTTTAAAAGAATATTGAATCTAATATCACAAGAAAACATAATACAGCTTGGAAAGTTTATTGGCAAGGTGAGACAAAGGTGGCTATGGAAAACATGAAACAAGTAATGGGAATAATTTGGTTACTAATATGATAAGAAAATTAGTAAGAAGTATATAGGGAAACCAAAATTTAGATCCTAAAATTAGATATTAGGATTAAGATTACTACAGGGGGCATTCGGTACTGTAATCAGTTTTGATCTACTGTACCTATGCCCTCAAGTGGGACATCCCTGGGAGGAAGCATGAGGCGAGAGAAGACAGAGAGCGACCGTCCAAAGGAGCCACGATATTTCACAGCGCAGGACAACCTTCATTGGTAGGCCAGGACAACGAACCTCCCCGCCCCCCTCTACTCTGGTTCGGAAGCGGTACCTGCAGCCGGATCGTAGACCGGCTACCGACCTGCCGGAGGAGGAAGTGGTTCACTCAGAGCATATCTTCCCATGCACCGCCGAGACACCTGCCGAAGCTTCTATCCTGAAAGAGTCCACCAGATGAGAGATGATGTGAAAAGATGATGGAGATGAAATAGAGGGACAGGAAACTGGTGGATATAATTAATCTAATCAGCACAAAAGTTGAATATAATTATGCCCAGTTATATACACAACCCTGGCTAACAGTAATGGAGCATGGAAAATGCAACTTTCAAAACGAGTAGATAAATTGGGTAGTAAAGGTTATTTCTAGCAATAAGTCAGTTTGTATAGGTAATCAAGTGGTGTAATTAATTTAGGATATTTGATACTTTTTACCAAGTAATATTCAAAAGGAAAACAACTAGTAGGAATTAAATATATGTAGATATTTTGACAACAAATTTGTGACTAATGTTTTGTACGTTATATACTGTAAAGTAATGATGATAAATTCAAATTCATACATCAGAAACGTCTTTCTAAATTTTTATTCTCTGTATTTGTAATTCCCCTATTTTGAGCGTGGAATCGATGTCCTACTTTTCCCGATTGTACAAGTTTAGGGATGAACCAACATCATCCATTTCAAAGCGTGATTATATATAGGGTGATGCATAACAAGCTATCAGCATTTCTGATGCATTGTTTCATAGAACTGGACTTAAAATGCAGAATAATAAATATAAAATGAGTTTGTATCAAGACTTAATTTTTTTAAATCAACACTGCTTATGAATTTCGGGGAAAACAAAATTAAAAGGCATTTTTTGCAAGACTATAACCAAGCAGATGAAGAAAAATACTGCAACATCAAAAGTGTAAACGCAAAGTTACCTTTTCTATTTGACTGTTTTAAAAAGACACCTTAACCCAATTGTGGCTTTGTAGTATACTAGTGTAAATTATTTGGATCATTATAATGTGGGCTATCATAGCAATTGGAGCTTACCTGAAGTAGCAAATTCATTATATGAGTAGTACTGCAGATATATAACCTCAAGCTTGCATATCGGTTGAATGGAACATAGGTTACACATGATTATTTTCTATTAACGATGTGATAGCTCGCAATAGGCAAGGAAGCTAGTTTTACGAGTCGCCACCGGGAAGTTTCATACTGTATCTGTTAGGTTAATCCAAACTTCTTCTGTCGACTTCCTTCAGATCCGATCATGCTAGAATCCTTCCACCTCACTCCTCCCTCATCAGGGGCATGAGCACTTAAGATCTTCTATAGTTTGGGGTCCTAATTTCCCTCCTCCTTACCTTATTGTAGAGCAGTACTTATGTGAGTGCATCCTTGCAGAAGACAGCATTGCTTGCTCATCATTACAGCTTTATCTTCGCAAAGCCAATGTGGGCTGCCATTTGAAACCTGTAATAGATGTACGCTTTCTGTTTATTGCTGGAAACTGCATAAACTATATTTGGTTTGGATGGCTCATTTGCTTATGCTCTGGCATACTCATCCTAACACCGTGGGTTCAAATCTGGCCCAGACCAATGGCTTTTAAGTGTGCGGCTCATTGTACCAAGTGGGGCGTCCCCGGGAGGAAGGACGGCCGATCCAAGGCGCAGAGACACCCGTCAACACTTCTACCCTGAATCAGACCACCAGATGAAAGGTGATGTGAAATGATAATGGAGATGAAGTGGAGGAACAAGAAATTCGGGGGATGTAGTTATCCTATCCAGCATTCGCCTGGTGACCCGAGAAAACTCGCGTAAAACTCTTGGCTGGTCGCCCACGGAATCGAACCCGAGCCTCCCGAATGCGGGCCTCAGATGAAACCGCCTGAGCCACACCGCTCGGTTCAATATATTTACTAGACTATGAAACACCTGCTGTGGAACAAAATTCCGACACACCGACGGCGCTGATACAATTCTGGCAATTTACAACATCGTTAACGAATAAAATGTTTTTAAAGCAACATTTGACCGAGTGACATGGCTCAACAGTGAAAGCAAGGCTCGTTTTCGGTAGGTCCGTGATTCATATCTCACCAGTATCATTCTCTCTGAATGTGGTTTTATTCAAGGTTTGCCTGATTCTTTATAACTGGCAAATACCACGGAGATACCTTAGATTTCCTTTCCCAAATATCACATCATTTCGTGTACCTGTCGCCACCTGTGATGAGCTGTTCAGTAACAACGGATGTTAAACAGTACCAGAAATGCACTGGTATGACTCACTCTAAATTTATGTATTGTAAATATAAAACATAATTAATTTCAGAAACAATTATGACGTATTTTCAACTGATTTTCTCTGTATAAAAGAAGACTCACTGAAAAAAACAACAAATTGTATAATGCACAGCTCATAACCGTCTAGATTACTTAGGATTTAACCAAAGATTATTTTCCTAATATGTCTTCTAATATTATATCACACACACACGCACACACACTATTTTTGTGTGTTCAGAATAAGCTAAAAAAGCATTCAACCAATTGTTACGTCTTTTACCATTGTAAAGCAATGTTCTTCCTGAGGACATAGACTATAATATATTTAAATAAATAAGTAAATAAATAAAATAAGGCGTTGAGGGATAACTCATTAACCACTTTATTTGAAATGATATTGAGTATTAGTACCAGAGAATATCTTTGACTCCTTATCATGAACACAGATGATTTCAAATAACATTCCTTTGAGTATTAATAAATACTTATGACTCGTTCTAGTCAATATAGAATATTTTTAACTCTCCCTTAGGCAGGGATGTCTTTCATGACATCCTTAGTCGCGATATCTGTTGAACATATGCGACCATTTTTTATTTTTATCCTATAATTTCTTATTAAGTTTGGTATATTTGCTTAATTTTACGATCGAACACCAACTGCTTCTAAATTACTTTGCCCGTAACCCTTATAATAAAAACAGACATTAACATAATACAAAGGCAGGTGTAAATTAGAATGAACTTGTTAAGATTCTGTTCAGCTAATACGAATTGATGACTACTCCAGGCATGTTTCCACAGATAGAGAGAGTACTATCATGTTATCCATCATCATCATCATCATCATCATCATCATCATCATCATCATCATCATCATCATCATCATCATCATCATCATCATCATCATCATCATCATCATCATCATCATCATCATCATCATCATCATCATCATCATCATCATCATCATCATCATCATCATCATCATCATCATCATCATCATCATCATCATCATCATCATCATCATCATCATCATCATCATCATCATCATCATCATCATCATCATCATCATCATCATCATCATCATCATCATCATCATCATCATCATCATCATCATCATCATCATCATCATCATCATCATCATCATCATCATCATCATCATCATCATCATCATCATCATCATCATCATCATCATCATCATCATCATCATCATCATCATCATCCACCGCCACCGCCACCACCACCAATCGGGCCCGCCTCGGTAGCGTTTCTACCTCACTTTCAAGGAGCTCCCGAGTTCGAATCTCGGTCAGGGTGATTTACCTGGACAAGGTGTTTTTTCAAGGTTTTACCTTATCCTGAAAGACATCTGTCGGGTAACTCTATGCTCTATGGATCCTGCACTCAATTAAGCATTAATTCACGCATATTAAATTTTATATTTACGTATATGTATCTCTTCTCATTTTATACGTTAATATTTCAATTAATAAAGAAGTATATATTTACATTGACTACAAATTATAATACAATCTAAACAAATTATTACAGTAATCCCCGCTTATTACATAGTGACGACAATGTGTTTTGAGTTGGTGTGCTGTATACATCAGGCAGACATCTGGACCTAATGAGAAGTTAATAATATAGTAATCAAATTAAATCTTTTGTAAAGCGTAATCAAAGTAGGGTATAAGTTGTTCTGAGGTGGTACGTTCATATATTTTTTATTGGTGTAATATTGAGGAAAAATTAAGGCATCCCTGTAGCAGATACATGCGTGGTTAACGAAGTATTAATAACCTTCCATTCAGTATTAATACTAGAAATAATTTTCTCTCATTATCCTGAACATGGGGCATCATTCAATATTTTCATTATTAAGTATTAATAGTGAGAACACTTTTAGCTGTTTATCCGAACCTAAGAGATTTAAATAACATTTTTAAATATAAATACGAGAGAATACTTCTGAATCTTTACTGTGGACATAGAAGATTCATAAGAAAATCCATTGAATATGAATACCAAAAAAATACGCTTGACTCTTTATCGTTGGTTGGTTACCAACACTCCCCACATGGCAGCCTTGTCCTTCAGGGTATCCTCGCACCACCACGTGATGACCTGAGCCATTTATCAGGTGGAGATACCCAGAGGACGGGCCCATTACCTCCAATGATAGGGTAATAGTGAAGATGACGGTGAGGCAAGAGGACCTACAGCTTATGCCGTGGACTCCGAACCACGTTGGGCATAGGGGACAATTCACATGTGCTAGACAAAGGTGAAAGCGTGGATGGGGCTGACTTAAAATTGCTAATCCCAGAGCCGGAAATCGAACTCGGTGTCCTTTGCATGAGAGCCGCGAACGAAACCACTGCGCTACCTCTTTATCGTTAAAATAATAAGTTTTAATAGCATTTTATTAAGTACTAACAAAAATAGTTTTTATTATCTATCGTGATAATGGAAGATGTTTAATAACATACGTGAGTATTAATCACAGAAACACTTTTGGCCCTTTTTGTGAACACGGAAGCTTTTTAATAACATTTTGACCAAAGTTGGCAAATGGAATAGCTTTAAGTTTTGTTGTTGTTGTTGTGGGAGGGCAGTGGCTTGTTTTAATAAAGTGGAATTTATTTCTGATTTGGTTCATTATTTTGATCAGAAAATAAATTTAAATTTTACGAACTGGCAAAAATTATACGTTACCCTCCAACTTTCAGAAGATTCTGCTATCTTTATATATAAAATCAGCTTTTGCCTATCTAGAAGAAAAGCTTTATACGTTAACACTATAGGAATCGAAAATAATAGGTATGTGACAAGTTCGAAAGCTGCCCTTACAATATTTTCGAAGTCTTATGCAGAAATATATGCTGTTTAATCTATTTGGGAAAACCTGTACATTTACGCTACAGAATCAGGCACAAGTTATACAGCTTTATAAAATTTTAAACCATAAGTAGAACTATTTTGAATCCCAGAGTTCTTCACAAAACATCCTTAGCCTTATTTTTTATTTATTTAAAAGCTTACTCCTGGGTCCTCTCTGCACAAGTTACCGCGAGTTTACATTATACAAAACATTTCAAAATTACTGTCATTCATATTTTTATTTCTTACTGAACATTTGGACCATTTGACGAAATAGTGTGAAATGTTGGAAGCCTACACCACGTTTCAAGAAAATTCTTGACTGTTAATGACATTACAAACTCTACCCTCTTTCAGCCCCTTGCAATAATCAATATCCGATCTCTCTCTATAGAACTTTGTACACTTACACTGTAGTACTCAGACAACATTAGGAACTGTATTAAATAATTCTGAACATTACCGCTGCACTTGTTTTCAAGCATTTATATACAAACCTGCACCACCTGATTAATCTGAAAATCATATGGACTCTTACAGTTGAGGACTTTGCTGTCTATAAATTACAGAAACCAACTAGTTTTCACTTATTTTGAATCCCTATATACATATTAAAATTATTAGAAGGACTTTTATACTATTTAAACCTTTTATAGCTGCTAAATCTACGTTTTATTTTTAATTTTAGCCCTGTACATTTATATCCGAACTGTTAGACGAATTTGGAGCTAACCTTTGAGGGTCACCCAGTACATGGATAAATGTATGGCCTATCTGATGTAAAACAAAAAACTTCTACTTTAATTCTTAACTCTCAGTTACAAAGATTCGTCGTTTAATCTATCTGGATATAAATCTGTGGAATTATGCCAGAGATCTTGGTCAAAATTATTGGCAATCCTTTTACTGAATATACTTCATCTTCCTATTAAAGAAAAAAAGTTATATAAAGAACTTAAACGTTTTCTGGTCTACAAAGTCTTTGATATCTTCAATTTGGGACCATATAAAGGTTACGCTGTACTGGATTAATTCGGAGGGGACTCGGCACGGAAACCATACTTGGTTTATTGTACCTATGCCTCCAAGATGGCATCTCCAGAAGGGAAGGATGAGGAGAGAGAAGACACAGGACAGCCGTCACTAGGAGTCACGACAGTGCCGAGGGCAGGGACCCTACATTTCACTATGATTGAAACTTCCCCATGCAGACAAGGATAATGGACATCCCAACCTACTGTGGCTTGGAAATTGTCCCACTACGAGACTTGGGTTCGGAGACCGGTGACCGTCCCAAGGGAGTAGGAACTGGTTCATTCGGAGCATATCATCCTGCCATGCTCTGCCGACACTTCGAGCCTTAAAGAGACCAACAGATTAAAGATGACATGAAATGATAATGGAATTGAAATGGAGGGACAGAAAATTCGGGGGATGTAACTAACCCACCCAGCATTCTCCTCGCGATCCGGGAAACCCCCGAAAAATCAATGGGTCAGGTAGGATGGCCATGGGAATCGAACCCGGGCCTCCCGAATGCGGGCCACAAACGAAACCGCCTGTGGCAGCCCGCTCGCTCTATACAGGAGAGTAACCCTTGACTTGGTGAATTTAAATCAAATTTATCAGTATGTATTTAACAGTATTTATTATCACACAGAGAGCATAATGCTCTTTAAAACATACGAAAGTTGAGAAGCCTCTTTAGCTCTTTTAAGCTTTTTATTGATACTTTTCATCTCTGTGGCTTCCATAAATTTCCATATTTCGATATAACTGTTGCCATTCTTAATGGAAGAAAATATATTACTTGCGATTGCGTTTACCCAGCTGGATGGCACCGCGGTAACCTATCCGGAATGTCAGGAGTTCGATGCGCGGTGGCCTCCTACTCTGACAATGGTATTTCCCTTGCTCATTTCCCTCTTTCATGTTACAAGACGACTTAGGGGCAATGTATCGCTTCACGGCGGGCAGATGGCGCTAAGGCTTTCGAATTTGAACTTTTTTTTGTCCTCTAGAGGGTGGCCGTTCGAGCCTCCACTGTCGAGTTGATTTTTCCCAGTTCCTCCTGCAAGGAGATCTTGTGAGAACCTTCCGGTGGTTTAGGGCGGGTGACAACCGAGCACCATCCAGCTGGGAGGTCAAACTAATAACTATTAGGGAACTCCACGCGTTCAGCCACTTACGTCGTCTGTTCCTGCCGCCCATACGTATCCTGCAGTTCCTTCATATCATCCGTTCCTCCTGGGGTTTACGCACAAAAGATCCAGTCATATCTAATGACACTATAATATTATACAAGTAAAAATTACAGCGTGAGGATGAAACAATAAGTGGGGTTTAAAGGGAAAAATATTTTAATTCCTAATAATCGTTTATATTTTGGAAATTAAACATCCTGAAAACAAGTTCCGTAGTGCTGTCATGCTAATCACTGCAACATGCGTAGTTGCCCTGTCCTGCTGGAACTAAAGGCCATCAGTGTCTTGAATTTCAGATACAAGAAAAGTTTGGACCGTTTCACTATCAGAAGCTGAGAGTTTGGTGCGCTGTAACGGCCATTAAAATAATCGGGTCGTATTTCTTTGAGAAATATGGAGAAACGTGTACGGTAAATTCTCACAGTAAAGAAACATGGTCCATGGCCACCTCGTTCCTCGGATATGACAGCACTAGACTATTAAACACAAAGTGTTTGAGAGCAGACCAGCAAACATCGCAGAGTTCAGACATGAAATCCGAAAGGAGACTTGAGACTTCGAACGCCGAAAACAGTAATGTATTGACAATGATGTTGGACATCTAAAGTACATATTCAAAAAATGAAAAAAAGTGTTTTCCAGTCTCCAAGAACTGTACTTTAAGATTGTGCAACAAAAATATAATAGTATACTATGCAATGAGACTATAATGGTAGTAATTAAATCACAAGTATTATTATAATATTAATGATACGAGCGTTTTAATTACCACCATAGTCAAGTTTCATACGTCTTTTTATGCTCGATTAAAGTGAGACGTAGTAGTACGTAGTACGCAAGCGCAGAAATGTTAATTACTTCCCTATAAACAGCTGGTAACGTGTGACACAGTTTAACTTAAAACATTAAAACAAAATATTGGTGACATTAAAAAAAAGAAACATACTTTTATCATGAGATATTTAACATCAGATGTTTTATTTATAAATGTTTTTAACTCATCAGGTGTAAATGTCTTGGCTTTTTTGGGATTTGATCCTTCTGATTTGCGTTTTAGTAAGCTGTTCAGTTTTG
This sequence comes from Mantis religiosa, assembly GCA_030765055.1. Taxonomy (NCBI): domain Eukaryota; kingdom Metazoa; phylum Arthropoda; class Insecta; order Mantodea; family Mantidae; genus Mantis; species Mantis religiosa. The sequence goes on along the minus strand of CM060948.1, from coordinate 161,885,756 downwards.
AATATTTAGATAAGTCAGTTTAGTGCCTAGTGTTTAGTGTTGATTTCAAAATAGAATAGTGAGCCCACAAGTTTGAAGATTTCATATTTTGAGACGATTCTTCGAAATACACAATGAATATATTTTCTTAGAACGAATTTATACATTTTGATATTTTCCAATGCATGTATTGCGAATAGAATTTCTCGTACATTTTATTGAATTTTGTGGCAACAAGTGTTTGGTAACATTAAGTGCTTTTGCCCTAATTTCTGGTGGTGTAAGTTCAATGTCACCGTTGCTAGTGTCAGATATTTTGACTTTTTTCCAAACTGGCGCTTTTACAACGTTACGTGGCCACTTCTGATTGGTCAAATACCAATACTTTAATGTATAGGTGTACTTTAATGAGGTCCATTAAAGTACTGCTACCAGTCGTATAAATACTAAAGTTTGGCATGATCGAGCATAATAATTATTTGTTTTCTTCCGTTCTCGCCAATGCTGACGTTAGGAAGCGCTTGGGTTCCCTCACAACGAGGGAGCCGAAACATCTAACCTGAGATGAAATCAGGGTTGAGGAGTCAGCCCAACGCCTGAGATACATGATTGATGAAGCAATTGGTGGAATGCTGGTGGGGGAAACCGGAGGACCCGGAGAAATCCCACCCCAGCGCCATGTTGCCCACCAAAACTCCCACTTTGTGGTCGCCTGGGATCGAACCCGGGCTGCCTAAGTGAGAGCCAAGCGGTCTAACCACTCAGCCATGGCGCGGCCATAAATAATTACTACGAATTACAATATTTTTCACTTTAAAAGCCGCTTATTGTTTCTCCCGCACCCTGTACATAAATCTAAGCATACTGAAAAATGGTATGGTTCTCTTAGGAATATTAGTACATTCAGGGTGTTTCAAACTGGGAAATTAGAATTCTTCGAAATTAATTTCTTATATATAATAAGGTGAAATTTTAAACATTTATTTTTCATGACATCAGACCTCGGTATATGTATCTCTGTGTCTTTACTTTAGATTTCCGATTTCTACGTTACAAAACAAGCATATTGTTGTTATTGAGGTAGTAGGATCTTCAATTTCTGTGTAACTGGGGAAACAGAATCATTTTGTAGTTAGTCACAAGGATTGCGGTGTTGGAGAGCACCTGCATTCTAGCGCCGTTTGAAATTCACATCTCGTATTAGATTTACTTGTTTAATTTTCGGGATCGAGTGGTTCGGCAAGCTGAGTGGAACCACCTGTTGAATTTGGCATTCACACGCTCTACTGCTTCCGCAACATGTATTAATTCTACACATCCCTCTGATAACTGCGTGGATGAACAGGAAACTACATTGGCTCCAGAATTGCGAGTTCGTCTCTGTGGCGTCGTGTTGCTTTCATGACTACGTTACTGCAGTTATGTGCATCGCTTTTATATGATGAACAATTGCAGAGAAAATTGATCATCTTAATGTTAGGAAACAGCGAAGAAAACTCCAAGAACATTGTTACTGAGGTAGTAAACTTTTTTTGAGTATAGTTTAGACACTGGTAATTATGCTTAAATATAAACCTAATGCTAACCTATACTCAATAAATACATATTATAACCCATATACTGAGAAAATATAGATGCACCGTGGATTTATTTCGTTACACATAAAACTCAACAAAGATGCTTACTAATGTCGGCGTAATCTTGTTTTCTTACAATTTTTTTACCGAATGGGATGGCTCAGGTGGCCCGCATTCAGGAGGTAATGGTTCGAATCCCTTGGCCGACCTATTTGACCCTTGGTGTTTTTCCAGGCTTTTCCTGTGTTGCCAGGCGAATGCTGGTTAGGCTAATTACATCATCCGAATTTTCCATACCTCAATTTCATCTCCATTATAATTTCACATCATCTTTCATCAGGTAGACGTTTCGGCGGGTGTACTGGTGTTGCATGGCAAGATGATATGCTCCTGGTAAACACTTCCTCCTCCGGTGGGACGGTCTTCGGACCAACCTGGTGGGGCATTTCAGGACCACGGTGGTTGGGATGCCAGTTGTATTGGTTGTCGTAGTGTCTCCAACAGCTCAATTGTGATTACTCTGCCCTCCGCAGAGTCGTAGCTCCTTGGGACGTGACACCTCTCCCACCTCATTTTTCCGCCCCATTTTCGTATAATAGAATTTGGACCTCCGTGACGAATCCCTACCGTAGCATAGTCCAGTCCATTTTTTCCATTTATTTAACTCAGAAAAACAAAATTATGCCTTTTCTTTCACTACAGACTCATTTTTCAGCGGATTACAATCCTCTACGTAATACTTGCGTTACCAAGGACACACAAATCAATACCTGGGGTTAGTAGCTTTTCGAAGACCAAAGAACTTTGAACCGGAGGCTATCCAGGAGGAGCGATAGCAATTCCCGGTATGGCAGCCAAGAAGAAGGAAATGAAATATGATGAAAGGGTTGACAGGAAAATTGTGCATAAAATTATCTATGCCAGCATTTGCCTAACGACCGAGGAAAATTAAGAAAAAACACCTTCGGTTTTGTTTGTGGTCCCAAGGGTTTAAGCCCGGGATCTCCTGAATGGGTGTCTCACATAATATCACGGCGATACCTTCTCACTTTCTTGCAATACTTTAGTTGAAAAACCATAAGCCCAACCCTGCTATCGATTGATTGCAACTTATTGGATAACTTGCACCGAATAGAATAACAGGTTTCGGGGAAAATGCTAAGTGGCATATGAAAATATGACTCAACTGAAATGATTATCATTTTTAGTTTGGCTGATATTTTATTGCCCCATTCTGTTTATTTAGTATAACAATAATAATAATAATAATAATAATAATAATAATAATAATAATAATAATAATAATAATAATAATAATAATAATAATAATAATAATAATAATAATAATAATAATAATAATAATAATAATAATAATAATAATAATAATAATAATAATAATAATAATAATAATAATAATAATAATAATAATAATAATAATAATAATAATAATAATAATAATAATAATAATAATAATAATAATAATAATAATAATAATAATAATAATAATAATAATAATAATAATAATAATAATAATAATAATAATAATAATAATAATAATAATAATAATAATAATAATAATAATAATAATAATAATAATAATAATAATAATAATAATAATAATAATAATAATAATAATAATAATAATAATAATAATAATAATAATAATAATAATAATAATAATAATAATAATAATAATAATAATAATAATAATAATAATAATAATAATAATAATAATAATAATAATAATAATAATAATAATAATAATAATAATAATAATAATAATAATAATAATAATAATAATAATAATAATAATAATAATAATAATAATAATAATAATAATAATAATAATAATAATAATAATAATAATAATAATAATAATAATAATAATAATAATAATAATAATAATAGTAATAGTAATAGTAATAGTAATAATAATAGTAATAGTAATAATAATAATAATAATAATAATAATAATAATAATAATAATAATAATAATAATAATAATAATAATAATAATAATAATAATAATAATAATAATAATAATAATAATAATAATAATAATAATAATAATAATAATAATAATAATAATAATAATAATAATAATAATAATAATAATAATAATAATAATAATAATAATAATAATAATAATAATAATAATAATAATAATAATAATAATAATAATAATAATAATAATAATAATAATAATAATAATAATAATAATAATAATAATAATAATAATAATAATAATAATAATAATAATAATAATAATAATAATAATAATAATAATAATAATCATAATAATAATCATAATAATAATAATAATAATAATAATAATAATAATAATAATAATAATAATAATAATCATAATAATAATAATAATAATAATAATAATAATAATAATAATAATAATAATAATAATAATAATAATAATAATAATAATAATAATAATAATAATAATAATAATAATAATAATAATAATAATAATAATAATAATAATAATAATAATAATAATAATAATAATAATAATAATAATAATAATAATAATAATAATAATAATAATAATAATAATAATAATAATAATAATAATAATAATAATAATAATAATAATAATGATTTTTTTGTAATTTACGTCCTCCAATGTGAAGTCATATCGGACGGTGAATGAAATGGGTGAAATGATGATAAAATGAGCCCAGGGTCCATAGAGCTTAGAGTTACTCGACATTCGTTTTTCAGGGGAACGGAAAACCCTGGAAAAAGCTTATCCATGTAAATCATCCTGACCGAGATTCGAACTCGGGACCTCTTGAACGTGAGGCAGACATGCTACCATCTACACTACCGAGACTGACGATGATGAAGATATTGATGATAATGACAATGATGATAATAATAGCAATGATAATGATAATAATGATGATGATAAAATAATGATTATAGTGATAATAATGAATATAATGATGCACGAAATGAAATTGCTGACCCAAGATTTACTCGCTGACTCAGGTCCCCTGACCATAAGCCTTTGGTTTTCCTAAGCAGCTTGGTATCGTTTCATCTTGACCTTCGCTTCTTTTACCCTAGTCCACTTTTCTGTTATAATATGTAAGAATTCTCCCATACATCTATTTTTCTTTTCACCCGTCCCCATTAACATGGGTAACGCCGCTACCTCTTTACTCACATTGTCCCATTTCTTATTTCATATTTTTCTCCTGCAACTTGCTAATTCCTTACATTTTACCAGGTAATGAACATTGCTCTCTTCCTCTCCACAAAATTCACATATCCCTACCTCGTTACTTCACAACGGTTTTAAATATATTATTGCTACTCTCAACGATGCTATGCCTTCTCTTTCAGCTTTGTCACATTGATCTATATAAAATAATGCCCACCTCTGTAACGTCGGTGGTTGCATGTCTGTCTGACGTCCAAGATGTCCGGATTTTGATTCTCGGTCAGGGTTAGTTATACGGATACGGGTTTTTCCGGGGTTTCCCTTATGAAAGTTTTCATGATAAGTTTGCTTAGGTTTTCCCATATCTGAAAACTCTAAGCTCTATGGATCCTAAGTTCATTTGAGCATCATATTTCCCATTTCATTACCCATTTCGCATCATAATCATTTCCGAAATGATTGAACATTGGAGGATGTTAATTAAAAATATCATTATAAGGACGCTAGGAGGTTTCGGGATCACATCCACATCGCTGATTTATAGATTTGTTTCGGAAAATGTCTCATGAATAGCAGTAAATCGAGCGACATGAAGCGAAAGCATTTACATATAGTAAAATGTCATTGTGTTGGGCCAGAATTGAACCCGGAGTTTAAAAGCCAGCTCCGTGTGCATTATACCGCTCAGTCAGTAATCCTAAGAATACCAAATGGTTATACATGGTATAATTTCAGATATCAAATTGTTTCCTCTCTTGATATATTTTAATGGGAATAAGATAAAATTTCAATAGACTTTAGAAAAACTTTAGCACACACTAAACGCTCCTCCTTTTCCAAGGAAGATATTTCCTTCCTTGGCTTCTTCTGGTTTTGCTATAGCTTCCTACTGTTACTGAAGATTGATCGTTTCTTTCGAGTACGCCATGATTGATTTACCTACAGTGGTATGTTACCAACCGCGAGAAACTATCCAATTTTATGAGAATGTATACAGTGTCTGGGATAGATACTGAGTAATGGAATGTGTGGCCTACTAATGCAGGTTGTAGGGACTGTGGCTGGCATTCGGGAGGTAGTGAGATCGATTCTCGTAGCCGACCTTCCTGATCCATGGCTTTTTTCGTTTTCTTTAGAGTTCTAGATGAGTGCGGGGAAGGATAATGACATCCTCTGAATTTCTTCTCCCTAACTTCTCACTTCACTTCACTTTGTTCTCTGGTTGGCTTATTTCAGACTTCAAAGTCTTAGCTGCAATTTCTGACTGCATGACAGGGAATTTGCTATCGGTAAGTCGACCTTAGCTTTGGGGAAAAAATTGGGAGTCCGTGTCCGACGACTCCTAGGGGGTGAGTAATAGTTTTTCTGTAGATCGAGGTACTTAGCCCACCCCCCCCCCCCCACTTCCAAACCTTGTTATAGAGATCATATGGGATGTTGTTACGAAACACTGGAAATGTTAAAAATAGTACTTGTTCCTGCTCTGCACAAAGATTCTCTCTTCGCTCTTCATTTGTCTTTCCCAACCATTCGTAGCGTCGCATGTACGATGTATCATACAAGACCGACACCGAACATTTTTGAAGAAATGAAACAAGACTGAACTGGATTACGGTACGGAGGGGATTCGGCACTGCGACCAGTATTGATCTATTATACCTAAGCCTCAATTTGGGCATCACCGAGAGGAAGGATGGGGCGAGTGGAGACAGAAAGCGGCCGGCCGCAAGGAGTCATAACAGTGAAGAGGGAAGGTTGTCGACCACTTACCAGCATGAAATTCCCCGGCCGTCCAGTACAACCGGTGTCCCTCCGACCGTAGCCCCGAAATAGTCCATCAGGCCGGTCCGGAGACCGGAGGCCGCCATGCCAGAGTTTGGAAAACTCCCGGCAGGCTTGCACAACCGACATACCTCCTATCGTGGTCCTGAAAGGCCCAGTGTCTTACCGGAGGATGGTACTTACCAGGGGCATATCATCCTGCCATGCAGCGCCGAGGCCCCACCGACACTTCTATCCTGAAACAGACCACCAGATGAGGGATAATATGAAATGATAGTGGAGGTGAAATTGAGGGACAGGGACTTCTGGAGATGTAATTAACCTACCCAGTATTCGTCTGACGACTTGAAATAAGCCCATGGATCAGGAAAGCCGGCCACTGGAGTTGAACCTGGACCTCCCGAATGCGAGCTACAGACGAAACTGCCTGTACCATTCCGCTCGATAGGGCCTTAGAACTCACGGTGTAGAAAGATTTGCTCAGAACGCTTTCAGTTGTCGGACCTCAGTAACGGTACTAAAACAATGAATATGGAGTTTTCTTATTTCGAAAATGCAACGCCATCTCGTAATTAATTTAAATGATATTTATTTTAAAAATTCAACTCATGTCCCTCAAAATGCAAAGCACTTACAGCGTGCACGAGTGCACAATACATTCTATTTCTTAGGATCTATTTAATGCACTTATTGTGCGATTGCAGATTGTTAACAAAATGAGCGTATAGTGATAAGAACAGGATAGGTTAGGGGTGAGGGATTAGAAACTTAAAGAGTATTTCAGTACTGTATCTATTATGACCATTAAACTTTCGGAAGGAAGAGATGAAACATCTAAGAAGCACCCTGGAACGTTAGGGGCTCCGCTGCATCTGTCATCATCAGGTAATAGTTTCCTGTATATTTGAGAAATTAACGTTTCGGAAAGCATAACAAGAAAGTATTCTGAATATAGTTTACGAAGATTGACGTATACTGAATACTTTTCTTTGCATAATATACATTAATTACCTGGGGAACTGTGTTTTCAGTGAAGGTCTGTGCTTTTGTATGTTTTGGTTTTGGACATCACTGAACCAACCAGTCATCCTTCCAAGGTTAGTAAACAGCATGCTTACCTCCTGAGTCTGAAAGAAAAATATGTGTGGAACCGAAAATTAATTTAGGGTGTTTTATCCCATTCTCAGTGCTTAAATAATTACGGGATACCTTGAAGATTAGCTTCATAATATAAAAATAAACTTTGTATTACTTTTAAGGTAAGTTAATCACGATTTCTACATGGTAGCACGTGTCGCAGGAAGGGCACTGAGAAGAGTCAGCTATTTAATTATGAGCAAATTTATATTAGGTATCAAACAAAATTTATTTTCAATTATGACTGTTTCACAGGAAAGTTTCCGCGTACCTCTCGATGGTCCCAAATTATGTATAATTTGGTAAGAACGAAAAGGGTTTTTATAGAATTCTGTAGAAATCTTTAAAGATTAATTTTTAATAATAAAAATATTAATTGTTATAACCCTACTAAGTCCACTTTTTACCTTTTGAGTTAGAAGCATGTATGTGTTCCTTTGAAGTCGACCCATCATCGAGTGCAGACAGAGCTTTTGTATTCAATCAAATAGCCACAAAATAAGGTTGATAAATTATTTTGTTCCATTTATACCTCGCTTTTAACTCCATGGTCATATCGGCGGCCGTTCTCCTTTGGAACATATTGAAGGTGTTAACTCTTCCTCGGTTGGTTTTAATCATTACATCATGCACACATTCGCACTCTCATTCATACTTCCAGACTCTGGGGAAGATGAATTATCTTCGATGGAGAAAACTCCCCACCCCCACCACCGGGAATCGAACTCGGGACCCCTAGCACGTCAGGCAGGTGCTCTACCGACTTAGCTACGGGGCCAGCCTGATACATTTTTGTTTATTTCAAAAGAGCCCTTTATCCAGGCCGTTTAAACAATGCAATACTGCAAATACGATGGCAGACAAAACGCTGTTTACGTAGTATAAGAAAAATGTGTTTTAGAGTTATGGAATACTATTCTTCAGTGGCCGACTATTTTGTGAGCACAAGGTGCAGAAAATGACAAGGTACTTGTTACGTATTCTTTTTCTAAAAAGAGTGCGTTTACATGAGTTATTTTTGCATTAGAAGTTAACCTAAGTTCTATGTTGATTAAACAGATTTATTGGACACGTATCTTGAAAACTTTTAATTTGTTATTTCTCACTTATTTCAGAATGACTGTGTATCCATTAGAAACATTTAACTTTTGCCACAAAATCCACACAATATACAGAAAAAAAATCTGTGACAGTGCTAGTTATTATCGATATCTCTATAATAGCAATAAAAGACGAAAAATCTCCTTAAAAGCAATAAGTAATACTGTTTTTAACTGTCTCAAAATTATGCCAACTGGACATAGAGCCTTTCTAAAATAGCTGATTCAATTAGAATATGAAAAAACCTTTAGAGTATTTTAAACAATCAATAGTGCCCTGAAAAATACTATTTTTATTTCCAAAGATGCCCAACTCAAATATAGAATTGCGCCTTTAAATAATCTTTAGGATTAGGTTTACTACGGAGGGAATTGAAACCAGTGTTATATTGTACCTAAGTCCCAAGTGGGACATCCCCGGGAGGAAGGATGAGCTCAGAGGAGAAAGAGGGAGGCCGATCCATGAAGTCATGGCAGTGCAGAGGGCAGGGTCCCCGCTATTTACCAGTTAGAAACTCCCCGGCAAGCCAGCACAAACAGCATCCCATCCGCCGTGGTCCAGAAACAGCCCACTAGATCGGTCCGAAGATCAGAAGTCGTATTACTGAAGGAGAAAGTGTTTACCAGGAGCATATCATCCTGACATGCAGCACCGAGACTCCCGACAACATTTCTACCCTGAAAGAAACCATCAGATGAGAGATGATGTGAAATGGTAATGGAGTTGAAGTGGAAGGACAGGATATTCTGAGGATATAATTAACCTACCCAGCATTCGCCTGGCGACCCAAAAAAACCCGAGTCATGAGTCAGGTAGGTCAACTACAGGAATCGAACCCGAGCCTCCCTAATACAGGCCACAGACTAAAATGCCTGAGCCACCCTGCTCGATTAAACAACCTTAATTACTTACTATACTGTTCTTACCTATGCACGCGTGCTGCTTTTCTTGTTATGGGGGTAACGAAAGAGCTATGTGTTTTCAATGATAATTTTATTTTCTCTGCATTACGGAAGGTATAAAGAGAGCAAAACGGAAGTCACGTTTGGCAGAGCACTATGGGTTGATCTACACTAACATCATTATGTTTGTTTTGCTTAACGGAACGGAAATCACGCAGAAAGGCGTGTGTTGACTTCAAACTTCCAAGCGTAAAAAGCTGGGAAATGCGAAGTAGTGGTTGTTAAATTCTCCCTCACATTCCCAACAAATGTTTCTTTACAGTAAGTTGCAAGCAAGCAATTACAACAAGAGCATTCAAGAAGCAATGTGTTTATTTTGTTTTGTTTGGACTATTTTCCAAATGAGGAGATAGAAGTCTTGGTAAATGACTTCTAGTTACATTTTCAACTCGACACACATTCCGATTTCACTTTTGAATGGTGCAGAAAAATTAGAAACTGATAATTTACGTAATGAAAGACGAAAATATTACAGTATAAAAATAGCACAGATGCCACGGTGGAATGTTATAATTTCATAGAGATAACTATAAAAATTCGAGGGAAAAAATTTCAGTAAGAGCTTGCGGCAAACCCGCATACCAGTGGTAAGTTGATTGGGTTCTAATTGGAGCTATGAGCTCTCTTATCCTCAGGTGAATGGTTGTAGGAAATGGATTTTGGTGGTTGTTGGCTACTCAGTCGTATTAAAAACACTTTGTTTTTGCAGAATTATTTGGTTTAATGCCTACTAAGTTTGCTTATCGACTTGGATCGGTGATCATCTGTTAGTAAAATTCCTAACATAAATTCAATTTTACTTGAAACCCTGGATTACTTGTTTAAATTTACTTCCGCGCGGTTTCTATTTCTTTTTTATACGGCGACTACTTTGCTCTAATAAACTTCTAATGCTGCTTCCACCTACGCTAGTTGCGCTATTCTTAACTTCCCTAATTTTCAGACTTATAAATCTTCGCTTCTCTTCTTAATACGCATGAACACGTCCTTCCTGTCGTAGTATCACTTTTTAAGTAAATTTTTCTTACTTCATGATTCAGTTCGAACCTTATTCTGACCCTCCTCTAACTTTATCACATGACCAAACTAGCTCACCCTCCTTAAATGTTAGATTATTATTGGTTTCTCATTTATTTCGAATTTTCGCATTGGTTTGCAAAACTCATCTAACTCATTGACGTTCAGCCCACCCTGAGTTGGGGAACGCCTACCCTGAGTTGTTTGTAACGGTATACATCGTTATCAAATCAGCGAAGTAAATCTCTTTAGCGTTCATGCTCACTGCATTTTGAAACCCTTTTTGTCGCAACACATTTCTAGCTGGACGTATAATATAGTTCTCAGACATTCAACTTTTACTAGCACAAAGAAGATAACGGTCCTTCCTTCCTGTCTCTCCGACGTGTACAGATTTTTACAAGAATATTTCCTTTTCCTTTCCTGGATGCTAGTATGTATGCTACATTAAATTATATTCGTCCCTTCTTATTCTTTAAGTCAACTGCTATTTTAGTAATTACTCTATCCATTCTAATTTCATTTTATTATAACACGATTTTCATATTAGTTTAGCAAAGCATTTTACACATTTAATCTTCTTTTTTAATTATCTGATTTCGATTAATTCGCCGCCTCCTAATCGCTGCCTGATACTGCGGTTACAAGCTTGAATACACATTTCACTTAAAATAGCCAGGAAGAGGTTCATGTGACAACGTGAATGGATATTTTACAACCCATGATAAAACATTCCGCACTTCTCGCATTTCTCTTCTGGTAAATCTGGTGCCTATACAAAACAAGAACAGCTTAAACGCAACACATACCACATTTTCAACTTACCACTAGCAATATTATTATTGAACTTATAAGTATTAATTGGTCCCATAATTCTGTCCTAAATTGTAATAGCGTGCAATATTTAAATTGTCAATCCGAGTTTTAAAGATCTGTATATCATTATACGTTTATATGCCACGGCACCTTTCTCTCCAGCTTTCAATATAATATACCTTTATTGGCTTCCTAGGGTGTTAAGAACGTCTCACAATTTGCAATAGAGTGTAGGATATATGTATGAATTAAACTATTGAAAGTTTTTAATACAGATGGTAGCATAATTAATTCTGAACAGTTATAGTAAGGGAATAACATAGAAAGTATAATTGCAATATTCCGGAAGTTCTGCTTTGAATTTTGACACAAATGTATTTAATAACCAAATAAGTCCTACTAATTTTACACCTTTATATATGGTTAACATATAACCTTATCTTATAATACATTTTGTATTTAAGCATTCCAATGGAAACAGTATTTTGTGTTTTCAAACAAAATATTTACAAAAACCTCATCCCCTTATTAAAAGGGGGATAGTTATGAGTCACTCCAATGTGGACAGTTTGAACACCTTGAACTGGATTATGTCGGAAGGGACTCGGAACGGAAATAGCTCATTGTACCTACCCCAAATAGGGCATCCCCGGGAGGAGGGATGATGCGAGAGGAGAAGAGGGCGGACAACCAAAGGAACCACGACAGTGGAGAGGACATGTATTTTGGAAACAGTTCCAACATGATACATGGGTTCAAAGACCGGCAATCGTCCTACCAGAGGAGGAAATAGTTTAGGATTAGGATTTCACTATGGAGGGGATTCGGCACGTATGCCACAATGCTGGGCCAATTGTGCCTATGCCCCCAAGTACCCCCGGGAGGAAGGGTGAGGCGAGAGGAGTCAGAGGGCGGCCAACCCAAGGAGCAACGACAGTGCAAAGGGCAGGGTCTCTACAGTTTACTTAGAGACTTCCCCCGACATGCCAGGACAACGGACAGGCTTCCCTACGGCGGAACGGCAACGAGCCCAGCAGCCGAGCCCCAAAGGTCCCTGGTTGGCGGTTCCGAAATTGTTCCAGCAGAGGCGCGGAGACAGTCAACCGACCTACCGGAGGTGGAAGCAGTTTACCTCAGCGCATATCATCCCACCATGCACCGCCGAGACACTCGCCGACACTTCTACCCTGAAAGACACCACCAGATAAGAAATGATGTGAAATATAATGGAGATGAAATGGAGGGTCAGGAAATTCGGGGATGTAATTAACCTACCCAGCATTCGCATAGCGATCCGGGAAAACCCCGAAAAAAGCCCATGGGTCAGGTAGGTCGGCCACGGGAATCGAACTTGAGCCTCCCAAATGCGGGCCACAGGCGAAACCGCCTGAGCCAACCCTCTCAGTAAGTGGTTTTCTCAGAGCATATCGTCGTGCCATGCACCGCCGAGACCCCGCCGACACTTCTGCCCTGAAAGAGACCGCCATATGAAAGATGATAGGAAATGATTATGTAGATGAAATGGGGGGAGTGGATCCGTCCCCTTCAGCTGCCGTGGTGCGGGCGCTGCGGACGCTTAGCACTCGTGGTACCTCGTACGTTACCAGAGGAACCTCGGGCCGAACTGCCGAGCCCCTCCCGTTGGGGAGTTGTTCGGATTGGGTTGGACTCGAGGGGGCAGTGTGTTCCCGACACCCACGGGGAATTGGGTACCTCCGGCCAGGCTACGGCCACCCGGAGGGGGTAGAGGGTATCCTAACAAGTCCCAGGTACTAGCCTGCAGAGCTAGTAGAAGGTGTGCTAGATCATCAGGCGGCCCCACCGAGGTTTTCAGTAGTCTTCCCTGCGGGTTGACGCGCGTAAGTGGCGTATCCACTTCCACCCGTCTTGATGTAGTAGTCGACGGGGGGGGGGGGGTTAGACCCAAGGTATTGTCCCATGGAAAGAACCCTGGAGTTTTCTATTGCTCCACACCTTCTGTAAAATATGTAAGTAAAAAAGCAAGAAAAAAACAATATCCACAAACAATGCCTTATATTTATGTTTTCTATCAAGTTTATTTACCTACATGACACAGTGGTGCGCACACAAGTACTATTAATTTAAATTGCACACTTAGGTAGATATTCTATTTCAAATTTAAAACTCTTAGCCGAAGTTTGAATGATTTTTCAAAACCGTTCATTAATATTGAGCAACAAACTACTTCTACAGTATAATACGCTGGCTTATTTTAATAGCTTTGAATGTCATTGATTGTGACATTCCAGTGCCCCAAAATCATGAAAAACTATTTATGGTGCAAAGCTATAAAAGTGTGAAATCATTCCTTCTATACACAGTGAGGTCTTGCACAGTTTGAAGAACAAATCAATGCACAAATGCATTTGGTATCTCTGGTTTTGAATGGAATTTGTCACATTGAGAACTATTTCATATAGGTCGTTGGGTTTGCTATGTAATTATCGAAACACAATTGAAACAAGGTATTTATGAGGACAAATTGCCTCTAATTATATTTCTATCAAGTGTAACCCCTTGCAGTGTGAATCCGAACCAGTTTCACATTTTTGCTGTATTGATCTCTGGATTCCAACCGAGGTAATATCCCGTTCGCGTGCTGGGCTGAATACAAACGTACTTGTATCCAACGATGTTGGATATTTATATACATATAATGTGTTTCTAAAAACAAAGCAGAGTGATTTTTAAATATTTTATAAACAAAGCTGAGCACTACAATACATATAGCGTTCAGAATACCAGCCTGCAGTTTGACCTACCGTTTACTTGTTCCCATAGGTTGGCTTTGTAGTTACTTCCTAGATAATATAATATTTAATACGCCACTTAGCAGTTCTTCATAGACACCCAGTATTGACACAAATAACACAAGCGCAAGTCAGAAAGTAAGCGCCCTTACTGAGAGCTTGGTTATGAATACAGTGCTTTGTGGCAGATAGATTATAATAGTCTTATGACTGTATGTTTCCATGGACATTTCCCTGGGGATATGCGCAAAATATATTTGGTTGATCTTGTGGCTTTGCAACCACGGTTCAAATCCCGGCTATTACATTGAAGTTTTTAGTCTGACTTTACCTCTCCAAACCTTGTCCTACATACGGCTAGTGCTAAAGAACAATTAATTTCTAAACTTTAAATAGTTACGGTGGTTCTTACATAGGATGTTGATGAACTACTTCGAAATAAGTTCAGCTATTGTAGACGTGACTAATACAGAGTGTTTCAAAACAACACCGAACGAACATATAAGTTGTTGCTCAGTTTCTATGTGACATATATGGATAGCTCTTACCGTCAATAGAGCCACATTAAAAATGTCCCATAATGAGTGTGGATTAGGCAGTGACAGGAACAACGACGCGTGCCTCACGTTGTCGGATTTTGCAGGTATAGGTCACACGCCGTGCCGCTAGCTGTAGCTGTTTGTAAACATACCGGCATACTCCACAGTAGCTTGCTACTATTAAGAATTTATTTGGCTTATGAAACTGCAATAAAAAAGCTATCACTTAATTATAGCTTATGAGTTTTTAACATGTTCCAAAATTACCCTATAGCAGTCCATGATGGCAAAAAAGCTGGTGGACATATGCAACTTGAACCTTTTAGACGTAAGTTAATGTTAGTGAAATTGAGAATGGAAGTATTAAATGATCAAAATAACAGAGAACAATAGATATAGTTAACCAAAACAAAACGTCTTATGCAGCGAGACAAGTATTCATTTCATTGCATTTAATAATAATAAATAAAGAATTTGTAACTGAAAAGGAAGGTGTTGATTTTACAATAACTGGTTGAAAGTACCTACTGTAAAATTAAGATCATACCAAAATGAGCAACCTTGGAACTGTACGAGTCATTATTCGACTTTTTGCACAAGTAACTGCCCTTTGCCCCATTACCCGAAATGTAGGCTGGGGTCACTGATAAAGAGCAATGCTTTTGCTCAATTTCTTCTCGGGCAACAAGCCAGGTGAAAAGACGATTTGATATCGACGTTTCGGGAGTGTGCATCGTTCCGATCATCAAGATATTTATAAAATGTTATAACCACAAATCAAATACTTTCAGCTGAACTGAAATCATTCAACTGTTACTAGGAGCGGAGAATTAAGGAGGCTTTGGCGATTTCCTCTGAAAGGAGCACGCTTAGTCGTGATGCTGGATTTCAGTTGCGCTCCTCTTGGAAATCGGCCTTAAAATGGAAATCCGTCGATTTAAGAGGCAAAGATCAATACAACTTGATAATCAAGTTAAGTAGTTACGTTTCGTTGACACAATTTTCTATACTCGCGTCATCTCCTGACCTGGCATTTAATTTACTGAAAACAGTCCTTTGTTCAGTAATGCGAATTTTGATAGTGTTTTGTCTTTATTTATATTGGTGTTAAATCCAGTGTTTCATTTGTGGTTATAACATTTTATAAATATCCTGATGATGGGTGAGATGCACGCTCCCTAAACGTCGATATCTAATCGTATTTTCGCCTTGCTAGTTGCCCGAGAAGAAAGTGAGAATATTCGTCGCCAGGAAAGCTTCAGCAATGCTTTTGTTTTCGTGGCTGGTGCGTCCCAATAACAACTTTTGAGGTCTACAAACCAGTGGTTCCTGTGCTGCCTAATCACAAAATTATGTAATATTTAATGCTACATAAAATTTTACCTAACAGAATTTCGAAGCTGCGGCACCGAAATTCGGACTAGTTAAGTTATAACTACGTAACGGCTATAATCGTTCGGTGTCGTTTCGAAACACCCTGTATAAGCAAGTTGAAGTAGCCAATGCATGGTCTGCCCGCCTTGGTAGCGTAGATGGTAGCGTGTCTGCCTCACGTTCAAGAGGTGCCGAGTTCGAATCTCGGTCAGGGTGAGATACCTGAATAAGGTTTTACCCGGGGTTTTTCCTTATCCTTAAAGACGAATGTCGGGTAACTCTAAGCTCCGTGGACCCCGGACTCATTGAGCATCATTTCACCCATTGCATTCACCGTCCGATATGACTAAATGTTGGAGGACGTAAATTACAGCAACAAAAAATGCATGGTCTGCGGCTAAATACGCCCTTAATTGTGTTAGAAGCTAATTTGCATCACTAGTCGGTAAACTTGTATTTAAAAAAGGTGGTTGAAATTATTGAATTATAACGTCTTTAAAACTGCTTCCCGGATATAGAAATATCGATTTTTAGTAGCTCGCTATTGGCTTTCTCAAGATTTAATGCCTCAAAGATCGTTCAAATCTCGAAGAAATCACCTGCCAGTGCGACATTGAACCGATTAATTGCCTTCTTCCATTGTGTAGCCTACTCTAGTGGTGTTTGTCTAGGTATTCTGATGGCCCAATCCGTAACGCCGAAAGCTGGTGTTCTAAAGGTCGTTAGTCCAGTTTCTGTCATGCAGTTAATTTTTTCTTTGTCTTTCTAATACGTATTTTCTAATAGGATGAAGCTTATTACCCCAGAAGAGGACCGAACTGCCCCAATAGTAGCAGCATGTGAACTTATTCGACACATGCAAGGAATTTTGGACAGAGTACGACAGTCGTTCCTTCGTCGCTGTCAACTTTGCATTGAAAATCCAGGTCGCCATTTCGAGCAGTGCCTATAAACTGACATACAGAGTTGCATTTACTTTTTAATTTATATGAGTTAGTTCATCCTTTAAACCCCCTCATATTTAGATGTACAGCGGTGAAAGTATTACGAAGCATTCAACCTTTGTTAGAAAGATTTTTAATTAATTACACTGACTAGGTGAAATTCATTCATTTATACAGGAAATAAACGTTTAGACACAATATTAAAAACAAACTAAAAAAGTATAGAAAAAAAGAGAAAAATGTTGAAGTAGACTCGAACTCGTTTACCTTTCACTTGAAAGCTGTCATAACCACTGCGGCAGAGGGAGAGTTCAGAGATGTCTCTTCATTTTTGTGTGTTGTGCACTCTAATGGCATAATAATTAGCAGTGACGTACTTGCACTTTGAAAACTTATAGCCGTAACTTCCACATTTGAACCAAGAGCCCATAAAACTCCTATCTGAAATTACTTGTTTAAGATATCTCCGCTTGCTCTGAAAATACTTCGGTGTAGTTCATTAACATTCTGTATATTGATTCTTTTTCTTGCGGTGAGGGGTTTATAGGTCTATTTCATTAAACCAAACATGATCCTTTCTGATTTATCATGCGCTTCGTTTATGCACAAAACTCTGTAGTTAAAATAGTTTGATTTGTGGTAGAGCCATATGAATATAACTTGCTTTACAATAAAATATTACGGAAACTTGTAGTTATAAGCTAATTCGGACCCACATTTAAAGTTAATTAAACTTTTCATCCAGTAAAATGCAAGAAACATTATGCTTTCAATTATGTATAATTTATATGACTTCAGATTTAAGCATATGCCGTTATAAATGTCCAAGCGTACTCAAATGTTTTCAAATTCTGATGTAAGCTTTGGAAGCTGAACAATTATTTTACGGGAAATTAATTGTTCTTTCACACTAGCAGTGTGCAGGACGCACTATGAAAGGGTAGAGCTAGACTGAAAAATTCAATGAGTTAGTTGGAGAATTTAATGTCATGGCACGTTGGCCATAGTAGCTCAATGGTTTAGAGCGGCTGGACGGAGACCAGAATATCCGTGGTTCAGTTCTCGACTATGGCATTGAATTTTTCAGTCTGGCTCTACCCTTTAAATTATTTTACAATTTTAAAAAGGTAAATCTTTCTATATAATCTGTAAACCAATGTCTTCCAAATATATTTTCGTTTAGAAATTATCCGTGATTTATTGTACTCATGTAACGACGTTACACAATCAGAACAGCACTTTTAAGACGGGTTCAAATTATGTTTAGTCTAAGTTAGCAGCATATGAATGGTTTCCCCGAAAGTTTTATTTTATTTATATCTGAAGGCTGAAAGCGCGAGGTTTTCTGTAATTTACGTCCTCCAACATCAAGTCATATCGGACGATGAATGGAATGAATGAAATGAAGGTAAAATGATCCCGGGGTCCATAGAGCATAGAGTTACCCAACATTCTTCTTTCAAGATAAGGGAAAACCCCGGAAAAACCTTATCCAGGTAACTCACCGTAACCGAGATTCGAACTCGGAACCTCTTGAACGTGAGGCAGACATGCTACCACCACGCTACCGAGGCGGGCTGAAAGCGCGAGTGAGACAAGCTTCTGCGAATATAACCATGCAACCACTGTCTGCTGATTTGGATAAGGTTTAGCATCGATTTACCTTAGGAGGCTGGCTTTGGTATATTGGGTACATGTGTTTGTCACATCAGACTGTACCCAGTCATTAGTGCTTTCCTGATGTTTTATACCATTGTTATCTATGTATGTGCATACTTACTAATGTTTATTCCTAAACATAATCACTATTATTATTGTTATTATTATTATTATTATTATTATTATTATTATTATTATTATTATTATTATTATTATTATTATTATTATTATTATTATTATTATTATTATTATTATTATTATTATTATTATTATTATTATTATTATTATTATTATTATTATTATTATTATTATTATTATTATTATTATTATTATTATTATTATTATTATTATTATTATTATTATTATTATTATTATTATTATTATTATTATTATTATTATTATTATTATTATTATTATTATTATTATTATTATTATTATTATTATTATTATTATTATTATTATTATTATTATTATTATTATTATTATTATTATTATTATTATTATTATTATTATTATTATTATTATTATTATTATTATTATTATTATTATTATTATTATTATTATTATTATTATTATTATTATTATTATTATTATTATTATTATTATTATTATTATTATTATTATTATTATTATTATTATTATTATTATTATTATTATTATTATTATTATTATTATTATTATTATTATTATTATTATTATTATTATTATTATTATTATTATTATTATTATTATTATTATTATTATTATTATTATTATTATTATTATTATTATTATTATTATTATTATTATTATTATTATTATTATTATTATTATTATTATTATTATTATTATTATTATTATTGTTATTATTATTATTATTATTATCATTATTATTATCATTGTTATCATTGTTATTATCATTGTTATTATCATTGTTATTATTATCATTATTATTATTATTGTTGTTGTTGTTTTTTTGTTGCTGTTATTATCATCATGATCATCATCGTCATTGTTGTTAAAGTCTGCACTTTCTTTACACTTGAAAACAGCTTAAAAATTACATTACTGCCAATTCATGCCGTGCATTCGTTTTTAGCGATTCCATTTAATATGACTCTTCATTAATAAACTGAATATGGGTTTGAAGCCACTTTACATTTACCTTTTCTAAACATTTCCATAAGATTTTCATGTTGCTTCTATTAAGTTCATGAACACCACAGTTTTTGCTTATATTTTTACGGTCCTTCAGAGGGCGTTACTCAAATCTGAAAATAAGTTAAACAAATGAGAATTGTACCTATAATCCGGATATCTGGTTGCCGCCAAATAAAGGCTTAATAAAATGAATTACTAAAATGTAAATTCATTAGTAAAATGAAATCAGATTTGTAGGAACGATGTTCTAGTGAAGTGCTGCACATACTCCAGATTAAAGTTATTGATCCAAAGGACGGGGTTGCAAACTCGGTATAGGCCAAAGAATGTTTTTAAGGGTGCTCAAAAGCGACAGTCCCATATCAGTAAATTTACTGTAAAATAAAGGAACTCCTGTGGTACGAAATTCTAAGACACCGATGACGTTGATATGATCCTGGCAATTGACATCGTCGCTCACAAATAAAATAATTCATCACACGGATGCTATTGATTTGTGCTGCGTCGTATTAGGTACAAATTAGATTGCCCGAACAACTTTGTGTTCACTATTACTAGCACTGGAATTGTCAACATAAATCTATGTGGTGATTGCAAAAGATGGTCTCCAGGTTTCTTCCCAAGTATTATCTTCAAAATCCTGACAGATGTTACCAACAACGAATTTATTTCAGGTACCTATCCTATTACCTACCACAATGTATATATTTTGGTCTACTAGCTGTGGAGTGAATGCATGTTTCAGGATAATGTTAAAATAATGCTTAGCATTTAATGGAACTTACTCTAACGCACATTTACTCCGTTGTCTGTAATACATGTATGTTTTTAGCACTTGAAGGGGCAACTTCCATGTCTTGAGGACTGCGTTGATGTTCTGCATAGTTGCATCTTTACCTGTAAAATTAATGATCAACACTTACCTACGAGCTTCCAGTCATTAATTATATATTATAGTGTTGGAGTCAAAATGTGTCTTTATGATAATTTTAGCTCCAAAAACCAATAGTAATAGATGGGATATTTTTTCACGTGTATTCTAAAATATCTAGTGTTACTTCTTTCATCACGCTCGGACCTCACCCGTGCAATATTGTTATAGAGTGATTTAGAAGTTGTGCAACATCAGAATCCGTATTATATTCAAAATTAGATATATGAAATACAGTAGCCTGTAGAACATATGGAATTATCCTGTATCTGGAGCACATACTTCAACGCCTGCATGTCCAAACGTTTGTTTCATTTGGAAAGTTATGCGAGCTTTACTGCTGCGAGGACTAGCGTGGAAATATGTAGGAAGCGATCTATTATCCGCTCTGTCACAGGCTTCAGTTTTAGACATTCAATTATAGCGAGATAAGATTTCGCTAATACACAGTATAAAGTTTATGAGACAATTAAAAAAAAGAACTGCAGTTGTACATACACCTTTGCTACATTCACAAGCGCCAATGTTGTCATTTTCCAAATCATTATACTCCTTTGTTTGAATGAGTGACGTGACTACAATAAGCCTCATGTTCTGGTCGTCACTGCACGCCACTGCTGGTCCCTAGGGGTCCTGACGATATAATGTTGAGTTTAAACACCCACGACTGAGGCGTGTCTCTGACCTTCGACCCTTTGAACGCTGGAAGCTCGCGGTACCGGCCGGGCAACACAATTACCATCAACAGGTCTGCTGTGGATTTTACAACCTCTTTTGAAATTCTGCTTTTATCGACCTCGTTTAGCCAGGGTTGTGGCGTGACAACGGGGGATCTGGCGCTCCTTAATACAGCTAGGGCACATTGTATTTATGCTGCTGGATTGAAAAATATGCGCATAAATAGCAACCTCGTCAGAAGATTAATTGCAGCCGATGTTCACCCCTTAGAATAAGGTCTTCCAAGTCGCGGCTGCTGCGGAGAAATTTCTGGTACAAGTAACAGGTTCCTGCATTAAGATTGATGAACTGATTAGCTCTTTATTTTATAGGTCATCCAACACGTGCAAACACGTGGGGAACAATTTGGAAAATGCTTTACAATGGACGGCAGGTTTTAATTTCATTATAAAGAGCTGATATATTATTGAGGGATTTATAGTTTACTTATCTCGCCAATGTTAAATTTACAAAACTTATGAGCCACCTCTTTTGAGGAAAAATTAAATATTCTCTGAGTATGTGTTTCTAAGTAACCACGCACAAGTTCTTGAGGGTACAAATATTTGAGTAAAGGAGGCAGTACTTGCAAGAAGCAATTAATAAGAGGTAAATGAGACGATGGATCCCAACATTACAAGCCGACTTTAATTATAAACCATGAATTTCATCTTACAGGGTAAACGATTCAAGGAATGTTACTTGGAAAGTTTAGTTTATGCCCGGAATTCCCTCTTCAAATCGTTGGCATTCTATCTGACGTCCTTAACCCCTTAGCTACCAAGAGCATCTTTCTGAACCAAGCAATGAATGTTTTACCTTGATTTTGTTTTCTTATTTAGACCTCTAACCTATTTAAATAAATTCGTATCTATACATTTAAGAAGCCACTAAAGAAACAAAAAGACACTTTCTATCGGGTGTTATTCACTATAATTTTATTGCGCGTTGTTACTATGCCAGTAATATGTATTATATTCGTATCTGAACGAAGTGTATTGATTAGATTATACTGCAAACATGTAAGGACTAAAATAAATACAGAGCGAAGCTGTTAAGTATTAAAAGCGTTCCAATAAATGTACAGGAAACTTCAACTATTCGGGTACAGCTTAGAAAATCTTAAGGAAATCTCACCAAATTATTTGTTTAAAATTGAATTAAATTTAAAAAATAGTCATAAGAAATTCAGGGCGTTGTTGTAGCTACTTGTAGTGTGGTATTCTTAAGGATTTCCTGCAGTATGGAGGGGAAGGGTTTGCAACTACTGCTAGAGATAATGGGTCATTGACCATCTCTTTCTCTAGAGGACATATTATTATCAATATTATCCTGACACAATTGTTTGGTTTATCAGTTTGAAGGATGTGTCGCTTCTTATATGTGATGTCATGTGCCTGTTACTTCATGTTACTTGCTTAAGCACTACTGCAACCAGACACGATCGTATACTTCCCCATCTTACGAAGCAAGTAACGGAGTTTCAGGACACTTTGTAACGCCTAGCTAAATGTTTTGTCACTCAGGTAGCACTGTTTGCACGTCTGGCTATACAAAATACATCTTTCTCTACAATAAGAAACTTTCTGTTATTTTAAAAATATATTCCTTTTCGTTTTTATTCGGTAAATTCCACTGACTACACTGGATACAAAACATGCAGGAGATTTAAGGCTGAGTAAGGAAAGCTGGAGATGCAGTGTTATCTCTCACGAGACGCATACTGCAGGTCTGGGAAAGCAGTTATAAACGAAAATAATATCATCCAGAAAATTTACACCGGGGCAAAACTCTTTGCAGCAATGGGACATTTTTCACCAATATGTAATGGAAACATTTTATTTTCTTTTTCGTATTATCCAGCGAAATGACTCCACTAATGTGTGAGGCCTTCATACCTACGGAATGTTCTGGGTCCAATTTCCATCGGGCCAGGCATTCTGACCATGTTTTGTTTCGGGTTTTCCCAGGTTGGTAGGTAAAAACTAGGCTGCTTCCGCTTCTAAAAGTAATTTCCAGTCCAGTATTTACTTTAATCTTTTTCAAGGTGTTTGACACCGGTCGACGGCTAACGGTGTGTTGCGGAATTGGAAATATTGCTCCCTGGTACTCATCGGGATTGCACGGGAGTGTGTCATCTAATGGCGGGTACCCACTTTGCGTTTGGCTAAGGAAAAACTAGCTTCCAGCAGGATTGTCATGTTGGAATCGTTAGAGACCCCATTCAGGCTAAGGCACATAATCGACCGGATCTGCTCATACTTTGTATCTCCCCTGCCTTCCAGGGTTCCGCTATGTAGCACTTCCTTACTGAAGTTTATCCCATCCCATAGGTTTTCTTCAGTCCACAACTGGCATTTTCCGAGAAGATAACCTAAACCTAAGCCTGGAACATTTCTCTCCCAAATTTACGTTCTCAGTTATAATTTTATTTCGTGTATCACCGGTATCACCACATGTGGTGCCTATGGAGTAAGAGTGGGACTAAACATTATTACAAACCACTGACATGGAGGACTGACATCTATGGGGCTCATAATTTGTACTATGTAACAGCCCTAAAATAGGCAAGTTCCTGATTGTTATGACAATCATTTGTTTCTGCTCCTTTACCCATAAAACTGTCATTTTTACTATGAGCGATACCTGGCTTTTTTATTTTTTTATTTAGTTTTTTGTTCTGATGGATATTTATCTCCGTAAAAATGTATCACTAAATTGTTTACTTCTGCGTCCATTTTTCTGTTGCTTCGTTCACCTTCGTTAACCTCTTGTTGCATATCTAATGGCTCATGGAGCAAATTCGCTTGGCTATAGACTTCATAACCATGGAGTTGGATTGCAAAAGTTGGTTGAATGTAATTGGGCATGAAACGCTGGTTAAGTCGCCCTTGGTCGTCTACCACCTTCTTTATATCCCAGTTAACCGTCCCATGATATCGACCCACGAGTAGTTTAGTTCTGACTACCTCAACATTTTGCCATAAACATCAAATACGACTAATTTGGCATGTACAGGCAATTTAGTTTATCCGTTCCCTTAAATACTTCAGAACCATGTTTCTGCAACAAAATACAACAATGGCTGAAGGGTATATTTATGAGAACCCAAAGAACTTTATAGTTTGGGGTATTATATGTTATAGTTCCAAATCAGTTGCAATAAGGACTGTATTCCACGTTGTATATAAACAGGTAAATGAGGACATTTTAAAACGCTAAAAATGATACCTATTGAACGATCGTTTCTTGCATAACAACATATAATAGATTAAAGCTGCGAACAAGTATGCCACTCATATTACCTGCAGGATGAATTAGCGTGCATTGCACGTACTGCATTCTACATTTTTAAATTAGTCACATAAAGTGACTCACGTTCAAGAGGTCCCGAGTTCGAATAACGGCCAAGGTGAGTTCCTGGATAAAGTTTCTTCCGGGGTTTCCCTTATCAAAAAGACAAATTTCAGGTAAATCTGTGGGCACTGGACTCATTTGAGCATCATTTCAGCCATTTCATTCATCATCCGATACGACTTAACATTGGAAGACGGAAATAAAAAAAATCATGGTGTTGAAACAACTTGTTCCATATATGAGAAGAAAATAATTTGCGTATGTTCTTGAACACTTCAAATGCAGAAATTCTTCCAGTGGTTAGAATGTTCAAATTTGTAAGACCTGTCCAAAATCATTACAAAATCCTGCCAAACCGATTTTATTAGTAGGTAGAGGTAGATGAGGTAATGGAGGAAGCGCCCAATACCTCAATCCGTTTATTATGTATTTCTCGATAGATTTTTTCTATTCCTTATTTTTGCCGTCTTTATTCTTTCCGTTTGTTTACTGTTTTGTTTCCTGTGTTTTACACATTTACACTATACACCTAAACACTCATGCCCAAAGCGGGACTCGAATCGCCTTAGACCTTTTGTGTGTACAACCCCGGGAGGAACGGATGAGACGAAGACACCACTGGCGACTTATGGGTTGCTGAAATGAACAACATAAGCGGCTGGGGTAGGCGGAGTTCCCTAACAATTACTGTCTGTAATGAAAAACTATTCTTATGTTTTTCCTACCAGTAAATAATAGCAAATCCTTTGGTCGCATCCTTCATTCATTGGCAGGAGTAACGTTCGTTGCTGTCCCGCTTCCTTCCAGTAAAAACTGATACATGTCTAAATTTAGCCATTCAGAAACATCAGAATATACTCCCATGAAAAGATATCACTTTGGAGAAAAATAACGTCATAGGAGCTGGTTTCACTTTACTTCTGTGAACCCTTTTTAAAACATTTACGTCCTCCGATGTTCAGTAATATCGGACGATGTATGAAATTAATTAAAATAATGCACAAATGAGCCCAGAGTCCATATAGCTTAGTTACCAGACATTCATCTTTCACAATACGGGAAAACCTCGTAAAAACCTTATCCAGATAACTCACCCTGACCAAAATTCGAACTCCGGACCTCTTGAACGTGTGGCAGAAACGTTACCATATCCGCTGCAGAGGTGGGCATGAACGCTTTAGCTGGGATGTCAGTCTAATTATAAAATGGACTGTGAGCAAAAATCAGCCTCTCTCAGTTATCCCAGTGGCTATTATATACGATACATTTGAGTTACTGAGGAGGTGAGATGCTTCCGTCAAATTGCTTTCGGAGTGACGTGTGTTAGAACAGAGTATGCGGAGTGGACGTTTAAGAACACAAAAATATTATAAATATAATCTGAATATGGGTTTGTTGCAAGTGAACACAATGGGTGGTATCCCCCAAAGGAAACCCTTTTGTAAGCAAGGTTTATGTAGGTAATAGAATTATACTGATAATACATAACAAATTTCCTGACTTAAAACAGACCAATTTATGAAACAGAAAACTCACAAGATTTTGAGAACATTAATTATCTAATTAAGCAGGATTTGTGGAAGTAATTCTGCAGTATATAGCGATATTCTCCTTTCTGTACATTAAATTTTACATTGTCTCCCTCTGTTAAATGTAACACGAATCCTAACGGTCTCCTATAAAATCTATTTGGAACAAACAAGTCCTTAGTATACAATCCAATTTTTCTGTGGAAGAGATTTGCTTGAGCGTTCTTAGCAAATGGTAAATAAAACCAAAATAGCACATTAAGATTTTTAAATCTAATGTATATGGAACTGTATTGTCTTTTGTCTATGTAAATGATACTTAGAAGAGTACAAAAATAGTTTTATATATTCAAGTTCTATACTCTTCCTTTCCGCATATGATATATCGACTAATAAACCATATACCTCAAAATTATTCCCTATTCAATACTACTTCCAGTGTATTTCTTAGCAACAGTTTATTGTCATGTAGTGGCCCAGAAAATGTATTTCCATCTTATTAACCAGTGTCAGCATTGGTTTTCCTTTGCTTAAGTCTCTAATATGGCTGTATTGCTTATTTTTATCTGTCCAGTTTTCAGTATCCATTCTTCATATACGCATAAAACGTTTCTTCTCACTCTTATTTGTTCTTAAATACACATTTTGAACTTTCTACACATATAAACAGTGAATAAGCTTCCAAAGTCTTAGAAAACTAGAAATCCAACATAAACTGGCTATTCTATAAGCAGAGGATGTGTACACGTTTTACTCCACATATTTAAATACAGGGTGCTTCTTAAGGTTACTGAAAAACTTAAGGAACAGAAAGAGCAAACAGAATAACCTTCGACTAGAAACCCATGTTCTCAAACACGATCCCGATTCAGTACTATGATACTCTGTTAAGCCGTAATGCACTTTATAATGCACAGGGTTTGGTGTAATAGGTTACAAAAGATGTTCATACACACCAACAGCACATTGAATACTGGCATTTCACCGTCGAATAAAGTTTTGGCGCACGCGCTTAAATGTCCCACGCAAATGTTCGCCAGATGCCACAACTAGTGTTTCTGGATCGTCCACTGGTGTCTGATACGCTACAGCTTTGATAGGTCTTCAAAAGAAATAATCAAGTGGCATTAAGCCAGCAGGTATGGATGCAACTGGATGGGGCGCCACCACATTTGGATGTCAACGTGCAGCGCTTCCAAGATGGCAAATATCCTGAACGTTGGATCGGAAGAGGGAAGCCACTTGCATGTGCTTTCCATTCCCCGGACTTAACGCCACTTGATTGTTTCGTCCAGTGGATGATCAAGAAACACTAGTAGCCAACTTTTGCACATGCCTGGAGTATTCGAACGAGTGCGCCAAAGCCTTATTCGACAGTGCAATGCCTATATTCGATGTAGTGGTGTCTTTGAACATCTTTTGTAACCTATTACACTGAACGCTGTGTGTAATAATGTGCATTACGGTTTAATAGAAAATTATTGGTACTGACTCGAGGTCCTGTTTGGGAGTATGGCTTCCTAGTCGAAAGTTACTCTATTCTGTCTACTCAGTGATTTTTTGAAGCATCCTGTATACGTATGAAGTACTCTTTCAAAATGCCGAAGTGTGACACAAGTTTCCGGAGTAAAACATTGTAGGAGTTTCTTAGTTAAGTTTAATCTGAAGCAACTGTCTGTAGTTCTATGTATCTCTGACTAATATTGATCCATTAAATCCAGGTTTAATTTATGCGTTAGATTTTCAACTGAAAATGAAATGCTATAAAATAAGCTTTTAGAAATGCTACAACCTTAGAAATAAATATGAAATTACTGTCATAGTTCTAGAAATAAGGAAAAATTACTTCTTTTGTGTATTAAAAAAAAAAAAAAAAAAAAAAAAAAAAACCCTTGAAAGTTGCTTGCGAAATAGGGCTATTCTGTCTGTATAGTTTTGCGTTTATATGCATCTTGAGTAGAGAGTACTTTCATGCTGAATAATTTCACAATGTATGTCAGAACTCTGCCTTATGATAAGGAAGAGGGGAAAAAGAGGCAATATGCATTCTTCACATTCCCCGGGCTAAATGGAAGTGGTCCGAACAATGACTTGGAGAAAGATACTGCAAAGGACGAGCTATTCAATCTTTAGACTTTTAGTTCCCGCACACGTTCTCCGGAAGTAGGTTGACGACAAGCAAACACACTTCATCTTTGTTGCCTGAATCCAGTAGCTGAGCTCGGGAATGTGTATGAAGTATTGGAATTTGTGGGTTTTCTGTTCCACGTGTCAAACGAGAGGACTTCTCACGAAGTACAACCACCCAGATACTTTTGCGCCTTACTAGCCTCCATTTACACAGCATCTTGCTTTCTTATCTTAAAATTGGTTGCTTGTAAATGATTCTTCTGGTGATATCTAAACCGTGTTCAATTATCCAATACAATTTTTTCTTGCTTATTTCTTCTCCTTTCATCCTTGTATTGCCCTGAATCCGCAGAAGATATAGAGGCACTGCGCTGTAGAGTGGTTGCCCTACTTTGTAGGCGTCAGGGTCTTCCGCTACAATTTACTGGAAATAATGTTTAAAATACGCTTCTTGGTTCTGTACACATCATGTAATTATCTCCGTTAACCCTTCTGACACATTTTATAATATTGAAAGTGTTTTAGTTGCACTTTTGCGGATTCATCTAATAAGTCATCTGTGTCAATTGGTAAATCATGATGTCGTGCGTGTACACGTAGACAGTAGTCATAATAGACATACTGTTGCAGTAGGACGGGTTTATTTGATGTATAAGTAAACAATTCAAAGGTAACTTTAAAATAAATGTATGGTAATAATTGCAGTGTGAATAAATAGTCAAAATAATTTATTATGCAGAAACGTCTAACCAATATTATGTTTTTTTCCTCTCGTTTCCACTGTCTGTAGATGCGATCTGTGGGAAAAGGATAAAAAATAGAGCTTAAACTAAATCTTTTACTTAAGAAGCAGAGCCACAATATAGGATAGAAGAACTTTCTTACACTAGATTCCAATTAAACTTCGATCCAAAAAATATTCCCACCATTAAATTTCACCAAGGGTTCTGAAGTTTTTCAATCTCATTTCAAGGGGCAGTTGTTCTTAAATTAAAATAAAAAGGATTTTCTCTTCTATGCCATGGGAATGCAGAAAGACATATCACCAAGAAAACAGGGTGGAATACTGGCATTCAATGATGAAGGTTTATCTAACAGGAAAATTGCAAGAAAGCTATGCATTGATCGTAAAACTGGTGGAAACATTTTGAAAAACAACTCGGTATGTCCAGTTTGAGGCCGGAATGGGGATGGAAAAAGGTTAACAGTCCACGGATATGCATGGAAATTAAGATGACAAAACATGACAGAAAAGCAAGTTCTAGGCAGATTGCTTCTAAGATTCAGATGAACCTGGGTTTATCAGTATCACACCAGACAGCTTTAAGACGCCTTAAAGACATGAATGTTACAAAGAAAACACCCAAGGAAAAGCCACATCTCACAATCAAACACATCAATGGCAGGATTGAAAGAGGGTTATTTTCTCAGATGAAAAGATGTTCAATTTGTATTGTAATGATGGTGGACTGAAACTATGGATGGAATCAGAAGAGGAATTAAACAAGGATCATGTAGTTGAAACAAAGAACTTCAGTGAAGGCGTTATGTTGTGGAAATCAATGTTTTCTACTTAAATGTTTACTAAAGGCGTGAAAAGAATTAAATTTTGCATAGGCTGTATGAATTGTTTTAGTTACAGTAAAATTATTAGAAATGAGGCGATTAATACTGCCAGAGATCATTTAAGTGGTTCTAATCTTGCACCTTTCATTTATCAAGATGATAATGCAACCTGTCATCGAGCAAGGGTTGTCAAACAGTATTTATTTCTGATTTGGGAATTAAATCACTACGGTGGCCAGCAAATTCTCCTGATGAGAACCCAATTGAAAATTTTGGTTTATAATGTCTTCAAAACTTAGTAAACATCATTGCACTAGTAGTAGAGAACTGATTGAGAAAATTGTTCATGTGTGGTATCATGACATGAACCTAGCGTCTAAGAAAATGTTGTTCAGTCAATGCCACAAAAGATTCAGGATTTGAAAAAGGCTGAAGGATATCATACAAAATATTGATGATATGTAGAATGTGTTCTATTTATGTTGTAAAATGTGTTTCCTAAGATTTATAATTAATAAAGTTCTAAAAAGGTATCCGTATATGCAGTAAATTACACCAGTCTTTCTTGAAAGCAAACAAATGATTATGGGGATATTTTTTGGTCCGAAGTGTATTGCCAGACTTAATAACTTTGAGCTGTGAAGAGATATGGTGAATTTCCAGTATTCTTATTAAAAAAAATAATTATTCGCATACTCAGACCTGCGTTTAAAGCAGAGTATGTGACAGAAGGGACAGAGGAAGAAATTATACAAAATAATACCAGTTTGAAAACAATAGTTTTTATTTTAGATATAAAAATGAAAGAAATTTATTTTATCAAGGCAGAGAAATCATCATATTCGAATCATTGTACAAATTATGGTGAACGACTTCCCGTCTTTGTAGTAAATATGAAAACAATTTCGTTATACAAAGAGAGAAAGTCAAATATTTGAATCACTTTCTTATGCTAAGCAAGTCTAATAACAATTTGAAGGCAATAATGTTGACGTTGTACATTAGAAAGTTTTTTTACGTGTTAATTATTTGTAGATAAGATATACCATGGTTGTTTTAGTTAATTGATGGAAATTAATAATTTCTCCACACTAGCCGTTTATAGGCTAAGGCCTATAAACGGGTATAAACGGCTAGTGTGGAGAAATGATTAATTTCCATCAATTAACTAAGATAATAAGAGTTAAATGATGAAGCCTGGGACTCAAGTACTTACGATAGTAAGTCACCACAAATGGTGTATCTCGGATGCGAGAGCCCCTAGTGGTTTACCGGGGAAATATACGAGTCAAATGGAGAATTTAATGTCAGGACGGCACGTTGGCCATGATAGCTCAATGTGTTAGAGCGACTGTACGGAAACGAGGAGATCCGTGGTTCAAATCCCGGCCATGGCATTGAAGTTTTCGCGTTGACTCTAACCATACCATGATTGTTTTAACAAAACAGTTCAGTATTATTTGTTGGAATAATAATTCCCCGTATTTACGAGCCGCTAAACAAAGACAGAATAAAAAAGTAAATTATAAATGGAATTTGTACAGAAAAAGCTTTAGTAGAATTGAAAAACTGCTCTTCTATAAAGGAAATTAGTGTAATGTCCATAGTTAATTTTTCAGTTAATGCGACAGAAAGAAATGTGTAAACAATTAAAGTGAAAGGTGTAAATGGACCACTAAACATGAAATAGAACATACATAATTCATAGCAATGGAATGTATACTCTAAAATACTTGAAACTATATAATGCAACAAAAGCAGCACAGTATGTACACTAACCAAATGTCAATAAAATATTAATTTTGTTTTTAAATCTTATTACAAGAAATACAACAATAATAATACTATAATTTAATATCACTTATCTGATTACCATTATTTTCAGAACAATGTTAAAATGAAATACAGATTCTCACAATCATCTCGAACAGAACGTCAGTCAACTCGCTTCTGTGTACACGAATAAATAAATACACACTATCCAACATCGCCATAGAGCTAAGAATATCTGCTTAAAACTGAGCTGCTGAGGGTTTCTTGATTCGTAGTTTATTCATTTATAGTTGAGATAACATATATTATGTAGTCTGAGATGACACTCAGATGCTTAAAATCAGGAGATAATTATAGGCTAGCCATTATATTAACTACTCTGAATAAACTTAAGACAAATGTAGTTTCATTTTAAAATATAGTAATATCAAAGAGGCCAAATACAAATCTCTAGGAAGAGGCTATTGCTTCAAAAAAGTGACATAAACTACATATCTTAATGAGGTATATTTCTTTGGAAATTGTTGTGTACATATTAGCTGCCAATTTACTGTTTAGAAAACTGTCACCTCTTTGCTATCTTTGAGGTGTTTTAAACGAAGGTTAAGAAATCTTGTACTATTCACGTAAAGCAATGGTTAGATAGAAATGCAATTTCAATCTGAATTAAAAGGAATTAGTCGTGAAATCACATTAAATACAACTTCAATAACCAATTTTTTTTAATTTAATTCGTTCTTATTGTGAGTAATAAACAGATGAGAACAGAGTATTTTGAGTAAAGATTTCTAATGACATAATATTCCAAAATTTTGAAACAAATTAAAAATAATAGACAATTATTTATACTAGACGTATTTGATTTTTGGTTTTGTAAATTTCCACAGCAAATGGTTTGCGTTATCAAGAATGAAGTATTTCAAATACTCTATAATCTCGTTAATGCGCTCTTTCAAGGACTGCAGCTGAATCGCGTGATAAGTAAGATGGCATTCTAAATGGGGATGAGAGAAAATGTGACGTAATTCCATAATTGTATATGTTCTGCATTTGCAGAAAATATGAGCTTATTTTGTCATATCTATGAAGAACACGCAATTATCATTTGTAACTTTGTAATACGTAGGTAATGTTGTTGATCTTGGAACAAATGACTAAGTTTAAATCAAGAGAAAAATATTGGCAGCGCTGCTTCTGGGTGCTGAGTTCTTTTTAGGTAGAGAACAGCCACTAAAGGTTAAGCAGAATTTACATCAAAGACCATGGGAATGATTAACTCTAGGTTTGGGATGGGAAGATAGATTTCCAATTTCCTGGAGTTGGTAGTTTTTTGGTTCAGTCACAGCAACCTTTATTTTCAACTCATTTCCTATTCCAAAGAAGTGCAGGATTGCATATGATAGTTCCAGGAAGGGCATCATTACGAGAGCTTTATTGGCGCGAGCGTGTTAATGACGTGCTGCCGCATCTTTAGTACAGACCGATACAGGGAATTACGTATGTATGTAGGTAGGAAACCTGATTCCAGTCTGTTTGACCTTCTCTCTATGGAACGGAAACTAATCCACCCTCCGTGATTTAGATAGATGAAAGGGATACGTTAGTGATTAGCATTCCTGAGTGTACAAAGCAGATGATGAAGGTAAACACTCAGATACCTAATAAATAATAAAAACAGTTATTAGCTGTGAAGCAGCGGCCAACTGTTTTTCTTGAAACCTTCCTTAAATGAAATCAGGGTATGCAATAATGTTAAATATCAATGTTCCGGTACTTTTATGTAGACAACTATACATTATTTTTCTATTTAAAATAGGATACCACTTATTTAAGTATACGAATTGAATATGAGCTAAAGGTAAGTTGAAATGATGCCTCATGCTCATGGACTTGTGATCCGTGACTGAGTGGTTAGGCCGCTTGACTCTCACACGGGTTTGACCCCAGGCGGCCGCAAAGTGAGACTTGTGGTGGACAACATGGCGCTGGGGTGGGTTTTCTCCGAGATCTCCGGTTTCTCCCATCCATTTCATTCTACCGGGACTCTATTTTCATCGTATGTATCATCAGTGCTATCGCATGCAGTGCCGCATGTAGTAAAAGTGGACGTTAAACACTACATATTTTCTTTCATTTACTATGTACCTGCGACATTTGGGTATTTTTAAATACTTATCCTCGTTTTAACATGCCTTCTTGCTGCATTTCTGAATAGCATTAACAGCGGTTGTATCATAATTTTACGACTAGCAAGTTTAATAGTATAACATTTTAAATAAGTCCTATATTAAAATATTAAAAGGCGTATAATAAACTAGGAAGTCCAGTGAGTTTAGGGGCCCGTTGATATCTAGGTTATTTGGCTCTAGGAAGCTCATTAATACATCAAATTAAAGTTAAAAGATTTGTTATCTTATAAAGAAATGCAGTTAAAATTTCTTAAACATACCATTTCCACGAACATAATATGTAATTGGATAAATATATTCAGTTAATTTTAAAACCAATGCCAACTTAGAAAATAAAATATAAAGCACACAAGCAAATATTCCGTGGGGAAATACTCAAAACATTAGATTTAGCTATATGAAAACATCTTTAAAAACAATTTTATTTTAATGGAAATTAATTTTTATTTCTCACTAGCCGTGTGTAGGGCACTATGAAAGGGCAGAGTTTAACCCTTTAGAGTTTTACTCGAGAAAAACACGAGTCATTTGGAGAATTAATGTTATGCTGGCACGTTTGCCATAGTAGCTCAATAGGTAAGAGCAGTCGTACAGAGACCGGAAAATCTGTGGTTCAAATCCCGGCTATGGCATTGAATTTTACAGTCTCATTCTACCCTTTCAATTTTATTTTAAATTTGTTTTGAAAACATTACCTTTTATTGTCATAATTTGCCACTTTCGCTGTGAAACGTAGAAATTTAAAACGTAGTATTTATTTAATTGATTTGATGCTACGTATAAATTAGCATTAATTGAAATACTTTGTTGCTCAGGTCGCAGAATTACAACCTTGTTGAATTAAATAGTTACACTGGGCAATAAAATACAAGTTTTTGAATGTTTCCAACACTTCATGAGTCAATTCTTCCTAATTTTGGGTTCAAACATTTTTCTTACCTCTAGTTCCCGTGATATACACTAGGTGTAAATATTTAATATTAACGAATTAAGATAAAAATGTACATTTTAATTATACATGCTAACAATATTGAAAGTACATTTGATTTTTTAAAATGGTAGTTAAATTCAAAGAGTTTTAAATTTCTGAAAGAATACCTCTCAGATGGTATGGTGTCTAAAGAGAATCAATCATGTGGTGGCTTCATTATACCGTCATCTTTAACTTGCCTCTTGTAAGGGAGTTCAAGAGCATCCCAACACAAAGACCAACAGTAATCTGCAAGCATTGCTTCCTTCCAATGGCCCTGAATCTTTGTTGCATAACTGAAATTTCCCGATGGAATCTTTCTCCATGTTCACCACTAACCGCTTCACAAATTGGAGGCAAAATGTCTAGGTGGGAGTGGAGAAAATGGATTTTAAGGGACATGCTGCATCCAAGGTTATGGTGTTTTTGCATGAGCACTGTTATCAAATGCGTGTAGTTGTCATCTCTTTTGTTTCTTAACAATCTACGAACAACTCCCTTGAAGGCTCCCCAAGCTTCCTTGTCTTTTGCCTCTAAAACTTGGTCAAATGCACGATACTTTACAAGTTCTCGAATTTATGGCCTGAAAAGTGTTTTACTTAACTTTTGAATCATTTAATTTCGGAAATTTCTCTCTTATGCACTTAAAATGCCACCCTTGTTGATTCATACCTTTGACAAAATTTGTCATCAAACCCAGTGTAATATGCAGTGCTAGAAGTAGAACATCTTTTGGGTGCATGAGAGGCTTGGCAACGACATTTTTTTTTTGGTAATGTTAAGATTTCCTGCCGGCCAGACTCCTTTAATATAATGCAATTTTCTATCTCTACTGTCCCACATACATAAGAAGCACCAATGTTTTGTGTACCCCAGTTGCATTATAAGAGAATGCCATTGACTTTTAGATCCCCACAGATTTTCTATTTGCGTTTATGATATTTGAGTGAGTCCAAGACGGCTGTCATATTTTCATGCATCTCCTTCATATATTTCGTTATTTGAAAGATGTATGAACTCCCCCAAAAATTTGCCCCAAATTGAAAATTCTGACATAAAAAGTGAAATGTCACTTTATCTCCAAAGCAAGTGCTAATCTGTCATATTTATGGTGATTTTTGAATTCAGCAGATGGAAATACACATGGATAGACTTTTTTGAGTCCGAAACATTTTCATTGTTTCCCAGTGTTATTTGAATTGCAGAAGAATCTTGAAATAGTGAAATATATATACCAAAGAATGAAATATAACTTAAGCCTATGTATATCCACAAAACGGTTAAAAAGTAAATAATCAAAGGAGCCATATATATTAAGATAGAGAGTGATATCCTCATATATGAACGCTACTAATTTGCTGAAATATTACAGTAATAAAATTAACACGTAAATGCCCGTTTGAACACACTAAAAGTCATCGTGCTGGTTCAGGTTTGAACTCCTGACTTTGGAATACGTAGGTCTGTGCCTAACCAACTGAGCTACCTCAGAGCGACATTGATTGCTGATGGTTGGTTGTTAATGGTTTGTATTGTGTGGTCACGTCCGATTTTCGCTAGATCAATTCATCACAGAGACACATTTGCTTCTGTTTGCTAATATATCATTGTGCACAAAAGGAGGCGGATGTTTTATACGACATAAATCTTTCAGGGGATAATTGAAAATACTCTAAACAGTCAAATATCCTGCAAAGTTCAAGGCTTTTAATTCCTTAAATGGTTTGCTTCATCAAAAATTACACATTTCTGTGTTCTGTAAACTGCTTTTGAATATAGTGTTAAATTAAGTATTTATTTAAATTCGGAAATATCAGAAGTACTGTTACAAATAATGGGTCATTTCGCAGAATTATGTTTCAGGGGAACAATCTTAGAAATTGTGAAATTCCGTATTTCCTAAAAAATTATTTTGTTGTTTTACTGGTAACCATTTACATATTACATAAAAGTATTTGAACATTTCATATAAATTGCTTTGGTAGTTACTAAGGAACTGCTTTTTTATAATTTACAGTAAAATCTCATTGGGGTGCAGTTTTAAATATTTTTGCACAAGTTACATTTTGTGTTAAAGCATGAGTTTCACAACTTATAATATTATTACTTGATAGTATAACGTGAACTAGTTCTTATGCAATTTATTATTAAAGTGTTTGTTGCACTTCTTCATGTTACAAAAAAAAAGTTACTTTTCATTCATCAAATTCTTGTTCCCCAAAATTCTTTGAATGATCTCCTTTGTTTATTTACTGTTAAATTATAACGCTAACTTACATAGTAATATTGGGTTCATTTACTGTATTGCATATTCAGTAAATATATAATATAGTTTTTTAAAAGGCACATGCTTAATTATTACCACGTTTCTAAATTTTCGAATGCTAGTTTTATTATGAACGTAAGACCATATGGTAAAGTTCTGAAAGCAATTGGAAAAAGTTTAAGAATTTGTGGCCATTTACACAGCTTGCTCTTAAATATCCTTATAGTCTTAACTGTCACATTTCATTTAAGGTAATTTCACATTTTAATATCGAATGTGCAGTTTAAATTATTTTCATGATAATAATAATAATAATAATAATAATAATAATAATAATAATAATAATAATAATAATAATAATAATAATAATAATAATAATAATAATAATAATAATAATAATAATAATAATAATAATAATAATAATAATAATAATAATAATAATAATAATAATAATAATAATAATAATAATAATAATAATAATAATAATAATAATAATAATAATAATAATAATAATAATAATAATAATAATAATAATAATAATAATAATAATAATAATAATAATAATAATAATAATAATAATAATAATAATAATAATAATAATAATAATAATAATAATAATAATAATAATAATAATAATAATAATAATAATAATAATAATAATAATAATAATAATAATAATAATAATAATAATAATAATAATAATAATAATAATAATAATAATAATAATAATAATAATAATAATAATAATAATAATAATAATAATAATAATAATAATAATAATAATAATAATAATAATAATAATAATAATAATAATAATAATAATAATAATAATAATAATAATAATAATAATAATAATAATAATAATAATAATAATAATAATAATAATAATAATAATAATAATAATAATAATAATAATAATAATAATAATAATAATAATAATAATAATAATAATAATAATAATAATAATAATAATAATAATAATAATAATAATAATAATAATAATAATAATAATAATAATAATAATAATAATAATAATAATAATAATAATAATAATAATAATAATAATAATAATAATAATAATAATAATAATAATAATAATAATAATAATAATAATAATAATAATAATAATAATAATAATAATAATAATAATAATAATAATAATAATAATAATAATAATAATAATAATAATAATAATAATAATAATAATAATAATAATAATAATAATAATAATAATAATAATAATAATAATAATAATAATAATAATAATAATAATAATAATAATAATAATAATAATTAATAATAATAATAATAATAGCTACTAGCACACGAACTCACGTGAACTCACATCTTTTTCATATGTAAAAACATAGCGACTTAACAAACATATTGATGGACACTAAGAAAAAATAAACGATAAGAAAATAGATAAATAATTGTAATAAATAATGTCCGTATGCTAAAATTAGGCAAAGCTGAGTTATATTCATAGTGAACCTCTGAGTTTCATGGTCTGGTAAATGCAATTAGTTAGGCTAGTGTAGCTAGGTAATTAAGATTAGATGAAACTCAATCGACCAGAATACCATTAGTGTAAGGTGTACCCGGAAATTAGATTTCCGTACATGGAGAGGTGCAGTTGCTAACCACGTAGACAACATTCCGAAAATTATGGAGCAAAGGAAATTCTCGGAATTTTAGCATGGCACTTAGTACCAGTAGCGCTTCAGTTGTGAATTAATAGCTTTGAGATTGAGTAGAAACGTTGATACCGGAAACCATATTGGTGAGACCTAAGTTAATAGTATATTTCTAGGATTCGCGTTTTTTTCCTTGAGTTTCACAGCTTTCTAGGAGTGTGTACTGTGAGCTGGATTGAATCAGCCGCGCTTAAAGATTGCTCTTGCGTGGTATAGATATAGGATAGTGAGGCAATTTCTACGAGCTATGGAAACGACTTTATAATTATTATTATTATTATTATTATTATTATTATTATTATTATTATTATTATTATTATTATTATTATTATTATTATTATTATTATTATTATTATTATTATTATTATTATTATTATTATTATTATTATTATTATTATTATTATTATTATTATTATTATTATTATTATTATTATTATTATTATTATTATTATTATTATTATTATTATTATTATTATTATTATTATTATTATTATTATTATTATTATTATTATTATTATTATTATTATTATTATTATTATTATTATTATTATTATTATTATTATTATTATTATTATTATTATTATTATTATTATTATTATTATTATTATTATTATTATTATTATTATTATTATTATTATTATTATTATTATTATTATTATTATTATTATTATTATTATTATTATTATTATTATTATTATTATTATTATTATTATTATTATTATTATTATTATTATTATTATTATTATTATTATTATTATTATTATTATTATTATTATTATTATTATTATTATTATTATTATTATTATTATTATTATTATTATTATTATTATTATTATTATTATTATTATTATTATTATTATTATTATTATTATTATTATTATTATTATTATTATTATTATTATTATTATTATTATTATTATTATTATTATTATTATTATTATTATTATTATTATTATTATTATTATTATTATTATTATTATTATTATTATTATTATTATTATTATTATTATTATTATTATTATTAATTATTTATTTATTATTATTATTAATTATTTATTTATTATTATTATTATTTATTTATTATTATTATTAATTATTTATTTATTATTATTATTAATTATTTATTATTATTATTAATTATTTATTTATTTATTATTATTAATTATTTATTATTATTGTTATTTATTATTATTGTTATTATTTATTATTATTAATCATCATCATTATTATTATTTATTATTATTATTATTATTATTATTATTATTATTATTATTATTATTATTATTATTATTATTATTATTATTATTATTATTATTATTATTATTATTATTATTATTATTATTATTATTATTATTATTATTATTATTATTATTATTATTATTATTATTATTATTATTATTATTATTATTATTATTATTATTATTATTATTATTATTATTATTATTATTATTATTATTATTATTATTATTATTATTATTATTATTATTATTATTATTATTATTATTATTATTATTATTATTATTATTATTATTATTATTATTATTATTATTATTATTATTATTATTATTATTATGATCATTATTATCATTGTTATTATTATTATTATTATGATCATTATTATCATTGTTATTATTATCATTATTATCATCATTATCATCATTATCATCATTATCATCATCATTATTATCATTATTATCGTTGTTAGCATTGTTAGCATTGTTACTACGAGAAGCTATTTTTAAACTGTGAAGTTCTACCCAATGGAAGTAAGTGGATGTAATTCAGTAGTTAAAAGTTCGTGTGATAAAATTCAGAAGCCGTTTCATTTTTTGTTCTCAACAGTCCGCAACTTACCTCAAATATATCATTATCAGCCTCGATAAAATTTATCGTCAACTTAACTGATACTGTTTATCCTCACATCAGTCCATGAATATCCGGAGATAAACATCTCATGGTTCTTCACTGGAGTAGCTGGCAGCAGATATGTACATGGAAGACGGCATCAAACATGATGCACATACAAAATCGCCATCAAACGACGATGTAACGTACTGTCCAGCAACGCAAAGAAGGGACCTGAAAGATATGTGCTGCCTTACACAGTGGGACAAGGACAGCGAATATGTGTGGCAGAGAACGCCTGCTACACAAGGAGCAGAACCATTAAAAATATGAGCCCTATTCACTCTGTACACTAAAACCGAGAAGATTCATTCACAAAAGTAGAAGCCTTCAGAATGTTTTTGAATGGTCTGTAACTGTGCTAACATCGGGTGTCATAAACCTGTCTAGGGAGGGTGTGGGAACCTTCACCAACCCCCCTGCATCTCATCCCTCGGAGACTTTCTCTCCTGTGGAGGACTGTAGTGCCATTACCGTCCCCTCCTACTGACATTTCTTTGTATCTCGTACATTATGTTGTGCAGTTTTCGCTCCCAAGCATACACATTTTACTCCTCAGGAACAATTCATTTGCTTTGCATTTGGATGCAAAAGGACTTGGTAGCAGATAGCAAAAGATCAGTTTAATGCAACTATATCCAATGAAAAGAAGTAAGACGAAAGGGCCTACCTAAGTAACTATGTTTAGTCGAAAGTACATGAGGAGCTTGAGTACGGGTTCGTATTGAAAAAGAAAGAAAATTAGGAAAGCAAAGGCTATTGGGGATTATTTACGTTGGCAAAAAGTAAATTTTCTTCCCCTAGTGTACTGCTCTGAGGAGTGTAAGCAAAGGTTCTGTTGGAGTCAAGAACAATTACATATTCGTCTGTTTCACCTTTCATTAAGTGGAGTATAGCCCTTTCGGTGATGAAATTCATTAATCCCATTGTACTTGAATATTATGCTCAACAGTTCACTGAGATTACTACGATATGGCAAATAATTTAGTTTGTAAATAGTCATCATATATAGTAGGTAAAATGAGAAACTTTAAAGGCGGAAGCATAAAAATTTCAAAATAATTGATCAAACAAGACGTGCTTTGAATTATACCAGAGTTATAGTTAAAAAATTTTAAATATATATTTTGTTTAAACGTTAAACATAATATCAAATCTAATTAATATATTGTAGGAAACTAAAACATTTGTTACAACAAAATAATACTTCAGGCATATAAAATGAAATACTTTCTGCCTGGGTACTATGTCAAAGGAAGAAATGAAATTAATATTATGTTTAGTCCATAGGAACGCGAATAATAGAAACTATTCTGTAATTAATATCTGTGTAAGAGAATTTATATTCTTCCTTTGTATCTTCAGATATAATTTTGTTCTTCAGTATAAGGAAATTGTGTTTTGAACAAATTGGGGCCTATTGTTAATGCAGTGTTATAATAAGACAATGAGGTGTTATAAACAAACTTTTTTAAAATAATGTTGTTTTTATTTTTCGTAACCTATTAATGCAAATAAAAATGACTTCCGCTTCACAGATGGTAAAATGTAGAATGTCCAGGAAATTGTATATTGAATTTGCAGGATCCTATTTTACACATAAATAGAGATAAAGTGTTTATTTACTGTATGTGCTAATATACAGGTTAAAGGTCATTTGCGCTGTTCATCCCCTCCCTTAGAGTTCCTCATTATCCTCAATTAACTGCTACTCATTCAGGCAGCCGGGCCACACCACCTGGGCGTTATCAGCACCTGATAGGAACTGTTTAGGGCTAAACTATGGTGCACTATCAAGTATTTTCATTGGTTTACTTTAAAGATATACAGCACCTTGAACAATCGTACCATAAATTTCTTGTATCCAATTTTACCTTGAGATAGGACCTAGGAAAGTTTATCAAATTGGCTATTGCACCGTGGAGTTTATGAACAACTTACTACAATACCTGACAAATTGTCAAGTCTAGAGGGAACGAAATAAGGAATTTACTGTTTCTTCAACAACTATAGCGTTTGCTGATAGTATCTAGCGTTTTGTATACGTTATTAAGCGCATCCCCTAAATCTGAACCTTCTGATCACTTCAAAACATGTAGCTTCGTTTCATGCAGTATCTTTTATTTCCGTTGTTAAGTTAATGAGTTCAAAGCTGTGGCTTAGTGTAAAAAAAAATGCTTTCATATTTTAACAATAACCTTGTTTTACATACACTCACTGCATGAATGCATTGTAAGAGTAGTTCACAGCAAATCTCTTGATACTGCCGTACGGTATATGTTGTATCTATTTTGCATGGAATTGAGCAATTACATTTCCAATTGTCCAGACACGCAAGCAGTGAAATGTGTTTCCGCTCATTCAGTGCCTGACGTCGTATTTCCATTGAACTAAAATACATAAACCGCATATGATAGAGATGAAATTTGTGCTGGGTTTATAGACCACCTGCTTAACGTGCCTTCGATTTAAACCTAAATATAATTTTTTGGCATTAACATATGAAGGTGTTTTGATGAAAACCTGAAGTTACAATTTAGAGGATATAAAACTTACCGCTCATTTCAGACGCTGTGCTACATATCTACCTTTAACTTTTCATTTTAATGAAACCGTTGCTTTAACACTTTCATCCCAAGTACGTATTCTAATAAAGTATATATTGATTTATTACCCGATATATATTATTATCCGAATGCGTGCTTACAAGATTGCATTTATTAACTTCATAGGGATTTATGGCGTTTTTCAATTTATTAAATGTCCAAAAATGGGCAGTAAATTTTGTGTGACATGATGCTTCTAGATATGTGAGAAGTGCTGTATAAAAGTTATTTCTGAGAAATATAGAAGACATATCAATCTCGTTTAGAATAGCGTCCTCACTCTTTGTGCTTCCTCTGTGATCTCTAGGAGGAAGAAGAGATCCTAAGGGAGACCAGATACGGATGAAGATACCTGCAATCATGGACGGGGTCCCTTATGTTTCCAGTTCGAATGCATCCGACGCCGTTCGACTTCACTCACAAACTTCTAACCCCCGGTAATGCCCCAAAGATTCGCACTTCGGTGACACCTCCGTGCAGTCCCAAGCGATTCCAGGACTGTTCCTCTAAAAAGAGCACTTCCACTCCCCAGCTGCAACGCGCGAACACTGTCACTTGATCTTACAACCTTGAAACAGATAACAACGAAGGAAGTGATGCATATAAGAAATGAAAGGGAAACCATGGCAGAGAAGTAACCTCAGTATTGGCTTTTAGACTGAGAGAACTACGAAAAACTCAAGTGAATCTAATTCGGCACCTCTTGAATGAGATACCATACAATACCAAAGCGCCACCTCGCTGCTCAGTTGGTCGTAAATGAGGTAATTGTTATCATCACTGCTCCAAGGAACTATATGAATTTGCCAACAGCAACCGCTGCGGAATGAATGGTTGTTGATAGGATTATACAAGGAAGATTAATATGTTTGAATGCTTATTTCATT
The DNA here is from genome assembly GCA_030765055.1 of Mantis religiosa. Classification (NCBI taxonomy): domain Eukaryota; kingdom Metazoa; phylum Arthropoda; class Insecta; order Mantodea; family Mantidae; genus Mantis; species Mantis religiosa. Next base: position 161,841,254 of record CM060948.1, on the reverse strand, counting down.
TTATGCTTTTATGTGCGATATTGCAGGAAACTTTATTTTGTATTTTTATGTTTGGTATTACCAAGTTGTTAAATAAAGGCGCAAGGAAATCACAAAATAATGACGTAAGCCCGAAAAATATGCCTGAAAATAAATCATGGCATAAAATTACCAGAAGTGATCTTTAAATACATTTTCATAATTTGAGATCCCCGATAAGGACTTATGTATACGTTAGCAATCGCCGTGGCTCAGTAGTTAGAACGCTTGGCTCTCACCAAGGCGGCTCGGGTTCGATTCCAGGCGACTGCAAAGTGAGATTTGTGGTGGACAACACGGCGCTGGTGCGGGTTTTCTCAGGGATCTCTGGTTTCCCCCGCCATCTCATTCCACCGGTGCTCCATCTTCATCTCATGTATGGTCAGTGTCATCGCCTGCGGTGCCGTATGTAGTAAAAGCGGGCGTTAAACACTACACACACACACACACACACACATTAGCAAGGCCTATAATGCTAAAAATGACATGACATATCATTGTAATCCCCGCACTGATAATGGGGTATAACGAAAGATTTAAGTTTTCCTATATTCCTGTTTCATTTAAAGCAAAAATTGCGATTTCACTTATACTTTTATTTTTGAAATCAGAATATCCAATCTGCAGTTTTCTTGTACTTTATATAATAGTACAGCAGGGTTTATAAGGAATACATGCTAATTAATTTGGTATCATTAGTGCGTTAAATATTACGCGTTTTACTAAGAAAATGAATCGGAAATACAAAATTACGACAAGCGCGAGCTTATAATATGTGGAAGGGAATTAAGGGGATGGGAAAGACAGTGAAATATAAATCAGTTCTCTACAGGATATGCACTACTAAATATTAATCTGTTGGTATATTTGCAGCGCGCAATGTCTCTTCAGGTAGTGTATTGCGAGTAGCTGGGGGCGCCGTGGCTGAATGGTTAGACCGCTCGACTCTCACCAAGACGGCCTGCGTTTGATCCTAGGCGACCGCAAAGTGAGATCTGTGGTGGTCAACACGGCGCTGGGGCGGGTTTGCTCCGAGATATCCGGTTTTCCCCGCTATCTCATTCCATCTGTGCTCCATCTTCATCTCATGTTTCATCAGTATCACCACCTGTGGTGCCGCATGTAGTAGAAGTGGGCGTTAAATATTACACACTTCATTTCATTAAATGGGTATTGTCACATCAGTTCTGATAGAAATCTGATAGAATCTTAGCTGATAGAAATCAATCCTCTACATTACAGAGCAGGGTCAGAGGTAAGATATGCCATTTGTGTGTTATTTTTTTCAAATCTGGTCTTCTTTAAAAACTTACAGAAGGTATTTGTTTAATTTTATGTTTATTTTAATGTGGTTTATGCCAACTTAGATTTACGTTCGGTTTAAGAAAAACGTTGTTGGATTTAAATATTTCTTCAAGATAATCTTTTAGACATTTTGGACTTAAGAGGTAATGAATTATTCAAAGTAATAATCCATATTTGGGGGGGGGGGGGCTAAACTTATACATGAGAGTAAATAAGTGAACAAATACATTCTTAGTGATCATGGTTTAATCTGAAAAGTGCCTCTTGAAGTAGAACAATTTCTCAAAAATGTTTTATGGAGTCTGAAAGGGCATATTGTATACAAAATTGAAAACGATGTGAAGACAGAAATTAACTGAAATGTAAAATAGGAAAATAGCTTATTACCTGAAAAGTTAAGAATGAAACAACAGTGCCAAGTGGAGGAAAAAGGATAAAAGTAGCAGGAGTTTGTAAAACTCTTGATAAAATCTATTACCCAAATATTATTTAACACATAACCTTGGGCTTGGTTTCATTAACTAGTTTAATGATTAAGAGTATTCAACCAATTAGGTTTACAGAATAACATTAGCTTTTAACAACCTCTTAAACCTGGTACTTACCAAGCGGAATGTTTACGATGCGTTAAGTGTTTAAAGCTACTGAGATTTAGGAAAAGTTTGTCATATATTAGATATAGATGAGGAACTTCCTCTCTTTTAATTTTTAATGGCTAAATAATAATTACTTTATGAACATTCGATAATTTTTCTTTATTATTTATGGATTTTGTTTAATCGATATGGATTTCAGCATCCCATTCTATATCCGAAATACCATTTAATTATTCTCAGAGCATATTTTACAAGCTTGAGGTTCTTTTATGTGATGTAAACCTAGGACACGACATAATCGGGTTTGCTTCTCTTCTCAAGGAAGGTATACTAAGAGTTTTTGTGCCAGAAAATGCCCATTGGCTTACGCTGGTTTGGAATCTGTGACCGGGAAGTAGAGGTTAGAATATATTTCCTTAAATTAGGATGGCGACCCAAGAGCAAAACGGTTTTAAAGCTAACGGGTGAATTATATGGAAGGGTAGAAATCCTAAAAAATAAATATATCGCAAATAAGCTATTCTTAACCTATAACGTCTAGAATTTTACTTTTGTTTTTCTTCATTTAATCTGTAATGACATTTCTAAAGTTGCTCTCTCCTTAAGATTATCGGTAAGAATTCTATAGCAGACACTTATCAATTTTGTATAAAAGTTTGTGAATTATGAATAATTATTATAAAATTATTGTAGGTGAGTCAAAAACCTCTATGAAGGTGATCGTACAACGAAGTGAATAAATAAACTTAAAAAACATCTTAATAAATAGTATTAACTAAAACATATATTGGGATAGCTAATGAACCTTTCTTAGCAAACTTCAATACTCCTTCTATATTAAAACAGGCTATCTGTGATGTTATGCTTGGCATGATCAGAAAATTATTACTGCTCAAACATTTATTACTGAGGCGAATAATAATAAAGAAAATCGTAGTCGTGGAATTTGGTTCCAGAAAAGTGTTAGAAGAGTGTGCTAAATTACGTTTAGGGGAAATAAATTGAATAAAAACCTTTTATTGATTATTAATATCAGAAGTAGTTTGACTTTGAGCAGCAGGGATTTTGTAGTTAATGACTAATCAAATGTTATTTAACACAGAACACTGAATTTTTAAAAGTAAAATCGGATCGTTTATGTATTTTTAATCTTGATGGTGAGATAAAAATACTTCCAAAAGATGGAAATTACTTTTTCTTCTCGAGATAGATGAAGGGCAAACGGTGGGATATAGCCCCTGGGATTAAAATCAGATGTACCATTTGTATCGAAATAAAGGTCTTTTCTGGCATTCCTGTCTTTGTCATCAGAACAATAACAAAACTGGACAATAAAGCTATAATTCTATGTGCCACTTCATTACTCTTTATTAAAGATTAATCATATTGGGAAGCTCTCGCAATAAATGTAGCTTTGCTCAACGAAAAGAAATATAGATAAAGTGGATTCCACACAACGATCAAATATCCGAGCTGTAATTGTACAAAGCACGGGAGAATAATCTTATTAAGAAAAATTAACAGAAAACTTCAGTTCACAAACGTATCCAAAGTGATTACGAACACTTAATTTTGTACATGGAAATGGAAGAAACGTGTATGGAGCTTTTTAAATAGCACTAAAGCAAGTTGTGTTTATGTAAAGCAGTGCTGAAAATCATGTTTTTCAGGGATTCCAACTTCAAATGCAAATATCTCAATTTAGGGAAAAGTATCTTGTCTTTTTATTGCTTCAAACCTGTAATTTCCCAGGAGTTTTGAATCCAATAGACCGTATAGAGGTAAAATTTAACCCTTCTATGTCATAATCAAGGACTTATGCAGATAGAATCGGGGATGCTAACCACTAAACCATGAATAAAAATTGTGACCCAAATACAAAGGTACATACACACATGCATGCGAGCATGCCATAAAAAGAAGAGCAAATCACAACCATTAATTAAGGTTTTGTTTGTGGGTAGCTACGTTGGCATACATCCTGAAATGAGAAGTCCGCTGTTGTATCCGGTCAAACAAATAACAGGAGTAGGTTCTCTCTCAGCACTCCATTCTCTCTGATCGATGTGTAGAATCCCTAACTTACAACTGCTGTCTTCTTGGGAATAGTATTAACAAATTATGGAAAATGCATGTTGTAAAAGCATTTTTAAGGTCTGTTATGGAATAGAGCCTTGTCTTTTGAACTTAAATAACCGGATGGGTTTGGAAAGACAGAATCAGATGCCATAGCCGGGATTTGAGCCATGGATCTTCCGGTCTCCACCAGGTTGCTCTTAACCATTGAGTTACCATGGCAACGTGCCAGCACGACATTAAGCTCTCCAACTAACTCGACTTTTTCCCCGGTAAACCACAGCAGTTCTCGTATTACATATACAACTACCTTAATGATGACTTACAACGTGTAAGTACTTTAAGTTGTAGGCTTAATAAGTTAGACCACTGTTGGGTAAATAAATGGAAATTAATGGTTATTTCATAGTATTCGTGTGTAGGGCAGGGTTTGGAAAGAGAGTCAGACTGAAAACTTCAATGCCATAGCCGAGATTTGAACCACGGTTTGCACGTTTTGCTGTACAATGACTTAACCTTTTCCAATTCTTGCTCTACACGTGGGTAGAGTGAAGGAACAATTAACCGAATGGGTTATTTGTACCATAATGGCTTTGTGTTTCAACAGATTGTGTATCACCTAACACCCGAAGCATTTTATGGGTCCTATTTAGGGATCAATTTGAAAAATGTGAAATTTAAAAGTAATATCTTTAGGGTTAAATATTATTTATAACCGATCAATATGTTATATTTCACACTTGTTGCAATATAAATGAGAAATGCTTTAACATATCTACTAAAAGTATCGTGCTTATGTTGAGCTTTCTACAGGAACATTAGGTGAAGATTATCGCATTATTGAATTTCACAAGTAACTCTTTATATGTACTATTTGTAATTCTGTTCTCTATTCTCAAAGGTGGCTCCAAGGTTCTGAATAAAATATCACATAATTTAAATATTTAATGAATAAATTGTACACTTATATTTTCTACGGAACTCCTGTTCATTTTCACTGGATTTAACATGACTCCGAAACCATTAAAGACAAAAACTGTGCTACTGATTAAAGGCGGAACTAATGCAAATATGCAGTTACGTCAATTAACTTAAATCGCTCATGAAATGCCTCCTTCTGTCCGTTGAGTTTTTCAACATTTTGAGCTATTATCTTAATTTCTCTAGCATATATCTAGCAGAGAGGGCAATAATTCTGTTCTAACAATAATTAAACAACAGTATTTCAGAGCAAAATACATATTATAATGCCCTGTAAATAAAAGAAGCAGTTTTCAAAAGGTTCATGTTTGTCTGTGGACAACATAGCTTAACACAAAATGTTGAATAAGTATCAACATTGAAATTTAACACTTAGTACCTTCTAAATATATTACAAAAGTATTTTAAAGAAGATCTCCACCTTAAACTGCTCATCACATGGAACATCTTAGTTATTCCTTAAAAATGGTTCAAGCGATGTTTCTTTAAGTGGAATATATTCAATCCATTTATTCATACCTTGGTAATAACTTGCGAAATCTCGTCATTTGGGTATACTTATTTTTCTATAATTTGAAACTAAGAAATGTACAAAAACGTAAATTCTAAAATGTATATATTTTATAATACGCAATTTATTTTAAAATAGGTTATTGTGACATTAATAATTTCCGATTTATTCTTTTTTATTCAGTATTTTTCTCGCGGTATCATAAAAAGTTTGCGGATTTCCAACAGCAGCATATAGTGACCCGCTATTGGACTATCTCTTCTACTTTCTGTATCCATCTTGCACCTACAACGGACATAACGAAACTTTTGTTAAAGGTTTATCTTCTTTTACAAGAAGTTGGGAGAGAAATAAACTTCCGTAAGAATAGTTTTCAGAAGCTGTATAAATGTAAGTGATATGGGCAGAAAATTTATTGCGAATGCAAATTGCACTATTCTTTCAAATGCTAAGCCGTTAATTTTTCATTCGTCCATGCAAAGTTTATGCCACATTGAGGCCTGTTATACATTGAATTTTTATTAGCAGACAGTAGCCATGTATTCCAGGTGCCTATGTACCTACACAAGTATTCTGAAGCTATTTCTGACTTATATTTATCATGATCAGTAGGAAGTAATTCAGAAACAAGGTTTTGTTTCACTAATAGCGTTACAAACATTAATAGTTAGTGCAGAAAATCATCAGATTTCCGCGTGTGTAGCTGTATCTGTTTCTGTGGGGGCGCGCGCGCTTGTGTGTGTGTGTGCGCGTGTGTGTGCGCGTGTGTGTGTATGTGTGTGCGCGCGCGCACGCCTTTATGCTTTCTACAAGTTCCACTATTGTCATATTAGTGTCACGTTATCTGTTTTTTCAATATAGAGAGTATTGTGCATATTTGGTATATATTTTTGTACTTTTTATTGAAATAGAATATGTTTTAGTCCAAATCTCGATTAATATTGCATTTTTGTCAACCTGTTACTTTATTTTTTTAAATACAAGATAAGGTATTTTAGCATTCACAGTGTCTTTGTTAGTTATAAACTAGTGTTTATATAATTTACGACAAGAACACTGCTTATAGATTTTTAATTGTTGTAGTTTATTTATTACAATTATTTCTTATTGGTCCATTTTCCATACATGCTTAAAATTATGTTGCAGAATAAGTCATTCCTTATGTAGCACATGCCACCCCAGAGGCTTTACTGAATGATCGCATGCCTCTTTCGCAAATCTATGAATTATTACAAATAGTAGCAATTCATTTTTCTGTGCTGTTTAGAAAACGCATTCATAACATTAATTAAGGCTTATCATTTATCATAAACAAAACAAACTAATTTAAATAAAATACGTATTTGGTCTCTCCAATTACTATCCGGCCATTTTGCGTTTATTGTTTGAAGTCCATTTAATTACACATTTAGTGGAATTCAGCCTTACCATTCTGGTTAGATGATTATTTGGCCAGAAGGTCCCATTTTCATTACTCTCGACTCCGACATGTGTCTTCAACTAGCTCAGTAGACGATCCAGTTCTTTGCTTCTGGTTTTCCGAGAACTTAGGAAAAGGTAAAGCCTGGAAGGCAGATTTCCAAACATGGAAAACATACAGTAATTTTACATTCACGTCTCCATTGTTTGTGCACGTGCAACAAAGAAAGATAAAGAGAGAGAGAGAGAGAGAGAGACAGGGAGGAAGGGAGGGTATGATATTTGTCTTGATACTTCAGTACTTAAATGTTTGATGGGAGAGTTATACCATTCCTAGATTTGTTTGTACTAATGTTCAGATAGCAATGGGTTCTTACGCGTCAAATTTAAAAATGGAGTACTAAATGCTAAATATGAACTTGGTAGTGAAATGCTAACATATGGACATTTTCGCAGGTAATCATTTTTGAAACAGAAACAAATTTCATAGCTTATGATGTAGCATAAAGCTTTTGTCTGTGCACGCTTTCTCTGCGCTTCTTTAAAGTTAGATTATTCATTTGTTTTTGATTCTTAATTTTCTTTAACGAAACGAAACACATCATGTATGAAATTGTAAAAGTAATACGAAAACGAGATGAAGAATGCATAAAGCAACCTAAGATTCCCACTAGAAAATGAGTAACTAAATAAAATAGAAACCAACTAACCAGCCTGAAGAAACCGAGATTCAAAGTCGGGTACACCATGAGACTTTATAGTCGCTTCCCTTTTGGGAAATAAATTGAATAGCATTGAAATAAATTGAATAAATTGAATCCTGACATAGGTTGCATAACGATTTTCGTGGAAATCTGATAAGCCTAACTTGAACAAAAAGTACACAATACGCAATAAAACAAAACTTTAGAACACATTTTGTTATCTGTAGATAGCGTAACACCAGGTATATAGAAAAACTTCAAACTCTACTAGAAATCAGTTGGAATATTTGTTGTACGCACTAGACAATTTTCATTAGAAACTCCCTTTTAGTGGAATGTGTGTATAATTTAAAACTGAATCTCCCTGTACATAGTAAAGTTTAATGAGCCCTAATTTAATACTGTGGTTTTTTTAAGGTTATGGCCCTCATATTCGTATCTGTGTACTAATTAGTTTAATGGAATCGTTTATTTCAGAAACCACCTAAGAGACAAAATATCAAAAAATGTGTTTTTGGTGGTATAGTACAATTTAAAGGTAAATACATCTTTTAGTGCAGAAATAACCTATGTTTCATATCAGCAATGCTATTTTCAGCCTTGAAAATAATCCGTTTATTTTAGAAAGAACTCAAGCGCCGTCGCTTAGATTCTTTCTGCGGTAAATTTTACTCGTGACGGTTGGCGGCCTTGATGACAAGATGTGTTTTATGACTCGCTGTGACAATAGCACATAACTAACCTGTACGTGGCCACTCATTTTCCCCATGTGACAGATATTTTGGAAGCATAAAGCGTCTCTTGAGAAAGATGGACAGGATTTATACTCCCGATGAATATGCAGAGCTCATGCTAAAAGCTAGTAAGTCTGGCCGATTTACTGTACATCACCTTACATCAGACGATGTTTGTAAAGTGGTGGCCCAAATATAAGAAAGTGCAAAATTCGGACGAAACATCAGGCAGGAAAGTAGCCAAAGAAAATAAGCAGCCACTCAACGTCTCCAAGTAGAAGCAGTTTCTCTACTACAAGGATACTCCGGGAAAAGTGGTAGCAAGTGAATTCATCGGAGGAATAACATCTACCTTCACATGGCTAAAAGCTGCCAGCCCTCCGGAACTACCAACAGAGAAAGCTTATCCTTTGGGGAAGGTATGTTTGTTTTTATTTTACAAGGTTATCTTAAACGTTTATATTTTACTTTTAGCTAAACATTTTTGTAGTCTATAACAAATTTTAAAATTTATCAGGTTTTGCACAGTGAGATTTTTGGTTTTAGGTCCCAATAAAAAAAAAAACAGAAAAAAAAGAAGGATAGACAATATATAAAAGTTAATGGAATACAAATACACTGTTGCATATGAAGTCTTCTATGATACTATCATCCAATGGCCAACAACTGACAAGGAATTGCCAGAAGACTTGCCAGAAGCTGAATAAGTGAATAAGGACAGATGTTTGTATATAGACATACTGTAGCCTGTAGTCTACCTGTATGTTTTTATTTAGGCATAATAAAAACATTCTTTTTTATACTTAAGTGTGTCTGTTACTTACCTTTGATACCAAAACAGGTAAAAAATAATGGTTTGACTTAATTTCAATAATAATTTTAAAAAGGTCACTTTGGATACACTCATTCATTGCAAAAACCACCTAAGTGCAATTTTTTCAAAAAAATATGACTAAAAAACTTAAAGGAAGAAAAATTAAAGAAAAATTATTTCAATAGCATGTTTTTGATTGGGTAAAAAATATTTGAAGGAGACTGGACCTAAACATAAGCTGCAAAACAGTTTTTTTTAGTTCTAAAAGTTGAAAAATGTGCACTTAGGTGGTTTCTGAAATAAACGATTCAATTGCATTATTCAAGTTGCTTCACTTACATTCAGATGAACCAATAGGCCAGTTTAGCCAATAGGCCAGTTTTAATAGCTTCCAGTATTATTGGAGGCGTAGTATTTATCAATTGTTACAAGGAGATTTCAACTTCTGTCTAAAAATTCTATATATGTATGTAGTGAACACGGTTCAATTTTAAGATTTCACAGTCCTGGAAACTCTTCCTTGCGGATAGAGGATTAACTATCGAATTCTCTAGATGAGATTCCTACAGCTTCTTGAATATTAAAAATATTATTAGAAGAGGAATGAGCAGGTGATCAGTTCTTGCAAGTTTCTTTACTTGCAAGCTATTATATTTGGTTACTACTTATTTGATTAATATTATATCACAATGATACCGGACTTGCCCACTGTGTTAAATCTGGATGTGAGGTAATGGTTATACGATATATAGAATTTGAGGTTGTATAATACGGAATTATTAGGGTAGGGATATCATCTGATGTAACGTAAAAACTAGGAACAAACGCATCTCTGATTTCAATTGTTATTGCTACTTGCCCTGAGGTATAACACACAACGCCAACATCATAATTCCGGAGCAGAGGTAGCATCGCTTAGATCAATACAGGTCATATTTTTTCACTCTATAGTTTTTTGTGCTTTGGCATAACTCAACCTTTTAAAACCGTTTCAAAACAAACCGATAATCCCGTATTTTATATTTGCCATGTGTGACAAAGAAACGCTACTTTATATCTGTAATGATAAGTGGCTTATTCAGTGTAAGCTATAAAAGCTAGGCTTCCTCGCTTATTAATCTCCGAATAAAATCGCAAATGATTTTAGTGGAATTGAGATGCATAGTATATCACGTAATCCTACAGTTTGGGGCGAATGTGCCACAACAGCTCAGTAAGCTGGAAGCCCAGTTCTACTGATTTCCAATCCTCGGGATATGTTTACCTCCACACTCCTCTTTACCGTTATGCTTTGGTTAATCCATTTAGAAGGCAGATTTCCTATGTCTTTCTTGCTAAAACGAACATATAGTTTTCGCAGCTTAAATGTTGCTGATATTAGTACATTGTTTTGTATAAAACTCAACGCTTTATAACAATGCTACTTAACCCTCCGTCGGTCGCGGTGCATCCAGAAAGCGCCAGTCGTCTGTTTTCCTCGCACAGCTTTTAGGTTTTTGACTTTGAAACATCACCCCTCTCATTACGTTCTTGGCTGACAATGTATTGCTGGTCTTTGATAAGCTATTATATTTGGGGTCACACGTGCTGCGAATTTAAGCATCTGCATCCACTGGAGACCACGCAACATAACCCGTCCATTCATTCTATAATGTCTGGAACGTGCAAGATAGATGGTCTAAGCAACCTAAATGTCTTAGAATTAGCTATCAGTTTACTACAGAGCTACTATGTCGATGTAGGGCAACTAGATGAACAATATAAAGAAGACTTGATACAGATAATTTTCTACCTGAGAGAAGAGAAGAAAATTCTGACCCAGAGGAACGTGGCACTGCAGGCGTTATAGTTAGAAAGGGTTGGAAATAAAAAATGGGGAATGCGTCGTGAACCCAGAGGTACACGTACAACAAGTTCACATAACATATAGGAAGTGCAAAAAGTATTTTTGTTTGGACCACGGTAGAATGATATGCCATGTATGCATTGCAAGTTTGGAGTTGGAAATATAGGATGGCGTAAAATAGGAAAACAGAGAGGGGTAATAGGAGGAAAAAATAACTAACATGTGTTATAATCAGTAAAAATTGTTTATATGCTTTATTTTGATGTAATAAGTTGTTTATTCTTTGATACTATATTTTAATATCTGCTGCATTTTTTGTTAATACTACACTGTCGTTTGTATTAATCCGTAATTAATATTAATAGGTTAAGAACAAACATAAAAATAATTGAATTAACCTTTTAAATAGATTCACAAAAATCAATAAAGTTAGTCAAAAAGTAATTGGCGCCTAATAGATACCGTGCGACCAACCGTGTCGAAATTAAGACGCGACCGACGTAGGGTTAAATCGTACAAACCAAGCGAGTTGGCTTTGCGGTAACGTCTGGGTGACCGCGAGTTCTATTCCCGACGTTCTCGCGAACTTATTAGGTTGTTCCGTCGTTTCTACTTATTACTTGGATGTTCTCATATGGGGTGGTTGCTGTTCTCGCGTGGAAGGATACTTGTCGAAAACAGATCCTCAGTGTTGGTGGCTGTACAAGGAGTTCTGGCACCAGAATGAAGGACTCCGCACTTATTAGAGACTATCACGCATTTCTGTGGCCTGTCAACCTCCGAAACTGGCGTCACCTTTGGTTCCCTCACTTCATTCCTTCTTCCTGAAGACAATAAGAGGTACGGAGAACGTAGCGCACGTGAAATTATATTGCCAGGTATAGCTAATACTTTAAATACATTAAAACTGCACAAAGTATACAGTACATCGTTTGTACACATTCTATTTTCCCCTGTTTGTCTTTCTTCACACGAAGCGGAATTACTCATTTTGTCAGTTGAAATAAAAAACGTCAACCCTCAAGCAGGTTCAAATTAGATAAATAATTAGTCACCACAGAATTTCTCAGAGATGAGGGACTGGTAACGTGTCAGTAGTGTATATGGATAATGGTTCATTTATCACACAGTAAAGTTCACATTACCCTCAAACCTTTTTTTTCTTGACATCAAACGTCTGCCCTTTTGCCAGAACGTGTAGAATACACGGGAGAAAATTGCGACGGAAAAGGAAATGTTTTTCATATAATGTTAATATTGGACCATTTGTCATTCAGTGGACGACATAAATGCTATCTGCCGGTTTATTTTTCTTTTACAAGTAATTATTTTTTTCTAAGTGTTCTTTTGCATTGTCATTAATTTATCCTGTGTTGTTGAGGCAATCCGGCACTTGTACACAAAATATTACAATCTTAAATAACTACTTGATCATATTAACAAGGATTTGCAACAGAGTCTGCTAATATTCAACAATAATATTAGTGATATTGCAGTAAATGATTTTTGTTGAAACCATTAAACAAAGGTAATGTTTTACATACTATTAACGTATAGGGGATTCAATGGAGGGGAGACCTTGTGCACTGCTACCAACCTCCATGTAAAGAGGACACCAAGTGAAGGAATCACAGAATGCTACAGACAGCAGGCAAATGGGCTACAGAGAGACACAGAAGTCCTTAAGAGTTAATTACTCGAAGACGTGTATCACTACCCTAGTTGACAGAGAGGGCGATTAATTTACCGTCCAACCAAGCAGCCCTCAGTGCCTATAGGAAATAGTCTTTCCATGGAGCAAGGGCTATGTCTGGCATCGCTCCTCACCACGAAATCTGGAAGCACACCTGAAACAAGAGAAAGAAGCGGAATGAAATGAAAATGGAGCAAAGGTGATTGTGGTAGATGAGAAATCACTCCAGCACTCACCTACCTTTCAGGGAACACACGAAAAACCCTAGGTCAGAATGGGTGGTCGAAAGGAATCGAACCTGGCACCACCAGAATGCGAGCCTCATACGTTTTTGTGGAACCAATTCACTCGATTAACAAACTCCTAGCCTTCTGTGCAACATTAATTCAATTTTGAGTGAGCAGTGGAGTAGTGGATTTCTCGCTGTAACTTACCTTCATTGCCAAATTACTACTTAACTAATTTGTATATGTCAACTATAGATATAAATGTATAAACTGGTTCCGTGATGAAGCATGTAGAGTATTCGTTTTGGAGAATAATATATTTAACAATAGTATGAATACAAACTTTTTTCTAAGAAACTATAACATTATTATTATTATTATTATTATTATTATTATTATTATTATTATTATTATTATTATTATTATTATTATTATTATTATTATTATTATTATTATTATTATTATTATTATTATTATTATTATTATTATTATTATTATTATTATTATTATTATTATTATTATTATTATTATTATTATTATTATTATTATTATTATTATTATTATTATTATTATTATTATTATTATTATTATTATTATTATTATTATTATTATTATTATTATTATTATTATTATTATTATTATTATTATTATTATTATTATTATTATTATTATTATTATTATTATTATTATTATTATTATTATTATTATTATTATTATTATTATTATTATTATTATTATTATTATGATTATTATTATTATTATTATTATTATTATTATTATTATTATTATTATTATTATTATTATTATTATTATTATTATTATTATTATTATTATTATTATTATTATTATTATTATTATTATTATTATGATTATGATTATTATTAGTATTATGATTATTATTATGATCATTATTATGATCATTATTATGATCATTATTATGATTATTATTATGATTATTATTATGATTATTATTATTATTATGATTATTATTATTATGATTATTATTATTATGATTATTATTATTATGATTATTATTATTATGATTATTATTATGATTATTATTATTATGATTATTATTATGATTATTATTATTATTATTATTATTATTATTATTATTATTATTATTATTATTATTATTATTATTATTATTATTATTATTATTATTATTATTATTATTATTATTATTATTATTATTATTATTATTATTATTATTATTATTATTATTATTATTATTATTATTATTATTATTATTATTATTATTATTATTATTATTATTATTATTATTATTATTATTATTATTATTATTATTATTATTATTATTATTATTATTATTATTATTATTATTATTATTATTATTATTATTATTATAATTATTATTATTATTATAATAATAATTATTATAATAATTATTATTCTTATTATTATTATTATAATTATTATAATTATTATTATTATTATAATTATTATTACTATTAGTATTAGTATTACTATTAGTATTACTATTACTATTACTATGACTAATAGTATTGCTATTACTATTACTAATACTATTATTATTATTATTAGTATTATTATTAGTATTATTATTAGTATTATTATTAGTATTATTATTATTATTGTTATTATTATTGTTATTATTATTGTTATTATTATTATTATGATTATTATTATGATTATTATTATTATTATTATTATTATTATTATTATTATTATTATTATTATTATTATTATTATTATTATTATTATTATTATTATTATTATTATTATTATTATTATTATTATTATTATTATTATTATTATTATTATTATTATTATTATTATTATTATTATTATTATTATTATTATTATTATTATTATTATTATTATTATTATTATTATTATTATTATTATTATTATTATTATTATTATTATTATTATTATTATTATTATTATTATTATTATTATTATTATTATTATTATTATTATTATTATTATTATTATTATTATTATTATTATTATTATTATTATTATTATTATTATTATTATTATTATTATTATTATTATTATTATTATTATTATTATTATTATTATTATTATTATTATTATTATTATTATTATTATTATTATTATTATTATTATTATTACTAACAGATGAAATACTATGCACCCAAGCGCTCCTTAAGCAATAGATTTGGTTAAATAATTTAAAATCTGGCCTTCCAATTTATACATTTTCTATAATTTACCTATGACAGAGAAAGTATTTCATTTCGCCAAATCTTAATCAAAATGACTTCATCATTTGGGTTTCCCTAAGCAAAAAAGTCATTTCAAGAATAAGATGAACGTATTTGAGAATAGCATAAATAGAAACGTAAACATTTGATAGATAACACAAAGACTTAAAGACACTTCAATAAGATACATTTTTATCTTTCTCAACGTGACTCTATTTTGAATAAATAGTGATATGTTCCGGATTTTTATTGGACATAAAACTGTATTTTGAATTAATGTAAATAGCTTGTGAGGTTCTCCTGATTCTTAATGGATTTTCTCTGTCTGGGAAACTATAAAATAAAAAATATTGAAACTGGAGAGATACTTAGAACGTATTACAATATGAAAGCAATGGCAAAACTGTTTTTATGTTCACTAAGTATTCGAAATATCTGAAGTTGAATGGTATTTCTAATATTTCATCAGCTAATGTAGGGAGGATGGAATTACTGTTGTATTTATAAATCCTGGATTTAAGCACTGGATTGTTATTTTAGCCTCCTTTACATTTTTGTGTAATTACTAATGAGTGCTAATGTAATTACTTCTCGCGAGCCCGTGCTGTTATTAAGTGGAAGCAAAGAGAAAATTAAGCGCTTGCTCATTCTTTGCTGAAATATAATCTGGAGTCCAAAGCTATAGTAGTAACCCAGGCTTAATCAATATTTAAAGCACATTTCATAGCTCAGTCACTTCGCTGATCTGCTTGATTAGCAACAATTTAATCAACTAGTTTTGTACAGAGTGAATATCAAACATCAAATGAGAAAATGTATCTAACTTTGGCAGTTCGTGAGTACATAATTTAAATTGTCTAAAGATTACTTTCTGAGATTATTTTCTTAACAGTGAAGACGATTTTTATTTTTACTTGTAATAATTCAACAAGTCCCGAGTTCGAATCCCGGTCAGGATTTATATCCACAAGAATTTAAACGGTGTTTTCCCTTCTCCTGAAAGACCAATGTCTTGGACCTCTAAACTTTAAGTACGCTGAGCTCATTGAGCATCATTAAATTCATTTTATTCATCATCTGACATGAGCTAATTTTGGAGGACGTTAAGTTACAAAAAGTAGGAATCACTATTCATATCTGACAGATCAGAGCTATTGCTTGTACAGTAATCAGATCTTAATTGCAATTATTTTCCTAATTTTTGACTCGTATAACAGCGTAAGTAGTAATCAGCACGATTAACAGACGGATCAGTGAGCTTAAATGAATGTGTACTGAAAATGATTAGATCATTATTCGTTATACATATTAGTTTTAACTTAATTTATGCACATATATGTTTGGCTCTCGGAACATTAATTGTAATAATTGAAATCAACACTTCAACAAAACCCGTCGTTTGTTTTTAGGTTTTCAAATTTTTAGGGATTTTTTAAATTAGTTTTGGGACCAATATTTTCTAAAAATAATATATAGGACAGATACTCTAAACAATACTAGATAGTGATATTTGTTACTGTTACACAGGGGATTTTCTTTTATTAATTTATATTGAAACAGCTGTAGTTAAAGGAACTTATGTGTACACTATTATATTTGTATTCGCAATCCAATACAATTTAGAGAAAATGACACAAATTTTAGGTACACTTAAATGAATATCGGTTCAGAAAAAGAGTTCATTTATTTTATTAATATAAGGTCGGAATGGCGTTCTCATATACGAGGGCTGTTTACTAACGAATGAACATAATATTTTTACAGTCATAAGTTTTCGTACCAAAATTCATTCTTATTGTATTCTGTCAGCTTAATGTGAAACAAACACGCCATAGTGTCTCATTGTTGGTACTCCTAGTTCCAGCCTGTGAGAACCAGGCAAGTTCAGACATGTTCGGTATCGCCTACCGCTGCAATGGAGGTAACACGCGAGAAACAATATGCGGCTTTGAAATTCTGCTTTCGTCTCAAAAAATCTTCATTTGAGGCCTATACAATGTTACAGGAGGCCTATGGAGAGTCTGTTCTTCCTTACAATACAGCTCGAAGGTGGTTTAAAATGTTTAAAGAGCGGAGACAATCAATTTCAAAGGAAGGTGGACCCGGTGCTCCAGTTACTTCTCTTGAGGAATAAAATATCAGCACTGCTGCTGCCATTGTGAGAAAGGATCGACGAATTACCTTAAGATCACTTTCGGAAATACTGAACATTTCATTGGGTGCCATCCACAACTTGGTGACAGAAACATTACACATGAGACGCGTTTGTGCGCGATGGGTTCCAAGACTGTTGATTACCATTCGCATGCAGGTCTGCATGCAGTTAAAGTTGATGTTAGAGGAAGATCCGGAGTTCCTTTCAAACGTAATCACTGCTAATGAAACTTGGCTACATCATTTTGATCCTGAGAGCAAACAGCAAAGCTCAGTGTGGAAATCTCCTTCATCACCAACCCCTAAAAAAGAAAAAGTTGTTGCTTCTGCTGGGAAAGTTATGGTCATCTCATTCTTTGATGTTCATGGAATGGTTTATCAGCATGTTGTACCGACACACACATCAGTAACTGGACAATACTACAGGGATGTCCTGAAAACATTGCAAGTCCATATCAGGCGCAAAAGACCACATTTCCGTGAAGCAGGCTGGGTGCTGCACCACGATAATGCGCGGCCGTATTTTGCCAGTGTTGTTGCTGAATATCTTGCAAAAATCAACGCGAAGTGCATCCCTCACCCTCCCTATAGTCCAGGTTTGGCTCTATGTGACATTTTTCTATTCCCTAATTTGAAGAAACGCCTTCGTCGGAGGCATTATCCATCAACAGAAACAGTGGTGAAGGCTGCGGAGGCGATTTTGAAGGATCTCTAAAAAATGGTATCCAGGATGTCTTTGAAGACTGGCAGAAACGCTGGGACAAGTGCATAGCATTCAGGGGAGACTATTTTGAGAAGGGACGTCAAAATTATGGGTACGTTGTCAAAAAAAGTGATCATTCCTTATTGAACTGCCTTCGTATTTCCACTCCACTAGGTCCTTGATCCCATACTACACAAGTAATGCTTTTTGAAAGGCAATATTAGCGTGTTTAAGTTCAAAATAAAATCTCTGTTGTGAATACAATGGAAGCCTTAAGTACGACAATTTTATTAATTTATTTAAGAATATAAATATGAATTAAATAAACCACAGCAAACTACTGTTGTCATTGAAAGTCAGATCCAAAACAGCCACGTAGTTTTGCAGCGTGTAAAAGTATGGTGCCTAAGGGTACAAGGAGAATAATATATTCTACTATCTACGTATGCGCATGCTAATATATCGAGGAAATGTAGTACATATGATCGTACGTTGACCTATATTTGCATACTGTAATAAACAATCAACTTAATGTTACAAAGTCGAAAACAGCATTTCTGACATATTTAAATAATGATGGGGACGTTGATAACGTACTATCATTACAATATAACAGCAGTGAAAATATATTGCCCAATATTGTAACCCCTTGTAATTTAATATCAACTAGCAAGGTGTCTACACATAATGCTTGAGGCTCTCATTCGGAAGATCCGCGTTCAATTTCCATCTCATCGTGGTTTGGTAGACGAATTTTGGAACGGTTCCTATCCTATCACGATTTTCCTGTCTTCATTAGGTACTTCTTTTCATTTGTTTCACTTTATGATTATAAGACAGACCACCACGGTGTATTTGTGTTTTGAAAATATGTCTCCTTGGGTTCTGACAAGATCGCTGGGTTCCATTCCTTCTTGGAAGTGTCTTGTCTATACTCGGACTGCAGGTTGCGAGTGGCTCAAACAGGTTTAGTCGCCCTTCGGGTCTCCCCTTCATCCTCTCCTCAGAGAGGTTACCTTGAATGGACAGCGGGTCCAGACCAGCCTACGTGTGGCTCTGTGTTGTAGTTACCGGAGACTTCTGTAATACACTTAACTCCTAATTCGATTTCATTATATATCTCCATGAAGCTCATCAAAAGCGGCGTATGAATGAGTTGGTAGATAACCTTTTAGTTATGTATCTCAAAACTACTTAATATGAAATGAGAAAAGTTCCCTCTTCATTCTAACTAAATATATTGTCACGAACCCATTGTTGTGACTGGCGGCCGACGCGACAAAGGGACAGATAGTGCAGCGCGGAGATGAGGGGCAGATAGTGCATGACGGAGCTAAAGGTCTTGCCGAGACAATAAAGTTAGATGATCGGAAAGTTCTTGTTTCGTCTGGTGCCGTCTTACAGAACATTCCACAAACCAATGGAACAATGTCACCAAGGCGGACCGGGTTCGATCCCAGGCGACCACAAACTGAGATTTTTGTTGGACAACACGGCGCTGGGGCAGGTTTTCTCCGGGACCTCCGGGTTCTCCCGCCATCTCATTACACCGGTGCTCCATCTTCATCTCATGTACCATCAGTGTCACCACCTGCGGTGCAGTATGTAGTAAAAGCGGGCGTTAAACACTACACATTTCACACATTTCTGGAACAATGAATGGGAGCTATAAATGAAGCCGCGAATCGCCAGTGGAGAGTGGTAATCGGAACCGATTCGTGTGCCTGCAACTGTGTTTTGAAAGTGAACTCTTTGTTTGCGGTCAACGACCTTGTCGATTGTATTGGTGTATGTTACGTAATTCTGCTACTGTAAGGGTTGACCAAAGTGTGTTTCTACGGAAATAAAGAGCATTTTGAATTTCTGCAACTTGGACTCTTAATTTCACGATCCCAGAAAGTCACAATATAGTCTGTTAGGATATAAGTACAGATATTTGGATAAATGGTACCTTAACATGTATCTATGTCGGTGTGTTGTTTTTCCTCTTCGTCTAACAGTTTTGCACAAATCATTGACATACTTTATCACCAGATGCTTTTTTTTTGAATGGTCGTAACTGCACCATGAAATGAGCAACACCTGTCAGTATAGACTAACCGTTTTGTTTCCACCTTTTCATACCTCAACAGTGACCTGTTTTAAAGAAGACTTGTCAAGTTGTTAAAAGTGAGTTATGTTGTATATAAATATGAGTAGCTGGCATGCTTGTTTTGGAAGAAATGGTGAACACCTGCCCAGTCTGAGTGAGTAATCTTACAAATTAAGCCTGCCAGCTACTCATATTTATATAATGATCTGTTTGTCTGGGAAGTGTGAGGACATTCTCCTAGCAGAAAGGAATCCAAGTCAGTTACGGTAAACACTCGTTACCACGAGGCTTGCCCACTCGGCATTACGCTTTTCGGGGGAAAATACACACTTATGGATTGTACGTACCACGCCTACTTGGGTGCCCACCTCGGTAGCGTGGTGGTAGCATGTCTGCCTCACGTCCAAGAAGTCCCGAGTTCGAATCTTGGTCAGGGTGGGTTACCTGGATAAGGTTTTAACCGGGGGTTTCCCTTATCCTGAAAGACGAATATCGGGTAACTCTAAGCTCCATGAACCCTGGGCTGATTTGAGCATCATTTCACCCATTCCATTCATCGTCCGATATGACTTAACGTTGGAGGACGTAAATTACAAAAAAAAAAAAAAAAAAAAAAAAAAAAAAAAGCCGCCTACTTGGAGCTATTAACCATAGGTAAAATTTTAATTTCGAAAATGAAGCAAATATTGAGGAAATATCGTTCGTTACCCAGTCCTCAATTATCCATACAACATGTGTGCTTGTACTCCAAGCAGCCTGTATGTTGTGAATAAAGGCTTTTGTAGAATTGCGAGAACTGAAAACACGAACGCATTGAAGCCTCTGGAGAGAAACATTGCTCCCTAATGATTAAACTATGAGTACATCTGAAAGGTAAAATCCCCCCATATACTTTGAGAGCGAGTGTCCCCAAACAAATAGAACTCAGCAAGTTCCTGAAAAATCCAGTACTATTGCTACCACGCCACTATCGTGGCTCAGATTGTGTTGTCATATGCTTAGACGGCTATCTCTCTAAATACGAGTAATGCTGTCTACAAACATTTTTGGTATAAATATCTCACTATACTAGTAGTACTCATGCGACTGCACGAAGTGGGAATAAAGAGTTTAAAGTAAACGTGGTCTTACTTTATCGGCTTTCAGGTATATACAAAGTGGTACAGTTAAAATCACATTTGAGTAGTGAAGTATAGACACACAACTCGGCTGTTGCCTTACGAACTAGTGCAAAGAAGCCTAAATTGTTACCATTGCTCTCCTTTCTAAACAATAATAGATGATAACATGGAGTGTCTTTGGCTCGAATAGATCTGTGGTAAATTCCACCGAAATCAGGATAATTCTTTCTTATCCTTAAAATGTCAGAGTAGTACAGGGAAATGACTTTGTGGTAATGTGTGAGACTCACATTCCAGAGGTCCCGGGTTTCATTCAACTTGAGACAACCACGCTGACTATGGCGTTTTTCATGGTTTCCCCGGGTCGGTAGGTAAATACTGGAGTGGTCCCTTCTGCCATGCATTTCATGTTTATTATTTCTTTAAGCTATTTTGCTTCTTCTTTTAGGCTTATAGGACCAGGTGTGGGTGGGCAGTGTGTGGCGGCAGATCGATGACATTTGCGTTTTGGAAAGATTTCTCTCTGGCATTTGGTGGAACTGCTGAGAACCCCTTCATTCTCAGGAGTATCTCGTCTACACCCAGGAGCACTCCATTTTTGTTGGCGTATATCGTCATCCGGATCTAGTTGCCCTTCGGATGGCATCTTTATTCCTTACTCTTAGCGGTTACGTTGGAAGCACAAAGAAGCCCCGCGCTGCATTGCTCTAGTTACCTGCATCTTTATTTGACTTCTTTTGATTCCTAGTGGATAAAAACATTACCTTTGTGACATCCACGAATTAAACCAATTGTTCACATAACCTAATATTCCATGTTTTAAAATTTTCTATATACCTATAGAGTTAAGTTATTTTTGACACTGTAAGCAAGCAAGCAAGCAAGCTCTATCGCTTTTCTTCAGCACGTATTTCGCTGATACTCTCCTGGCTCACCCATTTCAGTCTTACAAGACATATACTGAATGCTTTCCATAGATTTGAGCGTGTTAACTTGTCTCACTTGCATCTGATAATGTCTTCTATCTCTACCAATATCCAGGATGCCCTCCACGTTCTATACATCTCTGGTGTGAACGTGGTGTGTGCCTGGATTCCTGCGCACGTTGGCTTACCGGGGAACGAAAGTGCGAATTTGGCAGCTAAGTCGGCACCGACCCTGCCCGGAGTGTACATACAGCTGGTAACCCCAGAAGATTTTAAACCGACATTGGTGGGCAGAGTGGTCTGCTCTCCGCAGGAATAAACTCCGCTGCGTAAAGATCCTTCCGCTTCCTTGGGTAACCTGTCGTTCCTCTCGTAAGGGGGAAGTTTGTTTGGCTCGGTTACGCCTTGGCCACTGTTATTTTACACATAGTTTTTTTTTTTTTTTTACTAAATAAGACACCTGCTCCAGTTTTCCCGCTGTGCGGTGCAGCCCTATCAGTCTGCCACCTACTTGTGGAGTGTTTTAGCTTATCACGTCTCCGCAGTTCTCTCCAGCTGCCGGCCATCTTGGCGGAGATACTGGCGGTTGACGAGATAGCTGTGGCCAAAGTTTCAAAATTGTTTTTACAGGTTACTTTTAGAATTTAGTGGTCCAGTTGTATATGGTTTTTATTCGTATTTTTAATCTCTTAAGGCTTATGCCATGTTGTGCGTGTGTGCATTTTATTGATGATTTTATTTAGTAGATAGAGAGATTTTAGTTCTTTTTATCTGGGTTTTAGCGTGTTTTCGTTTTTTAAAGGGCACAAATGACCGCGCAATTGTGCGCCCTTAATCACACATCTCATCATCATCATCATCATCATCATCATCATCATCATCTCTACCAATATTTTATATGACTCCTACTGACAGAGCGAAAACAAAACGTGCAGAGTAGAAACATATTGGCAGGTCCTATTAGGTTGTCTTATAAGTAATGCCGGTTTTATTTTTCTTTATTTTGAAATGTATTGGGTTTCTTTGCTTTGGAAGTGCTATTTACAGGATGCCATGGCTAGTGTAGCGTGCATTGAGAACATGTATGAGTTGTTAAATAATCACAAAATGGAGATAAGAAAGTGTGAATTTAGAGTCCTTCTAATACTTACTGGAAACATGATTATAAAGCGGCTGCTGCGGCTCGAAGAATGTGTGGAGTGGAAGGAGGTGTCGTTAGTGAGCGTTTACTACAACGATGGTTCCAGCGTTTCAACAATGGAGACGAAAACACTAAAGATTTACCACGTTCTGGAAGACCTAAAGTATGGAATATGGAGGATACACGCCAAGTTTTACGAAAAAATCCACAAAAAAGTAAACGTAGGCTTTCAGAAAAACTTGATACTTCAAAAGGTACCATATATCACCATATTAAGACACTTGGAAAATCATACAGAAGCTGTAGATCTGTACCTCATGAACTGACACATCAATAAGCTGAACGTACAGTGGATATGTGTCATCAGCTTATCTGTAATCCCATAGAAGATAGATTTGTCAAGATAATTGTTACTTTTGATGAAAACTGCGTTTATTACCGAAATCCTGATGCCTGGAAACAGTGGTTTGATTCCCGCCTAACTGCCAAAGTCACTGTCAAAAAAAATCAGTTTGGTCCCAAAGTAATATTGTGTATCAGGTGGAATTTTGAAGTGTGATTCACTGGGAGTTTCTTCCAAACAGGCGGGCGATTGATGCGTATGTTTATTCTCAACCACTGGAACGAGTTCATTAAATTCTGTCACGGAACTACTCAGCATTAGTTAACCAAAATAGAGTTATAATGCAACAGGACAATGCAACACTCCACTCCACACTACACGAACAACCATGGCAAAAATTCAGGAATTCGGAGAAATTGAACTGCTACCACACCCAGCATACAGCCCTGATCTCGCAATATCAGATTATAATATATTACGATCCATGGCCCATTTCCTACATGGAATTAATTTGGACAACATTGACGCAGTACAAGTACGTCTCACCGAATTCTTCGCAAAAAAAGAGAGACTGGTACATCGTGGGATAATAAATTACGCTGAACGATGATTCAAAGGCAATAGAATCTTGTAGTACATACTTTGAAAATTACTTTATTGCTTTTAAGAACACATTTAAAATAATCGCTTTTCTTAAAAAAACGACATTACTGACGAGGCAGTATCTATATTTGTCACGTGGATGTTTAATAAAGCTGATAACTCATTACAACGTGTAAACAACTCAATAATATCTGTAAAATGCACGGAAAATGTCCTGTATAAACACTAAAATTAAAAATTTATCGCTATGCAAAATATAAGTAAAATGGGAGAAAAAATCTTAATTTCAGACATTTCAGAAGACATAACGTATAGAACACATAGATGTCGAGTGAGAAGAAACCACATAGAGCGCGGAAATTGATAGTAAATGAGAATAGTTATGATGAATATATTTATTATTAGTAATCCAAGGGTTCAATTAATGTGGCGAAATATTACACAACTTTCTTAAATTGTTATATACGTATGGAACTTATACACATAAATATGTGTTATTCTTACTATCTCTTATTTGAGAAGTCTATTCCCTTAATATCTTAGTTTTTGTTGTTTTAATACTACTAGTTATCAAAGAATGCAATAATAGGAAGTTAATTGAAATAAAATATTATTTTATAAAATATTGGTTTATAGAATTTTGACGCCCGCCTCGGTAGCATAGATGGTAGCGTGTCTGCCTCACGTTCAAGAGGTCCCGAGTTCGATTCTCAGGGTGAGTTATCTGGATAAGGTTTCTTCCGGGGTTTTCCCTTATCCTGATAGACGAATGTCAGATAACTCTAAGCTCCATGAACCCCGGACTTATTTGAGCATCATTTCACCCATTTCATTCATCTTCCGATATGACTTAACGTTGGAGGACGTATATCACACACACACACACACACACACACAAACACACACACACACACAAAGAAAATAGAATTTTGACTATATTACTATGTGACCAACTGAAACCTATTTTTCAGATTATACGTTACACTACACCAATTATCACATATAGTAAGCAACTGTCTCTCAGCGAACTGAGTTCTGTATATCTGCCCTCTTTTGTTTTAATACAACAATTTAACTCTCTATTCTTTGTTGTTTGGAAGTTAACCCTATAGATTTTGAAACCCTGTAACTTATATAAAACGCTATGGTTCAAACTGAAACAGAAATCCTCAGAAAGAAAGTTTATTGCACAAAAATATCATGTAAATTTAGGTTTTGGAACTCATATATTTTCGTTGTTATATTTTGGGTACTACATTTCTTTTTTTTAATATGAAAGTACTTCTACATTATATTGCACATATACGCGGCATCGACTTCTACTTAAGCTTCCATTCTAAATGCTCAGAGTAATGAACCGCCGACGCGGTTATTGAAAACGGAGTCAGAGAAGTCATTTTGACGTACCAGTTAGTGATGTGCAATTGCAACAAAACTTTCCTCACAGTGCAAGTTGACCGACAGGCTAAACTGAACGCAAATGCAACCGTGTAATTAGTTTCGTATAAACAGTGTTGATCCTGAAATTAGTGATGAGCAATGGCACGACTGCCATTCCATCATCAGAGTTTCGATCCGGTCTGATAAAACAGAATGCACCTTTCATGTTGCAGATTGAGAGCCAGAGTATTTTACTTCCATGATGTCCCTTTTAACACTGATCCAGGAATTAACTATCCCGATATACAGCTTAAGTATAAACAATGTTGCACGACTTTGACAATTTCACATACCATGTCACCGTACTTTGAGAGCATCGTCTTTAATTTGTATATTGAAATTAAAAATTTTCCGAGATATTTTAAGGGCAACATACTAGAAACTTATAGAGGTTCAGAAAGCTTTAGAATTGTGTGTTCTATGAACTATAAATATTCAGATTTGGGATGAACGCAATACTTCCTCTGCAAATCATAGTAAATAGTAATGAAGGCAGAGAAAATTGATGTTACATTCTCTGAGTTTCTCAAATAAATGGTATGCTTTTATAGAGCTTATACAAAATGATTAAAAATCATTTTTATATCTTATACTTAATATTATCAGACATGAACGTTTCTATAGCATCATTATACAATCGTTGTTGTTACAAGATAGAAAATATAACCGATAGTAAATTGTTTAAACATAGATAACTCTATGCTGGTCATAAAATTCTATTCTCCTGCCACTAAATCGTGAGAAATAAGAATGATAACCATTTCAAAAATCAAATACTCAAAAACTCACACCAATAACAAAGGATATCTTGGATAATGGTGTTTAGAAAGCAAAGTAAGGAATTGTTATTGCATTATGAAGTCGTGTGACATATTCAGAAATTAATTAAGTTGTGAAACATTTCAGAGTTATAGAAAATGTATTTCTGCTGAAACAAATAAATTGTCGAAATAAAGAATGTAATGTAAAATAGAACAGCCACGATTACACCATTTATTCTTCTGTGCATATTTGCAACCAATGTAAACCTCAGTTTGTGTTCTGCTGATTGTCTGCCCATAGCTTCATCGTAAACAACTAGATTCTCTCGCACACTGATCGATGTTCTTCCTATTCTTTTAGCATGATGGTCCATGTATGTTTAATTAGGTTCAGATCAGGAGATCTAGGAGGCCACTCCATGCAGATTATTTACGGATGCCTCGTTTGGAAATCCTGGGTCGTGTATAAATATATACTCTTCATATTCTGGGAACCTAGCACGAAGGGATGGCAAATAAGTGTTTCCGAGAATATCTATATAGATTACATTCGTCATTCTCTATGGCACTTGAATTAACTCCAGTGGACCTGATGCTGCAATATAGGCCAAGAAATGAGCTGAAATTCTGCTGGAACAACTTGCTGGGGCCCGTATTTAGTTCCCAGTGACCTATAGAGACATAGGGTCCCTTGCTGGTCAGCCTGAGGAAGGTCAATACCGTGCTATGCCCATTGTAACGTTCTTGTTTTGTGTATCTCAGTGAGAAGGAGCTTAGTGGTAGAACGGTGCGATACACATCCTCGAGACGTTGGTGCATGGTTTTATATTAGTAACCTTACTCAACTGCTTTATCCAGAAAGTCAGATTAAGTTGGTTCCTCAAATCTACCAGGGCTTCGTCTCGACCAAAGTTTGTTGGACGAACCCTATCTAAACGTCAGTGTAATTGGGCCATACAGCTTTTCCTTTGTGATACCGGTCCATCCATTGACACATTGTTATTCAGTAACAGCCCAATTTTATGGGGATTTGCGACGCGTTTTCATCATGAATAGCAAGCAGGGTCTATTATTTCATTTTGTTTTCGAGCTGCAATCAGTTCCGCACAGCCCCGTGGATGTTTTGTATTACTTTACTGTGATGACGTGATAGCGGAACATTCCAATGCAGTGCATAAAGAACTTTCAGGAATATTTTGTGCATGTGCTTGAAACAGCCTGCATTTTACCACGGAGCTACGACAGAGATAATAGAAGCTAGGTCATCGGCGATATTGGTTCTATAAAAACCGTTATTTCACCTGTTTATCCTGTTCCTGCATATTCTCTGAGGCCATGTAGTAGCAGTTTAGCCGGAAGAGAGCAGTTGTAAATTAGTTCGCTACTACGTCTAACAAATTAAAAGACTTGGAATAAAAAATTTGAGCCACAGAATGGTGCTTGAACCGCACACCCTCCTTTGGCTTGACACAACATGCGTTCTACCACCGAGCTACGAGAGCAGTTGACAGAAGATCTTTTATAGACAACATAGATGCCGGCTGACTAAGTTTCACGTGCTTTCATTTTCTTGCATATTTTCCAACGCCATGTAGGTAGTGAATAGCTCAGCTGCAGGAGAATTGCTACTTACTTTGTGATGTTAGTCAATCTTTCTTCATACAGGGTCAATATAGCCATAGAAATATTAGAAGTGAGTAACAGGTTAAAATGGCAAACACGACGCTTACGCGCGCCTCGGTAGCGTGGTGGTAGCATGTCTGCCTCACGTTCTTGAGGTCCCGAGTTCGAATCTCGGTCAGGGTGAGTTACCTGGATAAGGTTTTTTCGGGTTTTTCCCTTATCCTGGAAAACGAATATCAGGTAACTCTAAGCTCCATGGACCCTGGGCTCATATGAGCATCATTTCGCCAATTCCATTCATCGTCCGATATGACTTAACGCTGGAGGACGTAAATTACAAAAAAAAAAAAAAAAAAAAAAAAAGACACTTGCATTTGCGAGCATGACCGATATGTTTTTCATAATGATACTGACCCGTGGAAAGTGTAAATTTACTTTGCTGAAAACATACACACATACACATACATAAACGCATATGCAAATCAACGAGAAAGTGGGTAAAGCAATTCGCAATATGTACAGGAAGATAGCTGCGTTTTAATATTGTAGCACCTTTTAAATCGTTTGTAATAATAAGCGGAATTTAACCGATCGGGATAGCTCAGGCGGTTTCGTCTGTGGCCCGCATTCAGGACGCCCGGGTTCGATTCCCGTGGCCAACATACCTGACCCATGGGTTTTTTCGGGGTGTTCCCGGCTCGCTATGTGAATGCTGGGTAGGTTAATTACATCCCCCGAATTTCCTGTACCTCCATTTCATCTCCATTATCATTTCACATCATCTCTCATCTGGTGGTCTCTTTCAGGGTAGAAGTGTCGGCGGGAGTCTCGGTGGTGCATGGCGGGATGATATGCTCTCGGTGAACCACTTCGTCCTCTGGTAGATCGGTTTCTGGTATACGATTCGACTGCTGGGTCCGTGTTCGAACCACAGCACGGGGGAATGTCCGTTGTCTTGGCCTGCCGAGGAAGGCTTCCTGCCCTCTGCACTGCATTGGCTCCTTGGGAAGGCCATCCCCTGTCTCCTCCCACCTTATCCTTCCTCCCGAGGATGCCCTACTTGAGGGCATAAGGTACAATAGACCAAGACTGGTCGCAGTGCCGAATCCTCTAAGGAAAGAAAAAAGCCGAATTTAAAATGCTGTTGATTGATGAAGCAAATGTTCAAAATGTCACCCTTTTAAGTTGTTACCGTTCGCCATGGTGGCGCTTGCTAAAGCGTCTAACGGGTTCTAGTCCCGTCTTGGCCATGAGTGCCTGTATATCTGTATGTACCTATTTATAAAACCGTGAAAATTAAATGAATGCAAGTAATACTGAAAAGAAAAGAAAAAGACGTACTTGAGTGCAATGTTTCTGAGAAAAGGACTTTGTGCTGTAATGTGTACTACGTGTGCCGACTTTGCTTTTAAACAAACATAATTGATTTGGATTCTATGGTTCTAAGCATGGACATTGTACTTCAAATAGATCCATAGGGTGTAATTTAGTGGAATGAGATCAGGAGATCTAAGTCGGCCAAGCGATTGGGCTTTCTTGCCAAAACCATTTTGCGGGATATATTCTGGGTAAGTAATTCTGTACAATTATAGACCAATCTTACTGAAAATACGCCCTGACGCGTTTCGTCAGTGGCGGATCTTCTTATGGTAACCAAATATGTGGAAATCTGTGAGATTAGCTGCGAAATTTTAATATGAAAATTTGGATGGAATAGAATACTGTTTTGTCTACCAGGTTCCAATTACAGAAAGACTTGCACAAAGTTAGTGATACATTCCTTCAGATTGTATTGAACAGTGTTATGCAGGCATAGGAATGTTCAAGCAGTTTGCTTCAAGTTATACACATTCAAACCACATCAGTACAAGTAACGTAAACAAAAGCGGTCATAGGTAATGACGGCAGGTAAACCAGTCTGGTGCGCGCAGTTTGTCAACGCTAAGGACTGTTAAAGGGATGAGGGTAATTTGTTACCTCCGACGTCCTTGCCTGAAGTCCATAACAACTTAACTGTTTTCCCCTTCGTCCTACCTTTAATACTTAGAACTTTATATTCCCATAAATAGCACTCAGAGCCTATTTTATAACTTCTTGATATACCTGTATTTTTAGAAAATATAATCTTTGTCATATAGAAGCACTGGCAATATAAAATAATATTTTAGACTTAAATAGTTGGTTTATGCAACGTAGCAAAAATATCCAAAATTAGGGTAAGAAACTATTCTTTAGAGATATGGCACTTTTTTAGGAAGCCGAATGTTTGTAATATTTGCTAATTATTGTCTTTTAAATTGCTGATTCGAAGGTTGAGCACTTCAGGTTAAAGCATTTACAATTACGTGACTGCAGTTTACAACCATTTTCGAAAATAATAAATGAACAATCATTAACCACGAATTTTATTTCCTTTCCAAGTTCTTTCTTTTATGTTTTGGCCTTCTTACATTTTTTCTTTCATTATTTTTAGTTAACAATGTATTTAAGTGGCCATGTTCCCGGAAAACCACTAAGGGAAATGAATATTTACCACACCAGTCATGAAATATTTAAACAACGGGAAAGACCGATAGGATTATAGTGACGTAAGTCATACTCACGTGTTGAAGTATTTCATTATTAACATTGACTTTTACATTGACCTTTACATCATTGACTGAGGGATACCTTTACCGAGAAAACTCATAACGCACAAAATATTCAACTGCTTTGAGTAAGCATGATTTTCATGCGTATGTTATAGGCAAACACCGTAAAGGATCAGTGGATCTTTATATTTAACCAAAGCTCGTCAATGATGTCTAATATGTATTTGTAGCTACTAGGCGTTACTTAGGCGTTTATAAAACAGTTGTGCTCGAAGCCTGGGGGCTCTATGTTCTGCCGGGCTTCTGCACTACGCCCGATCTTATATAAGAGATAGTTTCACCTATTTTTTATTCCGATTATGTGTACTAATTAATTTTTAAAGCAGTTTATGTATCTCTTCCGAAGTGGAAGACCGGAATTAGATTTATAGAAGAACCGCAGATATTTTGAGATGAAGTATTTGTTCTAATTATAGAAATCAAAATGTTCAACCCACGGATAGATTTACTTCCCAGACGTCGTAAAAATATGAATGAATGAATTCCTGTAATTCCTTAAGTGGAAATAGGACCTTATGAACCATGCAACCTTGACTCTCGTAGGCAACGGGTTGAGAATCAGAGGTTTCCTGGTCACAGAGATTCCCAGACGAGGGATCAGTCCAACGCCGGAAGTGAAAGTACGGGGGATGAGGTCATAGGAAGGATGATGATGGAGCAATCGGTCTAATGTTGGTGGGGGAAACCGGAGGATCTGGAGAAAGCCCGCCCCCAGAGCCATGTTGTCCACCACAAATCTCACTTTGTGATCGCCTGGGATTGAACTCGGACCGCCTTGGTGAGAGCCAAGCGGTCTAATCACTCAGCCATGGCGCGGTCATATCGTACAAATATGGTGTAACCAATATGGACGTTACCCTCAACAGACCCTCGGTTTGTGAGTAATGTAATTCCCCTATGTTAGTAGTACAATTTCAAACATTTCCCTAGGGGTAGACTTAATAAATTCCCCTCAATTTTTAGTTTAAAGAGCAGGGCATGCAATAATTTTGGAAATAGAACCCCTTGAAATTATACATTAGTTTTTCGTTGTTTCAATTTTCAAATATTTCACAAAATATATGCCAATATTCCAGTAGTTGAACATCCCATCACAACATTTTCTGTAACTACCAGCGTTCTAAAGTTAAAGTGAACGGTGGAGACGTTTTTATGCCATTCACGTGTCTCCATATCACTTGAAGCCATTCCATTGTCGGGAACTAAAGAACGCAAATCTGGGGTAATATTTCCACACCGGACTTATAGCCCGCCTCGGTAACGTAGATGGTAGCGTGTCTGCCTCACGTTCAAGGTCCGGAGTTTGAATCTCGGTCAGGATGAGTTACCTGGATAAGGTTTTTCCGGGGTTTTCCCTTATCATTTAAGACGAATGTCGGGTAACTCTAAGCTCCATGGACCTCGGGCTCATTTGAGCATCATTTCACCCAATTCATTCACCGTACGATATGACTTAACGTTGGAGGACGTAAATTAAAAAAAGAACAAAAAAAAAAAAAACGGACTTATATCCACTGTCTTCTTCTCGCTTCTCGCAAGTTCGAGTCCTGCTTTAGGTATGGGGGTTGTGTGTGTTATGCATATATGTAAAAACAGAGAAAATTGTAAAACGGTAAAGCTACGGAAGCGTAAAGAGGCGAAAACAAGGAGGAAAAAAGCTGCACAGTGAATTTAAAACCCATTGCAGGAATTATATTCGAAAAAAAGATCAACCTGTCTTCCACAGTAAGCTTAGACATCTTCCACGCTGGCTTTTATTTTAGGGCATTTGTACTTCAAGATGAGAGAGCTGCCAGTTCATACATCATTCTGAGATACTCGTTTTTGCATTGAACAACATAAATCTACATACACCGTTTGTTTCTGGAACAAAGCACTGCATAAACTCCCTATTGTCTTTTCTTCTTTTCCTTTCGTGTTTTAAACTTACTTTATTTATCGCTTAATTATGCTGAAGAAAACGTTACAATGAACTCAAGAAGCCATTACATTTTGGTAACATAGTAAAAGCTCTCTAAAATGGAAGGTGATCGTTTCGGCATTTATTTTCCATTGACACAGGTTTCCTTCTTACAGTGGGTTGTGTCTGAATACAAAGAAATTACAGAAGCTACAATTGCACAGGTTTAGAAGGAATAACATAGAAAGAGGTGTAAATAACAATAGGCTGATATGTACTCGTATTATATTCTATATTTCAACTTACGTACAACAATTGTAGTTTATCGCCTAGTTTCTCTGTTTTCAATTTTACCTTTCAAGTCTGCAACTATATGCATATCAACATCATTTGCTTCATCACATATAGCATTTAAAAATGTCATGGTGATGTTTGAAACTCTCGAGGCAGCCACTGGAAGCTCTGAAATGTTCTTTGCTTAATTTTCTTGCTGTCTCTAAAGATTTAGTCTGAAGCATTAGTCCGGAAATTGGAATTACTTTATCACTCTGTAGATTTTGTGATGCACGTTTGTTATTTTCGTTTCTTCAATAACCTTAATTTTTCTTCCAGTGATAATACCTTATGCTTAGAACACACTTTACAGAATTTGTGTACAAAAAAGCTATGTTTTTAAAAATCACCAAAGTTCAGAGTTTTCTTCCACTCGTACTTGATCGCTTGTAACAACGAAACTGAGAATGAACACACTGCAAAACAGCTGTTGTACATTACAGTTGGTGACTTTATGGTCCATGGAACTTCGGTGCAAACAAAGTCACCTTAAAGATTATTACACGTTTTAAAATATGCCCGTTGTAACCCATTAAACATTAAGTAATCCGTTTTAATCAAGTTATTTACGCAAACGGTTCCCAGAAATATTTCCATTTCCGCATTAGACAATTTTCCGGCGTAGAGTATACTTTTACATGGGAAATACTTCCGTTCCGAAATTTATTTTCCGTTTCTCTAGGTTTCTGCCATATAAGGGTTCCGTTTTAGGCATATTTTACTGCACTACGTTGTGCAATACAAACTAGATATGGCTTAGTACATCGTCAGCCAAATGAAAGTATTTCAGTTCAATATTTATTGTGATTAACAGGAAGCCAAAAAGCGATTTAAGTGAAAATGAACTCCTCTTCTACGTTCAATAATTAGATACAGCCTGATAGAGCTGCGGGCTCAGAAAGTGCGGAACTGTGGAATCATGCAGCGTTAAAAGCACTGGAGCAGAGTGGAATGAGTGAAACAGGGATAGATGGTGTGGGGAAAGCGTTAACGCGAACTCCGTGCTTACTTCATTTGTACACTCCTAAGTTTTGCAATTTAAAGACTCCAAATCGTGAGCTTTGTGAACAGAAAGCGTTCAATCCTAGTTTGGCCAATATAAGCAACCAATTCTATAGTTTTATTTCCAGCATGTATCTGTTAGTCTGAATTATAGCAATTAAAATACTCGATGGTGCGACTGTTACACAGCAAGACACAACTGCAGTTAAAATGCGGTGTAGGCCGTAACTTTTAACTACCGGAACATTAAATTCTTGATGAAGTGGAATTAGCTAAGACGACTGACGCATTAACATTTTTATGGTCAATAAAATGTAAATTGTTGTGTGTAAATTTCAGGCAACGTTTCCTGTATTCATGCAGTGTTTTTTTTTCCTTCACCGAAGAGCTGTTTTCATAACGCGTATTATTGTGTTACTCCCTACTAAGGGGCTAGTTCGTCATGGTATGATGTGATTGCTCCTGCTACTGGAGTAAAATATTCATATGATAATACATTCATTGCAAAATGTTGGCTATGAGGGAATGCTGCACCATTTGGCTTTCGAAAACGGCCAATTATCCAATATACGTCTAATCTAAAGTACTAAAAATTGAACGGGAAAAGATCGGGATGGCTCACGTGGTTTCTCTGTGACCCGCATTCGAAAGGACTGGGTTCGCTTCCCGTGGCCGGCGTACCTGACCCATGGGTTTCTTCGTAATTTTCCCTGGGGTGCCAGGCGAATGCTGAGTAGGTTAGTTACGTCCCTTGAATTTCCTGTCCCTGCACTTCACTCCCGCTATAATTTCACAATATCATCATCTATTTCATGACAGCAGTGTCGGCAGAAGTCTCGGCGTTGCATGGCAGGATGATATGATCCTTGCATATGCTTCGTCTTCAGGGAGGGCGGTCTCCGATCTCCGAACCGCCTTAGTGGGCCGTTTCAGGCCCGCGACAGGTGGAATGCCGGTTGATCTAGCCTACTGGCAGTTTTCAAACTCCGGCATCGCCATCTCCGGTCGCGCAGTTGCCTTATTGGGATCGCAGCAGGTGGGATGCCGGTTGATCTAGCCTACTGGCAGTTTTCAAACTCCAGCATCGCCGTCTCCGGTCGCGCAGTCGCCTTAGTGGGATCGCAGCTGGTGGGATGCCGGTTGATCTAGCCTACTGACAGTTTTCAAACTCCGGCATCGCCATCTCCGGTCGCCCAGTCGCCTTAGTGGGATCGCAGCAGGTGGGATGTCGGTTGAACTAACGTACTGGGAGTTTTCAAATTTCGGCATGGCAGTCTCCGATATCCGAACCGCCTTAGTGGGCCGTTTCAGGCCCGCGACAGGTGGGATGCCGGTTGATCTAGCCTACTGGGAGCTTTCAAACTCCGGCATCGCCGTCTCCGGTCGCCCAGTCACCTTAGTGGGATCGCATCAGGTTTGATGCCGGTTGAACTAACCTACTGGGGGCTTTCAAATTTCGGCATGGCAGTCTCCGATCTCCGAGACGGCTTAGTGGGCTATTTCGGGACTGTGGGAGTTTCAAACTGATCAGTGATATGGACCATTCCCCCTGCTCTGTCGTGACTCCTTGTGATCAGTCGCTCTGTATCCTCTCGCCTCATCCTTCCTTCCGAGGGTGCCTCACTTGGGGCATATGTACAAAAGATCAGTCTGGTCGAGGTGCCGAATCCCCTCCCTAAATTCTATCCCATCCTGTAAAATGAAATAAAGATGCGCAGTTCTTACTATAAAACTGGATGTAGCTTACAAAAGTATCACTTTTTTTTTACATTTACGTCCTCCAGCGTTAAGTCATATCGGGCGATGAATGAAACGATGCTCAAATGATTCCAGGTTCCATGGAGCTTAGAGTTACCCGACATTCGTCTTTCAGGATAAGGGAAAACCCCGGAAAAAAACCTTACCCAGGTAACTCACCCTGACCGGGATTCGAACTCGGCACCTCTTCAACGTGAGGCAGACACGCTACCATCTACGCTATTAAGGCGGGCCATTTTCAATTTGTTGTTTTGGAAGCCTTAAATAGGAGTATGGCAACACATGTAATTTAACACGCAGAGACTATTTACACAAGAAAAAAATAATACCTAGTCAAATAATATAAAGTGGCCTTTGTGAAAGAAACTGTTTTATTTTAATATAATTTATTTTAACTTATACAGAGAATAATTTCAGGTTATTGGCCTGTAATAGTATGAAATTGAAATTTAGTCTTTATTTATGGACGTCGTCTAACAGTTTTTGGTTCTCCACGTTCCATTCAGTATTGGGCGTGAAAGACCACTTAATTTTGCTTTATCACGCTTGAGGTTCTTTTATGTGGCCGAAGTCTACGACACAGGATCAGAGGCTTTACTTCCTTTCCGAAGGACGCCCTGCTAAGGATTTTTACACCCGAAAAAATCCATTGCCCTCCCCCGGGATTGAACCCACGACCTCAGGGACGAAAGGCTAGTATTTTACCCCTAAGCACTTCTAGACGACACAATAGTATAAGAATGTGAATGTAGGCTTAATTAACAACAGATATGAAGGCTATACATTAACCGAATTTAGACTACATCACAGAATCTAATATATCAACTATCTAGGTGCATTGATCTGTAAGAAAATGTATCTAATAAGCTTATATTAGTCACATGACCAATATTCTATGCCTATCCCGTAATACTTCGTAAACTGAAACTTATTTATCCTAATCGCGACTTTTAATAATCAATATCTTTTTAGCATATATGTACAACCTACAGTTTACCCAACTTGAACCACACAAACCTAGTCCACCAGTTAGAAAAGCAAAGTCGGTACAAATTGACCTTGTGAAAATAGGTTCCCTTATTGTGACTTTGTTGAATAAGGGTAATGATATTTTGGTTGTTTACTTGGTGGGAGGATGTGTGTCGTATGATGCACGTGGGGAATTTACAACATGGTGCCTTTCTGCCGTGCAGTTAATTTTTTCCTTTCTTCTCCGCCTTCATTTCTGACCTTTTGTCGATAGGTTAAAATTTGTGTCAAATTTATTTCACGGCAATGAGAGATTTATTCGTCAGGAGGCTCAGTGCATAGATATGGCAGAACTGCTAGTCGTAGTATCGGCACGTTCTCGTGCACGCGAGTATCTATTTAGAAATGTTAAGATGGAAGTAGGCGGCCAGGGTTCTATCCCACGGGACCGCAAAGTGAGATCTGTGTTGGACAACACGGCGCTGGGGCAGGTTTTCTCCGGGATTTCCGACTTCTCCCTCCACCATTCCTCCAATTCCTTCATTATCATCTTTCCTTTCGAAATTAAATTGTTATTTGTAGGCCAAATTTTGGACAGGTGAAGTCAGAGAATAGCAGGAATTTGAGCATGGATCTCTCGGTCTCCGTCCGGTTGCTCTAACCATTGAGCTATCGTGACCAACGTGTCAGATGACATTAATTCTCCAACTTACTCACCTTATACCGGTAAACACTTGGGAATTCTCATATATCTACACATGAGACAACACCTTTAACGGCGACTTACAACAGCTAAGTACCTTTAGTCCCAGCTTTATAGTCCAACCACCATTAAGTCTAATTATTATTACTATTAGAACTATTAGAGGTAATAGTGGTTGGACTATAAAGCCGCAACTTAAGGTACCTGCACGTTGTAAGTCACCACTGAAGGAGTTGTCTCGTGTGTATATAAGAATTCCTAAGTGGTTTACCGGAATAATGCGAGTCAGTTGGAGAACTAATGTCATACTGGCACGTTGGTCGTGGTCACTCAATGGTTAGAGCAATATGGCGGAGACCGGGAGATCCGTGTTCAAATCCCGGTTATGACATTGAAATTTTCAGTCTGACTCCACCTGTTCATAATCTTTCTTTTTATCCACTACGTCCTCATGCCGTTCATCTACTTTTCTCACTGTTATTCCGGGGAGCGGGCTGATCACCCATCCCTGGATTTCTCTCTCTGATCCATAATTGTGGCTCCCTCACCCGACGCCTAAAATGGCATAAGGGGTAGAGGACCGTAAATGAACAGTACTGTGTCCTACACCAAGAAAAGAAGAAGAAGATGGAAGTATCTCGCGTAGCGGGAACTTGTCATTAGGTCCATTTGTGTTAGCAAATTGATTTACAGCAGGAAGCTTCCGAGTACAAAGCGACGTTTACTAAGTGGACAATTCCTTTGATCTTGGTGTAATGTAAAACTTACTTCATAGCGCGACTTCCTTGATTGAACGCGTTCAGAACTGAAAGATATTGCTTCTTCAAGGACCTATAAATGTTACATCATAATAGAAATATATTCATAATCAGATCGAAATTGACAGAAATATATATTGGTCGATATTCCTAGAATCCAATATAAGAAATAACCCCTTATTTGAAAATCTAACCTAACTGGGTCATCTGGTAAATTCGACCGCCTTTTCTAAGTTTAACGTGTCCTGCATGGTCGCTTGTCAATAATATCGCTAAGTGTTTCTCACTATTGTCACATGGAAGCTAGAGACAGCATCGGGCACATTAAAGACCGTTTGACCTCGCGGCTCCATTAGGGATTTGTTTCGTAAATCAGAGAAGTATCTAGAAACAGCAATGAGGGAGGTGATGGTGAAATCAGGAATGCTTTTAGCGCTCGCAGACACTATGTATGAGAGAGACGCAACAGATGAGCAGCGCTTTCATGTTTGAGAGATGTAATAGAGAGACTTAACAGTGGACCATACAACATCGTTGCTAATGTCGGAAGCTATTGACTTTGTTTATGAAAATAAAACATACAGTAAAGAAATTGTTTCGTACTTTACAAGTCACATTCAGGTTATGATTGCAATTTGAGATAAACAGCCCGTAGTACTGAAACTGGTTTCGCATATCTTTGTATTTATGAATATCATCACTAGTGTTGAGAAATATATGCACTAAAAACCTGAAAATATGCACTAAAATAACCAAAATATGCACTATTAAATGTCAAATTTTGTTGATAATAACGAGCAATAATTAAAAGCTATTCAAATAATTATTGTGCTGCTCAAAATGTTACTGTGGATTTATCTTTGTTAATAGAAACCTCTCAGATAAACGCACTGATTACTCCACGTGGAGATAACATCTATCTGTTATTTGTGATTCCCACACATTCCATTGGCTGAAGTGATTCATTCATTGGTGCTTAGCACACGTCCGAGAGGCGCGCCAGTACCCCTCTCACGTTTCCGAGAGTATTCGATGCGTTATCTGAGATGTTTGTACTAACAAAGATAAAACAAGGGTAACCTTTTGAGCAGCATGATAATACATCTATGCACATTTATTGCAGCTGCTACACTACTAACTAATGTCTGGTAGTATTTTAATCTATTTATAGTGATTATATTCTTCCATTAAGAGGCACAGTGAAACAATTAACTTTTTGAAGTTTTCTGTCAGTAATCTATTTCTCCTTCCAGTAAAAGCATACATGTAGAGAGAAATGTCTCTCCACATCATAAGTAAGGGGGAAAAACTGCAAGTTCGCCAATAATAATGACGGATCAGTTTCTCCTTTAGCATACTGTTTACGTGTAGCACTTTACTGATCTCTCTGAACTTTATTAGTCCTAAGCTTTTGCATAGATGGAGGCAGACTGAAAAATTCAGTGCCATAGCCGGCATTTGTACCACAGATCTTCCAATTTCCGTCGGTTTCTTTCAACCATTGAGCTGTCATGGCAACATGACATGAAATTCTCCAACTGACTGGTATTTTTCGGGTAAACCAGCATTTTATAAATGTTATTACACGAACCACGAAACAGTAAAACACAAACTGGGAAGTGCGCTGCACAATACACCACAGCACAAAACAGAAGCAGAACAGCTAACACCTTGACAATTGTGGAACAATTATAGATAATATTGTAACTTTGTGGGTTCGTAGAATTAAAAGACCGAGTTGCAGAAAATAAAAGTCTCCTTTATTTCCGTAGCAATACACTGTCCAAATCTCACGTAACAACATTACATCACACAATCTTCCAGGGTCGAGGACAATAACAAACACTTGCAGCTGATTACATTAGCTCTCGTTACAACACAGCTGGCTATCTCTCATTTCACAACTACTGTTCACACTGACTCTAATCACTAGCCATGGCTTCTTTTTATACACAAATTCATGAACCGAGAACCTTCTGGAGCAAACAAGAAAAACAATCATTCTCCGTTAATCGAGATATCTCTAGAACATTTCAACACTGAAACCCTATCTGAGTGGCAAGTCCTTTACCTCAGTTATCTTGCTTGCCGGCGATATCTGTTTACACTACGTGGTATCGTTAACTGCTTAGCAAGGCTCATCATTACCATGAAACTTTATCCGCCGATTGTTTCCTTATTTGTGCCGAAACTTTAATGCCTGTTGCTGTGACAATATATGCTTGGAGACGTAGCCAACTTAAAACACATTACACGTCTCTGTATCGTAGATGTTAGAATATCTGCGTCACGTTCAAGAGATCCAGAGTTTGAATTTTAGTCAGAGTGAGTTACCGGATAAGGTTTTCTCCGGAGTTTTCCCTTATCCTGAAAGACGAATGTCGGGTAACTCTAAGCTCTATGGACCCTGGGCTCATTTGAGCATCATTTCATACATAGACCGATATGACATAACGTTGGAGGACGTAAATGAGAAGGAAAAAAAACATAAGTTTTTCTGTGCCTTCACTTTGGCCAGTTCAAAGAAAAGAAAGAGAAGCGTTTATGCTGTAGTTACCTTTTTCTTTACGATGGCAGTCTTAGGTTTAAATAGAAAGTTCTTCGCAGTGAGCCTATTGTTTCCAAGATCAATACATCAATGAGGTGGAATATAAACTGACGTTTCCAACAATGGTAAGCAAAAAGAAAGTTTACCTTCTAATTGTCTCTGTGTTTACAGTTACGGGAACAGGGTGGGAACAGGTTGAAGGCTCTTCGCA
Source organism: Mantis religiosa (assembly GCA_030765055.1). NCBI lineage: Eukaryota > Metazoa > Arthropoda > Insecta > Mantodea > Mantidae > Mantis > Mantis religiosa. The sequence goes on along the minus strand of CM060948.1, from coordinate 161,800,374 downwards.
CGGACAAACCTAATGGTTTCCAGTACAATATATTGTGGATGGTTGAAGAAATAGATGTACATATATTTTTCAAGAATGATATTAACCAGGTAAACGGACACCAAAACTGGAGAGCATTTAGACAAAAACTAATAAATAGGTACAAAATATGCACCAACACCTAAAATATGCACTAACACAAAATATGCGCAGATATGCAAAAGCAGCCATGTTCGTCATGAAGCGGATAATTACCAAGTTTCATTGAGATTTGAGATTTCAATAAAAACAAATATTTACATATACTTCTTGACACTAATCATCACTATGCAGTAGGCAAATTTCTAGGAACCGTAGCTCAATAACTCATTATTTAAGAAAGAACTTATACAATCACAGTAGTTTAAATGTTTTACTAAGATTAATGAACAGAAAAAATGTTAATTCTCTAAATTACACCTTAAGTAACCCAAAACATGTACTTAAGTATATAATTGTTCACACACCTTAATGTCAAAAGGGTTTAAAAAGTTCTTCTTTGTCCTTTCACAGATTTCACAGAATATTTTTAATGTCATTCACATACTTTCCTATCTTATTTATTGCCTTTCAACGAATTCACTTATTGTAACTCTGTTTAGATACCGATCAGATAAAATAAAGTATTTCACGACGTTCCATGAATTGCTGCTGGACATCGATTTTCGATACCTCTGACAGCACTCCTACTTCAGTACACGATCCCAATCGGTGTGATGATCGGATGATACCATCATTTCTCGATACTGGATACCGTCCGATTTTAGGCACCGAACTAGATACTCACCTTATAAATTAGCTGTAACTTGTTAAAACGATAGTCTGTTAAAGGAAACGTAATAATTTTAGTTGTCTGTGAAATTTAACTAAGTTTGTATTTGCTCATCATTTTCGAATGTCACGGTATGATGTTCAAACAGCGATGGGGAGCTCTATATTGTTTTTTGCAATAAAGATTCTGTAAGATGCAGTCATTGTAAATGTAACATACTTCTTTAAATTTGTTATAACTTTTGATTTTCATCACGCGAAAACATTTTGTCTAAGTTAATTGATGGAAATTAATCATTTATTCACACTAGCCGTATATAGGCTAAGATTTTGGATTGATAGAGTCAATATGAAAAATTCAATGCCACAGCCGGGGTTTGGACCATGGATCTACTGGTTTCTGTCCAGTCGCTCTTACCCATTGAGTTACCATAGCCAATTTTCCGTCATGACATTAAATTCTCCAATTGACTCATATATTTCCCTGGTAAACCACTAGGGGCTCACGTATCCTGCATTCGAGATACACCGTTTGTGGTTACTTACTATTCTAAGTACTTGAGTCCCAGGCTTCATCATTTAACTGTTATTATTTAAATTATAATTATGGAAATTAATCAATTCTTCCCACTAGTCATATATAGGCTAAGAATTTGGATTTATAGAGTCGACATGAAAAATTCAATGCCACGGCCGGGATCTTCTTAGCCTGTATACGGCTAGTATGGAGAAATGATTAATTTCCATCAGTTAATATAAATAATAAGAGTTAAATGATGAAGCCTGGGGCTCAAGTACTTAAAATAGTAAGTCGCCAGTAGTAAAGTGTTGGATCATGCAATTTGACCTTGAAGTTCATGTAATTTGACCTTGAATGACCTTTAAGGTCATGCAATTTGACCTTGAAGGTCATACAATTTGACTTTGAAGGTCATGCAATTTGACCTTGAAGGTCATGGTACACCCTCTGGACTGGGACGCACCCCCGACGCACTCCCAGGTACCCCCGTGCACCCTCTTGAATTTCTGCATCCCCCCACGCGCAACCTGGACTTCCTGCATCCCCTGAGCAACCCCTAACCACCCCGCGCAACTCGACTAACTTGACTCTCTGCATGTGCCACCCACCCCAGGCGCAACTCCGCGCACCTTCTTGACCACCAGCATTTTCCGACGCACCCTCGACGCACTTCCCTTCCCCGAGCACCCTCCGGAGCCTCCGTTGATGAACTGATCTACGCGTGCGTGCACGCGTTCGCGTACATGGCGCGGCGGCCCGGGAGATTGACCTTGGGTCTACAGGCAATGGCCTTGAAGGTTATGGTGCACCCTATGGACTGGTTGCATCCCCCGACGCATCCCCTTGCAGCCCCTAACCACCCCGCGCACTTGACCCGCTGTATCTGCCACTTACCCCCTATGCACCCTCTTGACTTTATGCATCCCTTGACGCACTCCCGCTGAACCTCTTGACTCTCTGCATTCCTCGACGCACCCTCTTGAATTTATGCATTTCCCGTACACCCTCTGGACAGGGACGCACCCCTGCGCAACCCGACGCACTCTCAGGTACCCCCGTGCACCCTTTTGAATTTCTGCATCCCCCAGGCACCACGCGCAACCTGGAACTTCTGCATCCTTCGACGCACTACCGCGCACCCTCTTGACTGTCTACATCTACCACCAACCCCCGGGGCACCCCAGCGCACCGCGGTGCACCCTCTTGAATTTCTGCATCCCCCAGGCACTTTTGCGCACCACCACCCGCGCATTCTTTGACGTACTTCCGCGCACCCGATGCACGTTCTTGACTCTTTGCATGTGCCACCCACCCCAGGCGCAACCCCGCGTACCCTCTTGACGCATTCCTCGACGCACCCTCTTGACCACCAGCATTTCCCGACGCACTCCCCTTCCCCGAGCACCCTCCGGACCCTCCGTTGACGAATTGATCTACGCGTGCGTGCACGCGTTCGCGTACATGGCGCGGCGCCCCGGGAGATTGACCTTGGGTCTGCACGCCATTTGACATTGAAGGTTATGGTGATCTTTTTTTATTTTTATTAAGAATACATTGGAATAAAGGTCACGTGACTTTAGGAGAGGGAATGGAGACTGACAAGTGTCTAGTTGGGCGGCCAAGGATCAAAAGGAAGAAATTCAGGTGAGTTTATTGTTGAAACGGAGGCAGGAAGTGACGTGTAAGGTTTTGATTGGTTAAAATAAGAATGTTTTTGATTGGCCCATGCAGAGCCGGATTTCGACCAATGGGGAAAAGGGGTTATCTTTTTGTATTTTTTTAAGAATACATTAGAATAAAGGTCACGTGACTTTAGGAGAGGGAATGGAGACTGACAAGTGTTTAGTTGGACGGCTAAGGATTAAAAGGAAGAAATTCAGGTGAGTTTATTATTGAAACGGAGGCAGGAAGTGACGTGTAAGGTTTTGATTAGTTAAAATAAGAATGTTTTTGATTGGCCCATGCAGAGCCGGATTTCGACCAATGGGCAAAAAGGGGTTATCTTTTTTTATTTTTATTAAGAACTGGAACGTCCGGTATTGTAGAAGAAAGCAAATTGCTTGTGTGTGCATTCTATTCTTTTAAAAAAGAGTCAGACTTCCGGGTTACAGAAAAAATGCAACATTGCACAAATGTCCTGCTGCAGGTACGTGGATATCTGAGCGTGCAGTATACTGTTTTCGCACTTTGTTCTGTTTGAACGGCTACAGCCCGACTTTTGTATTCATTTTCCCTTTAAGAGAACTATTGGAAGCACGCGTGCAAGAAACAGCTGATTAAAAATAGAACTTCATCAGAATGAACAGTTTTGAAAACAATATGTGTTGCGCTCCTTTAATGCGCGCTGACTTCCTCCCCACCTCTTTTTATACCGGAAGTTATGCAACCAAAACACCCACGTCTTTTTTCCTGTTACCGTGAGAACTGCTTTTTAGGCAGTTTTTTCAGTAATTTCTGAGAAAACACGATGCTTCGTATTTCACTGCCGGAAGTGACGTGTAAGGTTTCGATTGATTAAAATAAGAACGTCTTTGATTGGTCGAGAGGGGTAAAGGCAAAGTTGTGAGAAAACAAATTGCTTGTGTGTGCATTACATTCTTTTAAAAAGAGCATACAGCGGAAATATATAATAATATTTAGCTGCATTAACATGAATTAGACCAATAATAAGTTTAAAGTACGTGGTGCGTAAGTGATGAGAGTGCGAAAAGTAGACATTTCCCTATATCGCATTTGAATACATTCCAGCAATGTTTGTTGTCTTGGCTTTTACCTTGCACGTCCGCTGCTCTAGAGAAAACTAAACTGCTTGTGTGTGTGTGTGCCATTTAAAGGAGTAACACTTACGGGTTACAGAAAAAAATGCAAGCCTGCAAAAGTGTGTCCTGCAGCAGGAGAGTGGATATCTGAGCGTGCAGTTGTACTTTGGTCTGTTTTGAACGGCTAAAGCCGAATTCATTTTGCCTTTAAGAGAACGATTGGAAATTTCAGACAAATAACAGGGAATATCTCGGAAGGGTTAACTGGAGGGAAAAGTTATATAAATTACTGTCACATGAATTTCTCAACTCAGTGTTCTAATGAACTAATTGACATTAATTTCGCAATTCTAAATACTTCACAAAGTTCTAAAATTTCGAAATACTTTTGAGCATTCCAAAATTTCCTAAAATTTCTTAAACCCTCTAAAAAAGTGCCTAATTTTTGCAAAAATGCCTAAACTTTTAAAAACTGCCTAAAATTTCATAAAATCCCAAAAAAATTTAAAAAATCTATAGTTTGAAAAGTTGCTAATATTTCAAACAATAAAAAAATTGTGAACTTTCAAAAAAAATTTTAATCTTTCAAAAAAATCAGACAAAATGCGCCGCGCGCACGCGTGCAAGAAACAGCTGATTAACTATAGGACTTCAACAGAATGATCATTTTGAAACAATAATTTCGCCGAAACAACCAGCTTGTACTTTGAAATGATTTTCCCTTTAAGAGAAGTTTTGGAAAATTGAGGTAAATAACAAGGAGTATCTCGGAAGGGTTAACTGGAGGGAAAAGCTATATAAATTACTCTCACATGAATTTCTCAGCTTAACGTTCTAATGCAAAAATTTACATGAATTTATCACGACCTTAAGTCGTTCTAATTTACCCTAACATGAACATCTAATTTACGGGTTCTAAGTTAAACTTTCACATGAATACCTCTTCTTGAGATTCTAATTTTACACTTACAAGCAAAATGGAAGGAGTTCTGCATAGGTAAACTGAATAAATGAAATACAGAAAAAGCATTTTTGTTTAAATATATATTACAACTATTAGGCAATATGAACATAACAAAAAACAATAAAATTACAAGGAAAAAAATACATGTCTTATATGCACAAAGAAGAAAATTTTAAAAGAGCCTTCATGATGGACACTAAAGAAAAAATTCACCGTTACATTTCACTGTGTATAACTTGAGTTATATTGCAAAACAGCCACATGAAATTACACAAACTAAAAAGTGTTATTTACATGAATGACGCTCCGTGCTGTCCTAATTAGCACTCTTACAGGTGGTATTGGGGCTTATTTAGACGATTTTGGTATGTCGGATAACTATAATCTCCAAGGATCCTGGACTCATTTGAGCATCATTTCACCCAATTTATTCACCGTATTAAGCATGTAGTCACTGCGCTTTAAAAAGAGAAGATGCACAAAGATAAAACTTTAAAAGAGCCTTCATGATGGACACTAAAGAAAAAATACACCGTTACATTTTACTGTGTATAACTTGAGTTATATTGCAAAACAGCCACATGAAATGACACAAACTAAAAAGTGTTATTTACACGAATGACGCTGCTTGCTGTCCTAATATTGGGGGCTTATTTAGAGGATTTTGGTATGTCGGGTAACTATAAGATGCAAGGACCTGATACTCATTTGAGCATCATTTGACCCTATTTATTTACCGTATTAAGCATGTAGTCACTGCGCTTTAAAAAGAGAAGATGCACAAAGAAGAACATTTTAATTTTGCCGAAACAACCAACGCGTGCGGGAAGCAACACATGACAAGACGGCGCCTAAAGAACCAAGGTTTGAGGAGCACCACATATATTGTTTCAAAATTATCATTCTGTTGAAGTTTTATTGTTAATCGGCTGTTTCTAGCACGCGTGCTTCCGCGCGCGCGCGGCGCGTCGCATCGGGAAATTTAGCTTGGGTACACCCCGAGTAGTGCCTAATTGCATTCCAAAAAGCCAGCAAATACGCCACAAAAAGGTCTCTAAATACACAAAAATAACCCTCTAAATACCCCAAAAAAGCATAAATGCACTCCCTCAAGCTATTAAGTTTAAAAAAACAGTAAACACGATCCAAATGCCCCTAAATACACTAAAACTATCCCAAATACACTCCAAGAAGCCTCCAAATACAGCAAAAAGGGCAGTTGTGGAAATCCAAATGCTTTTTATTTCCGTAGAAACACACTTTGGTCAACCCTTACAGTAGCATAATTGCGTAACATGCACAAATACAATCTTCCAATTTCGTTGGCCACAAAAATACTTCGCTTTCAAAACACAGTTGCAGGTACACGAATTCAAATTACGGCGCTCTCATGACTGTCCGATAAACTAGCCACGGCTTCCATTATATACGACCATTCATGTTTCTGGAATGAACAAGAAGGCACCAGAATCTTCTAGTTGTCTAAATTTATCTGCCTTGGCAAGCTCTTTTATTTCCGCGCTATAATTATCTGCCACGGCAATCTCTTAATCTCCGCGTGGCACTATCTGCTTGTGTGCGTTCGCCGCCAGTCGTGACACTACGATTATCTCAAATGGGAAGTCAGAATTTAAAAGTCCATATATATGTGGTTCAGCTCTTAAAAGATTTGACTACCAGTTGAAGCCTACTATCGTCCCACATACCTGTTACAACCTGTTGGAAAATTAACAATATGTTACACTTTTTACACGATTATTTGGATTAATATAAAGAGAACAGATAATTTACCATTTATAAGAATATTTTCTATTGGAGTACACAAAGTCGTGTCAGTGTAATGTATCATATTTTCCAATTTTTCCTTAAATTTTATTTCATTTCCTTTCGCCTATTTATCTTAATTTACACAATCAACTAAGCGTAACTAGCTGCACTACTCAAATGTTCTGTTTTGCTATCTTAGTTTATTAAACGAATACGTTTGCTAAATAAAGTGTATATATTTGTTTTAACAACAATTTAAGATTTATATGGATTTACACAGTTTTCTGTCATATATTATTGTACAGTATTTTAGATCTCAGTAAACAATTCCTTTCCTGGAGGTTATATCAAACGCCTCTCACCAGAACATATGTAAACAAAAAATGTTCATAAATATTACATATTTGTGATGATAGTTGCTAATATAACATATACATAACATATTACAGTTTAAATAAAACACAGTGAAATATGTATACAAATATACATCTATAAATTAGATTTTAATATTCCGTTATGTTTGCAGTGTCATTTCTATGCGTGTTTGTGTTTTCTTTTATGTCTCCTTTAACTTTAATACCATAAGATTACACATTGCTGCTTCTTCCAGGTCGGAACAGCGCGGTAATTCCATTTATGCGTTGGTTACACTGTAATCTATAAACATTCAGCTGTAAGTCTTGCTTCACAGGGATCTTCACCTTCATTCTGCACCCCGCGGTACCTCGTCCCACGATTGATTCTGTCACAGTTTGTGTGTGAAATCGTTTCCTGATTCTCGTATAGCGAAATCTGTTTCTTCCAAATTGTATGTAATGCATTGCTGACACACCTTTTGGTTCTTTATGGCCTTACCGATGCTTTCCAAACTCCATGTAACTCTAACTTTTATAAAACGTTACAGTGTCAACCATGAACCCTGGTATTTCCTTGGGTTAAGGGTTTTTGTAAGTTTCTTAAATGTTCAAATTCACATGATGTTTCTTGTCTGCTCACATTTATGTTTGGTTATATTTAAGTTCTTCTTCCCATATTCGTTCACTTTCTGTGTTCCGGAAATTTCTCCATATTTTATATTACCAATACTTCTATGATGTCTGCCGCCTCTGTGTTGCCGTGTACTTGTCTGTAAGTCCGTTTGCATAAAGTCTAATAAGTAGGTGAAGTATGATGGCATATTTTGTGTGCGAGCCTGACGATTTACATTAGTAAGTCTGCATTATTGCTTCCTGGATGGAAATTTGTCAGGTTTTACATTTAGTTACATGTTTGTTATCATTCACTTTACCTCTTGCAATGCAATTACTGCTTGGGTCATTTTACATTTGCTTTTTTGCATTGTTTAACTTGAGTACCTAACTCACAATTGAATTTGGTACGCCCGTCAAGCTGTGATTTCATTTCAGTATCCATAACCTTAACCATATTATTCATATTAATTTCCTCTGTGGGTAATGTTTATTTACATCATTTATTTATGCTTCTCGCTTTTTCTGAATTGCTCAGTGATATAACAAACTGCGCTATTTGAAATTTTAATTCCCCCCTCATTCTATCTAGTAGGTTTTATACAGTTACTTTCTGTATTTCTAACTTATATCTCATAAATTTATTTAAGTCCTTAGCTAGTTCTGTAGTCGCTTCGTTTATTACAGCTTAGTGATGTAATTTGGATTTCATATTGCAAACTCTACAGGTTCTGCTTTCCACAATTCGTTATATCAGCTGACATATTTATCTATGTTCTGTCTCAATTAAGTTGCTTATTAAGTTATGTCACTATCTAAATATTCCAATAATTTTGCTTTTCTATATTTTTGTGCAAAATTCCCTGATTATATCTGTTTATTTACTCTGCAATCTTAAATACAAAAATCTCCTGCATACAGCCATAACCTAACTTTTATTGAGTCATTTCTTTACTATTTTCTGTTGCCTAAGCCTGATGCCATGATTTCTCTTCCTTTATCCTCTCAATTCTATCAGTTATTTCCTTATTCGTTTCACTGTTTCCTCTTTAACAATGTACATTTATTTTTATGAAAATTAATTCATTTATTATTATTATTATTATTATTATTATTATTATTATTATTATTATTATTATTATTATTATTATTATTATTATTATTATTATTATTATTATTATTATTATTATTATTATTATTATTATTATTATTATTATTATTATTATTATTATTATTATTATTATTATTATTATTATTATTATTATTATTATTATTATTATTATTATTATTATTATTATTATTATTATTATTATTATTATTATTATTATTATTATTATTATTATTATTATTATTATTATTATTATTATTATTATTATTATTATTATTATTATTATTATTATTATTATTATTATTATTATTATTATTATTATTATTATTATTATTATTATTATTATTATTATTATTATTATTATTATTATTATTATTATTATTATTATTATTATTATTATTATTATTATTATTATTATTATTATTATTATTATTATTATTATTATTATTATTATTATTATTATTATTATTATTATTATTATTATTATTATTATTATTATTATTATTATTATTATTATTATTATTATTATTATTATTATTATTATTATTATTATTATTATTATTATTATTATTATTATTATTATTATTATTATTATTATTATTATTATTATTATTATTATTATTATTATTATTATTATTATTATTATTATTATTATTATTATTATTATTATTATTATTATTATTATTATTATTATTATTATTATTATTATTATTATTATTATTATTATTATTATTATTATTATTATTATTATTATTATTATTATTATTATTATTATTATTATTATTATTATTATTATTATTATTATTATTATTATTATTATTATTATTATTATTATTATTATTATTATTATTATTATTATTATTATTATTATTATTATTATTATTATTATTATTATTATTATTATTATTATTATTATTATTATTATTATTATTATTATTATTATTATTATTATTATTATTATTATTATTATTATTATTATTATTATTATTATTATTATTATTATTATTATTATTATTATTATTATTATTATTATTATTATTATTATTATTATTATTATTATTATTATTATTATTATTATTATTATTATTATTATTATTATTATTATTATTATTATTATTATTATTATTATTATTATTATTATTATTATTATTATTATTATTATTATTATTATTATTATTATTATTATTATTATTATTATTATTATTATTATTATTATTATTATTATTATTATTATTATTATTATTATTATTATTATTATTATTCCAGTTTTTAAGCAAAGCTTCTTACTTGTGAATTGAACTTCTCTTTTTTCCTTCCTCCTCCTCTTGCATCGCTGGTTATCCTTTGTTGTACCTATTCTAGCGCTTCCCTTCTTCTCGGAAATAATCTTCTTTCCGATTTATTACTTTTCAGTCAATCATACTAACAGTGCGTTGACTCCATTTTGTCGCTTTACTTTAACGCAGTAAGTGTGCATTTTATAATATGCTCTCTAGCTCTTGCCTGATGCTTAAGCATAATTAGAGTTGATGAGCGGTAGATTACTATTCCAAGTCAAAGCCTCTTACTGCAGGATGACATTCTTTATTTTAATAAAATTTCTAAAAATCGAGAACTGATAATGCAGTTTATACTAGAAAACGTGGTGCAAAGGCAAACAGGACAACCAGAGTAATTACTCCACAGAAACGTTTCTCACCATCTCGAAAATTACTTGTATAAAAACCTTATTTCTCTCACTTCAGCATTTATTGGTCTACATTTAAAGCGTCCATTACAAAATCAGGTCTCCTAGTTGTCACCTTGTACCAGTTACAGGTTCTTGGTTTGGTCTTGATGAGATAGAATGTTTCCAGTTTTCTCATCGTAACTTGAGAATATTCTTTGTCTGATCCTATCTGTTGTTACTTTAATATCTCGTACAAATTTTCTGCTTAGATGAGAGAAGTATACAGCTGGAAAATTTTGTACATTCATTTATAAAATTTCGAGTTAATTTTATATACATAAGTAACTGATACTTTCAAATTACAAATAGAACAGTAATTTTAAGAAATACCTGCTTTAGATGATTACTTCGCCAAGAAGTATCGGAAGAAAAGAAAAGGAAAAGACAGTTTCTACTGCTGGTGAACCAGCAAAGAAATTAGGAAGAACAGGTAATACGATTGAAAAGAGCAGGGAACAAAAACCAGCACCGACACAAAAACAATAAATTCAGGAAAACTGTATCTAGAATATGAGTGGCAGGCATACGTAGAAGGAAAAAAGATTATGCTGCTCTGAGAGCAGGAGATCTTTCGATAAATGAAGGGGAGGTGGACATAGGAGAGAGGAGGAAAATGGCGATGGAACCAAGAAGAATGAAGTTGGTAAATTTTATCAAAGCATAAAGTGCGGTCTGAACCATGGAAAAGGGTAAATCAACCGCCTCGTTCAAAATCATCAGAACCAACCGTTGCACAAAAGCTACCAACGTCACGAGATGTTGGATCAAAGGGTCATATCTACGTTGGCAATACAAGCAACGAGCTGGTCTTCCGTCCAGTGATATAGCAGCATCCAATATAACTTACGAAGAATGTTCTCAACGTTTCTCTGCAGCAAAGCCAGCAGAACCAAGCGATGCATGGAGAAGGAGAAGCAGAGACGAAGAAGTAGTTCAAGCTGCTCGTAACACCATGTACCATTTCAGTAGATCCTCTGTCTTAGTCCTCTGGTGCAGGTACAGATCCAAAAATAAACAAGACGTTTCACGTCAGCGTCAGAACTGAACATATCTGTGGAACAATAAATTTATCATTGAGATTCGGAGCCGAGAATGGCAGAACAGTCAAAAAATGTTTTTCTAGTCATTACTCCGGAACTGCAAGAAGACTTACCTTAAATATTGATTCCTCATTTTGATCTCGAGTCAACGTGTCACGAAACACCAGAAATTTCTCTACAGAAATTTGTTCAGTGTGTACTTACATATCAAATGTAGAAGATCCTAAATATTTTGTGTAAACTATCATAGTCCAATTTAAACGATAAAATTTGTAATACAGAGACAACTATTTAATAAAACTACGAGGCATTTGTTGCAATCAACAAATTAAAAATTGACTATCGCCTAAGCCTACGATATTTTCTTAATTATATTTAAATTACAAGGACATGCATAATAACCGTATTTACTAATGTTTGTCTCGATTGATATGAATTAGTAGAAGAATGTGAATTTATAAAAAAATCTTTGTAGTAGTGATGTGACACAAATTAATTTTTTTTAGTTTTAATGAAACAGTCATAGATTTGAAGGAGTTAAGATAACCTCAATGAACTTCTAGCATTATGATGGCTACGAGTTTTTTCACAGCTTTGCAGTAGAGAGAAATGCTTCATATGTTACTGTGCTAAACGATAAGCCACATTTATTTTGAGACGACCAGTGATTTATGAATTACTCTTTGACTAGTGTTGTTTGTTTCTTATTTTCTCCGGGGTTTTATATTCTGTAATGATTCTGCGTTTGTTACCTAGCCAACATCTTTGTGGTATTGATATTTGTATTATGTAGTTTATGAAAAAATAGTGTATATATAATAACCATAAACTACAAGCTTTTACTTAGAGCTGTAAAAATCAGATATGGAAAACCAAAACCCTCTGTAATATCATGTGGATTTTAATATAGATTGCTTTGTTAATAATGAACGTATAATTTATCGGTGTATTTGGAGAAGTACCTTTTGCAGATCTAATGCTTAATTTTGGTCAACTGTCATTATTAATCCTCTCCCATCTTAAATGAAGGAAACTCCGTAACTGTTTAATACGACATACATTACTGTACAAACAATAGCTCTGATCTGTCAGATATGAATAGTGATTCCTACTTTTTGTAACTTAACGTCCTCCAAAATTAGCTCATGTCAGATGATGAATAAAATGAATTTAATGATGCTCAATGAGCTCAGCGTACTTAAAGTTTAGAGGTCCAAGACATTGGTCTTTCAGGAGAAGGGAAGACATCGTTTAAATTCTTGTGGATATAAATCCTGACCGGGATTCGAACTCGGGACTTGTTGAATGTGGGGAAAACGTGCTGCCTCTTACGCTGCAACGGCGGGCAGTGGTGCGTGCCTTGTATTTATGTTCAACAAAGTTCTGGACTCTCATATTCTCTAGTCATGGAACATATAATTTTGGCGATATAATAAGACAATATTCTCAGTTAAACAGAAGAATGCTGTGACGAAGAACACACTTCAAGTTGACTCGGGTATCTTTAAATACTAGAGTAGCGAAATTAGAGTACACTTTCTCAGTTTTTTAAGTTGTGCTTAAAGCTCATTCATATTTTATACGGCACCACAGGAGGACAATGATGGTATATGATAATAAACAACTGGAGAATCAACCTTAGTTCAAAGATTTGGTAACGGGAGATGTGCAGCCCCGGAAACAGTAAGGTAATCGCGGGTTCTGTGCTTGCCAACCGCGTTCTCCGATTTGGGTTCTTCACCGTTTATGAATTTCAATCTGTGCATAGAGAATGGCGAAGCCGCTCAGATGACACGGACGCATGCACTTCGGAGTGATGCACGCGTTTTGTGGTCTCTGTCCTCTCATGGGTGGACGATTCAGAACACCGCACCCTTCAGGACACGTTGGAACACGTAAATATATATAAATGAATAGATATAAAAATAAATATAAATAAATAAGTAAATAAGTAAGTTATTAAATACTAAATAAATAATTGGATGATTAAGTAAATGGATAAGTGAATAAATAGATAAACAAACAAATAAATAAGTATATAACTAAATACAGCACCAATGAATAATTGAGTAAACAAGTAAATAAATAAGTAAATAAGTAGATCATAGAGTTCGTTATCCTTCACTATGTTCATCTCTGTAAACCAAATTTTGTTTTCATTGCCAGATATGAGCTATCTATTCAAGAGGCCTTTCATCGGGAGGAGAACAGCCTGTGCACTAATAACGCAAACAGTGTCGACAACTCAGCATTTCTACAGGACCAGGATGTCCTAGGTGATCAAATAACAGACCTTGCCATTCCTCATCTGGTGCCCGTTTCTCAAAGCGCCAAAAGGCGTATTGTTCGCCAGCAAAGAGCCCGACACATGGCTCCGTACCAGCCGTTATCACCGGAGTGGCGAGTAAGAAAATTCAAGTGACGTTTTGTTTTGGGCTCTACAGTGTTCACTCTATAATAACAGTGTTCGTTTGCATAAATTTTTGTTGCATTTTGTTTTTGCAGTGTTCCTAGAACTGTTCAACAGCTGTTTTATAAGAGCGTTTTTAAATATTTCCTATAGAGCAGAATGTCGTATTCATTATATAGTAGCGGTATTTATTTTTTCCTAAATATATAAATATTAAACTTAACTTTGCAATTCTTAAGGGAATGTTTCGCATGCGTGTTTTAGTATTTCTAGAACTGCTCAACAGCCGTGTTGGCATTCTTCTCTTTTAAAAGCGCAGTGACTACATGCCTAATACGGTGAATAAATTGAGTGAAATGATGCTCAAATGAGTCCAGGGTACTTGGAGCTTATAGTTACCCGACATACCAAAATCCTCAAAATAAACCCCCAATACCACTTTTAAGAGTGCTAATTAGGACAGCAAGGAGCGTCATTCATGTAAATATCACTTTTTAGTTTTTGTCATTTCATGTGGTTGTTTTGCAATATAACTCAAGCTATACACAGAAAAATGTAACGGTGAATTTTTTCTTTAGTGTCCACCATGAAGGCTCTTTTAAAATGTTCTTCTTTGTGCATCTTCTCTTTTTAAAGCGCAGTGACTACATGCTTAATACGGTAAATAAATAGGGTCAAATGATGCTCAAATGAGTCCCAGGTCCTTGCATCTTATAGTTACCCGACATACCAAAATCCTCTAAATAAGCCCCCAATATTAGGACAGCAAGGAGCGTCATTCGTGTAAATAACACTTTTTAGTTGGTGTCATTTCATGTGGCTGTTTTGCAATATAACTCAAGTTATACACAGTAAAATGTAACGGTGTATTTTTTCTTTAGTGTCCATCATGAAGGCTCTTTTAAAGTTTTATCTTTGTGCATCTTCTCTTTTTAAAGCGCAGTGACTACATGCTTAATACGGTGAATAAATTGGGTGAAATGATGCTCAAATGAGTCCAGGATCCTTGGAGATTATAGTTATCCGACATACCAAAATCGTCTAAATAAGCCCCAATACCACCTGTAAGAGTGCTAATTAGGACAGCACGGAGCGTCATTCATGTAAATAACACTTTTTAGTTTGTGTAATTTCATGTGGCTGTTTTGCAATATAACTCAAGGTATACACAGTGAAATGTAACGGTGAATTTTTTCTTTAGTGTCCATCATGAAGGCTCTTTTAAAATTTTCTTCTTTGTGCATATAAGACATGTATTTTTTTCCTTGTAATTTTATTGTTTTTTGTTATGTTCATATTGCCTAATAGTTGTAATATATATTTAAACAAAAATGCTTTTTCTGTATTTCATTTATTCAGTTTACCTATGCAGAACTCCTTCCATTTTGCTTGTAAGTGTAAAATTAGAATCTCAAGAAGAGGTATTCATGTGAAAGTTTAACTTAGAACCCGTAAATTAGATGTTCATGTTAGGGTAAATTAGAACGACTTAAGGTCGTGATAAATTCATGTAAATTTTTGCATTAGAACGTTAAGCTGAGAAATTCATGTGAGAGTAATTTATATAGCTTTTCCCTCCAGTTAACCCTTCCGAGATACTCCTTGTTATTTACCTCAATTTTCCAAAACTTCTCTTAAAGGGAAAATCATTTCAAAGTACAAGCTGGTTGTTTCGGCGAAATTATTGTTTCAAAATGATCATTCTGTTGAAGTCCTATAGTTAATCAGCTGTTTCTTGCACGCGTGCGCGCGCGGCGCATTTTGTCTGATTTTTTTGAAAGATTAAAAATTTTTTTGAAAGTTCACAATTTTTTTATTTTTTGAAATATTAGCAACTTTTCAAACTATAGATTTTTTAATTTTTTGGGGGATTTTATGAAATTTTAGGCAGTTTTTAAAGTTTAGGCATTTTTGCAAAAATTAGGCACTTTTTTAGAGGGTTTAAGAAATTTTAGGAAATTTTGGAATGCTCAAAAGTATTTCGAAATTTTAGAACTTTGTGAAGTATTTAGAATTGCGAAATTAATGTCAATTAGTTCATTAGAACACTGAGTTGAGAAATTCATGTGACAGTAATTTATATAACTTTTCCCTCCAGTAAACCCTTCCGAGATATTTCCTGTTATTTGTCTGAAATTTCCAATAGTTCTCTTAAAGGCAAAATGAATTCGGCTATAGCCGTTCAAAACAGACCAAAGTACAACTGCACGCTCAGATATCCACTCTCCTGCTGCAGGACACACTTTTGCAGGCTTGCATTTTTTTTCTGTAACCCGTAAGTGTTACTCCTTTAAATGGCACACACACAAGCAGTTTAGTTTTCTCTAGAGCAGCGGACGTGCAAGGTAAAAGCCAAGACAACAAACATTGCTGGAATGTATTCAAATGCGATATAGGGAAATGTCTACTTTTCGCACTCTCATCACTTACGCACCACGTACTTTAAACTTATTATTGGTCTAATTCATGTTAATGCAGCTAAATATTATTATATATTTCCGCTGTATCCTCTTTTTAAAAGAATGTAATGCACACACAAGCAATTTGTTTTCTCTCAACTCTGCCTTTACCCCTCTCGACCAATCAAAGACGTTCTTATTTTAATCAATCGAAACCTTACACGTCACTTCCGGCAGTGAAATGCGAAGCATCGTGTTTTCTCAGAAATTACTGAAAAAACTGCCTAAAAAGCAGTTCTCACGGTAACAGGAAAAAAGACGTGGGTGTTTTGGTTGCGTAACTTCCGGTATAAAAAGAGGTGGGGAGGAAGTCAGCGCGCATTAAAGGAGCACAACACATATTGTTTTCAAAACTGTTCATTCTGACGAAGTTCTATTTTTAATCAGCTGTTTCTTGCACGCGTGCTTCCAATAGTTCTCTTAAAGGGAAAATGAATACAAAAGTCGGGCTATAGCCGTTCAAACAGAACAAAGTGCGAAAACAGTATACTGCACGCTCAGATATCCACGTACCTGCAGCAGGACATTTGTGCAATGTTGCATTTTTTCTGTAACCCGGAAGTCTGACTCTTTTTTAAAAGAATAGAATGCACACACAAGCAATTTGCTTTCTTCTACAATACCGGACGTTCCAGTTCTTAATAAAAATAAAAAAAGATAACCCCTTTTTGCCCATTGGTCGAAATCCGGCTCTGCATGGGCCAATCAAAAACATTCTTATTTTAACTAATCAAAACCTTACACGTCACTTCCTGCCTCCGTTTCAATAATAAGCTCACCTGAATTTCTTCCTTTTAATCCTTAGCCGTCCAACTAAACACTTGTCAGTCTCCATTCCCTCTCCTAAAGTCACGTGACCTTTATTCTAATGTACTCTTAAAAAAATACAAAGAGATAACCCCTTTTCCCCATTGGTCGAAATCCGGCTCTGCATGGGCCAATCAAAAACATTCTTATTTTAACCAATCAAAACCTTACACGTCACTTCCTGCCTCCGTTTCAACAATAAACTCACCTGAATTTCTTCCTTTTGATCCTTGGCCGCCCAACTAGACACTTGTCAGTCTCCATTCCCTCTCCTAAAGTCACGTGACCTTTATTCCAATGTATTCTTAATAAAAATAAAAAAAGATCACCATAACCTTCAATGTCAAATGGCGTGCAGACCCAAGGTCAATCTCCCGGGGCGCTGCGCCATGTACGCGAACGCGTGCACGCACGCGTAGATCAGTTCGTCAACGGAGGGTCCGGAGGGTGCTCGGGGAAGGGGAGTGCGTCGGGGAATGCTGGTGGTCAAGAGGGTGCGTCGAGGAATGCGTCAAGAGGGTACGCCGGGTTGCGCCTGGGGTGGGTGGCACATGCAAAGAGTCAAGAACGTGCATCGGGTGCGCGGAAGTACGTCAAAGAATGCGCGGGTGGTGGTGCGCAAAAGTGCCTGGGGGATGCAGAAATTCAAGAGGGTGCAACGCGGTGCGCTGGGGTGCCCCGGGGGTTGGTGGTAGATGTAGACAGTCAAGAGGGTGCGCGGTAGTGCGTCGAAGGATGCAGAAGTTCCAGGTTGCGCGTGGTGCCTGGGGGATGCAGAAATTCAAAAGGGTGCACGGGGGTACCTGAGAGTGCGTCGGGTTGCGCAGGGGTGCGTTCCTGTCCAGAGGGTGTACGGGAAATGCATAAATTCAAGAGGGTGCGTCGAGGAATGCAGAGAGTCAAGAGGTTCAGCGGGAGTGCGTCAAGGGATGCATAAAGTCAAGAGGGTGCATAGGGGGTAAGTGGCAGATGCAGAGGGTCAAGTGCGCGGGGTGGTTAGGGGCTGCAAGGGGATGCATCGGGGGATGCAACCAGTCCATAGGGTGCACCATAACCTTCAAGGCCATGGCCTGTAGACCCAAGATCAATCTCCCGGGGCGCCGCGCCATGTACGCGAACGCGTGCACGCACGCGTAGATCAGTTCGTCAACGGAGGGTCCGGAGGGTGCTCGGGGAAGGGAAGTGCGTCGAGGGTGCGTCGGAAAATGCTGGTGGTCAAGAAGGTGCGCGGAGTTGCGCCTGGGGTGGGTGGCACATGCAGATAGTCAAGTTAGTCGAGTTGCGCGGGGTAGTTAGGGGTTGCTCAGGGGATGCAGGAAGTCCAGGTTGCGCGTGGGGGGATGCAGAAATTCAAGAGGGTGCACGGGGGTACCTGGGAGTGCGTCGGGGGTGCTTCCCAGTCCAGAGGGTGTACCATGACCTTCAAGGTCAAATTGCAAGACCTTCAAGGTCATATTGTATGATCTTCAAGGTCAAATTGCATGATCCTCAAGGTCAAAATTTTCAAGGTCAAATTGCATGACCTCAAAGGTCATTCAAGGTCAAATTGCATGAACTTCAAGGTCAAATTGCATGATCCAACACTTTACTACTGTCGCCACAAACGGTGCATCTCGGATGCGAGAGCCCCTAGTGATTTATCGGGGAAATATGTGAGTCAATTGAAGAATTTAATGTCATGACGGCAAGTTGGCCATGGTAGCTCAATAGGTAAGAGTGACTGGACGGAAACCAGTAGATCCGTGGTTCAAATCCCGGCCATGGTATTGAATTTTTCATGTCGACTCTATCAATATTTTTGTCTGTTTTACACATTGCTTTATTGTTATAAAAACTATCTACTTCAAAATAGATCCACACTTTGTTTTATTCTGTATCACTGTTGTACATACATAAAACAAAATATCAATGGAAAGCCATAGGTATACCTTTAAGCTAACAGATGGAAGGAAAGAAAAAATATTTCCCCTCACTGTATTATCGCAGGTTTAAAGATGTGGCTTGTTTCTGTTGCATACACAAACTTTGGTACCCGCCTCTGTGGTGTGGTGATAGCGCGTCTGCTTCATATTCAAGAGGCCCTGAGTGTGGATCTGTTTCAGGGTGAGTTATCTGGATAAGACCTTTTCCCGGATTTTCCCCTTATCTTGAAAGATGAATGTCGGTAGCTCTAAGCTCTAAAGGTACTGGGCTCGTTTGAGCATCATTTCAACCATTTCATTCATCGTCCGAGTCCCCGCCTCGGTGGAGTGCACCGTTGCGGAATATCTACTAAAAACCCTCTACTACCTAGGGTAGCAAGCCTGGCGATGTTTTGTTGTTCCCGCATTAAGTACCCAGATTCAAGATGTCGGTTATTTCTATGCGGCGAACCGCGCGCTATGGTGTGTTGGGGAAGGAGGCGTCATGATCACAGGGCCCTGATGCCCACCTTTCCATCATTGGTAATCTTAGGCAATGTCCCGCGCGTTCAGGATGTAATCAGGTCTGCGCATAGCGCTTACGTCGTTAATAGTGATATGACCTACGTTAGATGACTTAAAAACAGAGTTTGGTCGGTAAACGCAAAGGCAAGTGAGCGTGCCAGGATTTGCAGAAATACTATTTATTATGTGAGCTAAATCAGCTACATTCACAATTCTGCCTGGGTGAACGTTACTCAAATTGTATCACTTTATAGAGTTTATTTATCACAACCAAATTAAATCTTTATAAACGTCTGTAGTAATATTAATCTAAAAATTTATATACCTGTAACAGGACTATGGGGTTGATATGCGAAGTTTGACTACCTCGAAGCACCAGGTTGGGTAGCCATTTTCTAGCCAGAGTTCCCTTTACGTACGTGTAAGATATCCCACGTTGTTGCGAGGGTCGTGGTATGTCTGCTGCCTTCCTGGATGGTGACGATGATGCCACGAGCTGCTGCGTCCTCCCGATCTGAATCGCTGATTCAGATCTGGCACTCAGATGTATCGATGTACATAAAAAAATCCCTCTGCTGTTTCACTCGTTACATGAGAACCCTTTTCTCAAGCGTGATCGTAAGCGAAAGTATCGTTTAGTTAAATAAACTCAGGA
The DNA here is from genome assembly GCA_030765055.1 of Mantis religiosa. NCBI lineage: Eukaryota > Metazoa > Arthropoda > Insecta > Mantodea > Mantidae > Mantis > Mantis religiosa. The sequence continues at coordinate 161,779,973 of CM060948.1, read as the reverse complement.
AAAAGTAAATTTTGTTTAATTTATAAACATCCAAACTTGTAATTTAATTGCGATACTTTATGCCATTTTTATACACCACTTTACATAAGAATGATATTTCTTCGATACAATTTTCTGAAACTCAGTTTGAATTATTCTTAGTATTTTAATCCATTCACTTCGACATTTCACAATACAAAACACGTCTGTTCTGTTCGACGTTACACAAACGAAAGACGCTTTCTTTCCTAGCTGTTTTACGAAAATTGATTTTCCCTTCCCTCGTTGCCACAACTACCAATCAAACAATTTTTACTGGTCCACGTCACACGTTACATAATCTCATTTTTAAAACTACCAATCCTAAAACATTCACATCCTATCACTTACATGTTGCGTCATCTCGTTACCTACTGAATTTTAACAATTTCCTTTCTTATTAATGTTAACATGTCCATATCGATTTTTAAACCACATATTTAAACATATTTAAACATTTTTCAACTCTCGGAGCCTAAACCAAAACAACCATTACATACATATCTGAAAATCTGCAAATAGTTCAAATTAGAACAAGATTTCCTAATTTTCAGCAGTGGATTTCTAAATTCCACCTACTTTTTAATTCTCAAATTTTAAGACAGCGAAGGTATATAAAATTGCGGTATTTGATTTTAATTCAATTAAGAAGTTTTACTGTAGATTATTACTATTTAACGCATCGTAAAGTAATTTTTTCATTTCTTTCATGACCCCTGTACACTCTTAAGGGTTCAAATTCCACACTTCATGTACCTGAATATTTCTTACATATATATTTTGCTTCATAATACAATCCAGAGCAGCACGTTCACTTTCATTAGTTCATCTTTTTGTCGTTTTCCGTGCAATGTTGTTACCATCAAAGCATTTATCTTTTGCAGATGGCGCCACATCTCTAGCCATTTATTTGGCCACGTGTTTTGTTCTGTACTGTTAAAACCTAACTCTATCAACGATGGAAATTCTTGTTTCATCGATACAATGTCTCTCACATACGGTCTCAAAGAGAACACAAAATTCAAATACTCTTTCCTTATTGAACTCTCTTGCCTTAGCAGTGGATGTGACCTCAGTTGCCTGTAAATTAAATTGGAGTTTCTTTTCAAAATTGGGTATTACCCTTTTTCTGCCAGTCATGAGCTAATCAGATATCGGAGAAGTTCTGCAATCTCAACTTCTCAAGTCTCTTTTACCCGGTCGTTATAAGGCTAAATATAATTTTCTTTTTGAGGTTCAAAATAAGCTGTTTTAACTCCAATCCATTTTCACCCACAAACACTTTGTTCTTCCCAAACTTTTGTTCTCCATTTGTTGTTTTGTTTTCATTTTCTATGTGGCTCTTTATGGCTGGTTCAGACACATTGTGTATACGAGCACATTTGTTTAATGGATTATCTCCGTTTATAAAGCTGTCACGGTTAAATGAGGCTCATCAGCACTCTACTTCTCTAACGCGCTTGTTCTGACATCACTCTTCTGCAATGCAAATTTGTAATTTAGTTAAGCCCGTAGCGTAAAATATTTTGGAATAAAAACGTTTCATATGTATTTCATGCCAAATTATACGAGGCGTGTCCGTATAATAAGGCCTCCAATTTTATTTTATATAGAAAACATGTTTACTGTCAATGAACGTTACATTGATGGATAGGCGGAACTTACGGCGATCGACACACTTTTGCATGCGCTGTGGCAATTTTTGTATACCCTTGTCATAGCACTCTCCAGCCAAGTTGCGCAGGTAGCGCTCAACCTCGTTTTTCAAATCACCGTCGGTCCAGAAATGTGTTACACCCAGCTGTGACTTCAACTCAGGAAACAGATGATAACCACTAGGTGCTAAATATGGACTGCAGGGGGATGGGTGAAGATGTCCTGTCCGAACTGGGCCAGGAGATATTCGGTGAGCATTTTGGGGACCCACCTCGCACTCTTCTTGCGATAATGCAAATGTTCGGTCAAAATCTTGTCAACTGTAGTCTTACTGACTTCCGGGCTAAGTTCGTACAGCTCGCGAACTGTCACACACCGATATTTAAGCATTTATTGCTCCCCTTTTGTAATTGTTTCGGTTGAAACCGAAGGCCGACCAGGACGTCTGTACGCCCGTTTTTGACGTACATACACTGTGGCCCATAGACTACGAATAACTGACGATGAATTTCAGTGGGGGTAATGCCCTTGGCACTCAAAAATGGATCACTGCACGCAACTCGCACTTGACAGCGGAAGTGATAGGAAGCTCCATCGCAAACGGCTTCCCAGCCAAGACTAATGGTTGCAACGGGTTCGTTGGGGGGGGGGGTTGAAGGGGTGAAACCAAGCTATACGCCAGTTTTGCCGGATCTCGCGTAGTAGCGTTCCTCACGGCTACAGCGCCTTGGAGACCTTATTTTACGGACACGCCTCGTATTATGGTACTGATGATAACTGATGAAAACTTTCAAAACCTATGTAGTTTCCGAAACTGAGCCGGTGCGATATTGGAAACTGCAGTACAAAACTCTTCCCTACATGTTACATGAGCACCTCTACTTCCTTTTCCCATTCCTTTCATTCAGATACAAGGGTATATGGAATGTTTTATTTATTTACTCCCAAGGATTAACAAGCCCTATAGGTAGTCCCAACAACCCTTTGGAGACCCGTGCGGGGCAACAACGTGAGGTTTTGACTTCTTTCACTCCTCATCTAGCAGATGTTAATCGTAACTACTTTCAGCAATGAAAAACTTAAAAATGTATTAAGTATAGGAAAAATAACGAAGGACATCATCAAAGTATTAGACATACTTCGGCGTCAACGAATATCGAGAGTATCGAGGTATCGACGGCATGGACGGTATCGACGTCTTCTTGAATATGCGGTGAACCAATTATTTACTCAACTTATGTATACTTTTTGAGTTTTCAATCACAGTAACATGATCTAATCAGTCCAGCTTACACCATAAAGATCTGTGAACGTGGTGTTTCGAGGCCTGTATAGTGTCCATGTGTGCTGTAACTTATTGTAGTGGACCAAGTATTCGTTGTACTAATCTGTAGCTTTTAAACACCACAACTACAGTAATCTGCCCTCGAACCACAAGATTGATCAGCATACATTCTTTTGTAGAGCTCTATGTATACACATTTTGCGGTATACTATATTGTACTGAACCAGGATAAGGTTCCTGACTTCGAAATCTGTTTCTGCTGCAGTAACCCGATTCAAATAGATCCTTCAAGCCCCACGAGTGCTAAATAAAGTATCTGCTGAATTTTTATGTGATTTTTATTGTCCTTACTGCAGTAAAACCAGATCCAAATTGGACCTCGCACTACAGGATTGATTGGCTGCTATATTATTACAGAGACCTACTTTTGCTTCTTGTGCGATAAATCGTATTATGATGAACAAAGTATTTGCTAGACTTTTCTGTGATTTTGATTTTCTCCTCCTGCAGTACCGTGATCAAAATTGAACCCTAAAACAGCAAGATTGATCGGCAGATATGCTGTTGTAGATGCCTATGTATGGTTCTTGTGCGGTGAACTGTGTTGTGATGAACAAAGTTCTCTTCGCACACCAATATTCGTTCGAGCGAAATAAAGCGTTGCTCAGCCAGAAGAATTTGCTTCTATACAGAATCCCTCTTCCCTGTGGATACTGTAGCGCGTTTCTACCCTTGAAATGAGTAGCATAAATTTAACTTTCATTTTATATTGGTGATGAAAACGAAACTAATTAAAACTTTTAAGAGGAACGTTTGAAATCATAATGACCAAAACAGAGGAAAGGGAGAGCAAAACGGGTAAATGTAATGCAAAAAATACAAACTGAAACATACTCTCATCGAATCCCATTAACATCACTCTTTGAGAATCAAATATTTATATTATGACGTATCTTTTAATTGACAGTATACTGTATGGCAGAGGGAAAACCGCCGAGTTTAAAGTGCAACCCTTGATGAAGGTGTATACGGTAATGTCACAGTGTACTATAAGTGAATGAATATACATTGCAACAAATATATTAATTAAATAGCAAATGTTAGCTAAATTTTAAAGTAAATAACGTTTTTATGATACAATTTCGAACACCTTAACAAAACCGGGAAATTGTTACCGTACTTTCTCGATTTGCTGATCCGAATAATCTTTTTATGTATCTGTCATGCTAGTGATTTTAAGACTGGGTGTTTTGGATAATTAGTTTACAAAATAAAGGGTGAACAGGTACAGAAGTGTCCGTAAACCCAAAATTAAAATTCTCCACGATAGAGAAATTCCCCGACCGAGGTTGGAAATGCAAGCTTTTTGCTCGCTAGAAAAGAGTGCCACGTCAAAGGACAGACATGATGTACATAAATGCAAACTCATTACCTTCATATTGGAAATTATATGAAACCTGTAAGTATATAAGAGCGGATTACATGTATTTTGCAGAGTATCAATGTCTAGGTAACTGCCTTATCCGATGTTGCACCAGTTACTATTTAAACACCTAGTGACGATTTGATTAATTACGTTTACCTTCTACCATAGTTTCTAAGAAATTGTTGTGTAAAGATGTAGAAGATTCGAGTCATGAAAAAAATTATCGTATATACCTGCAATGTTTTACAAGCTTGTTATATTCTTAATTACGGAGGAAAATGTTGCGTTTCTGATTTCTTTAATCTCCCCTAACATTTTATGGAAATAATGTGGAATCCATGAGCGGTGAAAAATTATCGGGAACTTCCATATTGTTCACGCAATCAAATTACATGAAATTTTAAAGCTACGTTCCTTCATTTAATCTCGTATAAATGTTGTAAAATTAAAGATATCCAGTTTTCAGATAATCCAGAATTCCACGATATGACTCAGAAACGAAATAGGGGGGAGACGCTGAATTTGCATTTCACCTTTTTCAGGCCATTGATAAAATATTTGGAAAATTGCCCATAGCCTGAAGTCACCAAGAATAATGCTATCAGTTGCTAACTGTATTGTGATATGTCTGTATACCATGTCTGATGCCAAACTGGAGTAATTTTCTCTCTTTATATGCATGATTATTTTACAGCAGCTTATCGTTAACTGGATTAAAAATTAAAAGAAAAATGCAATAAAACTTAGCTAAAATTTATTAGAATTTAAGACATATGTACTTATCGCAAATATACGGCAAAGTTAAATTAGACCCCATTTGCGTTTGTTTTTATGCCTCACTTATTTCCTCAGCTGCAAATCGTCACCGATTTTTATTGTAGCTCGACAAGATATGATACAGACAACCAAAGTTCCATTGCTTTGAGTCCAAATGTGGCATTAAGTTTTGAAAGTCTTATTCAACCTCCACAAATTAGTTATTTATTTAAATTTACTTTGTGTATTAAAACCATACGTTTATGTTGGCGATTAATTTATATTTTACATTTTATAGGTATATTCCCGTTTTAATTAGCAGCACTTGGTTACTTTTCGACTTCAACAGTTACCGTGCTATTCAAGAAATATTTTGCAGGGATTACAGAATTTTCACCGGCCCCAAAATTGTTCGGTATGCACCAGAAATCTCGTCTGTTCAGCTCCACATTTCACTGTGCTTCAACTTTGATTTAGTTTCAGCAGTACGTTTTGGTACTATGCATTTTTAAACCCTTAAATTTATTCCACATTATTTTCCACTATCCTTTAAGAACAGCTACTTCTAATAACCTTAAAAGGGTGGATCAAGTTTGGAAACCACTGACATAAAGTGATTAGCAGTGTCGGGAACATGCGGGTGGCAAGTTGGCAATACATAACCTTAATTTTAAAATTCTCTCAACTTCATTTGTGAACTGCAACATTTCCGTCTTGCGTCTCTTTCCCTGATTTATTGTGCATCTGCCTGTTCATTTTTCTTGACTGCCTAGACACTTATGTTCATCGTTGAAACTTCTTATGATTTAGGAAAGAGATTGTAATTACTTGCTTTTCTGTATCTTACAGATCTCGACGTGTACCACAATGTCAGTGTTTAACAGACATTTTCTGTTTACACTATGGGTGATACTTCTCTAAACTTTTAAAAGGTGCGTTGACTTTTAGATTTCAAGGAGAGAACTATAGAGAAAATTGTCAAAAATTTCATTTTTTATTATTTATTCAGTCTTACTGGTTGCACGTTCCTCTTTAATTTGACGTGCGTCTTATTATTATAGGCCAAACCCTTGTATTTTAAATACATGTTTTATCTGCATCTGCTATTTTGTACTGTGGGTCCTGCGTCACTTCACAGAAAAAAGAATCATTAACTGCTGCTTAGTTTGAAATATAAAGGTAAACTTTAGCCCATGCTTTAGGAAAAGTTCTGCTATACAAATTTGTACCATTATTACATATGTCAATTTTCGTATGCTTAATTCAAGTAGTATCTTTCTTTCAAAATATGTAAGAATTTTCTTCCTTTATGATTGTTTTGAACAACTTTTTCTGTGACCGATATTGTTTAATATAAATGATACCTTTATCAGAAGCTACTTCAGATAGTTGAATAAATTTTACGATGATTAGCTCAAAACCATTGAGTTGTTGATATTATTTGGTATTAATAAAGTGTTTGGTTATTTAAAAGATATTTTGATAAACTTTCATAAATGGGTGGTATAATTAAGAAAATATTTCTTCTTTATTAATACAAATGTTTGCATAGAAGTGGTTCATTATGTTTTGAAGACATGCATACAAATATTGCCAAAATATTAATTTGATAGCAAATATTCTTTTGTGATAGTAATTGTGATAGTAATTGTGATTTAACAGATTGAACAATCGCAAAATTTAAGCAAGGTTTAAATATAAGGAGACTGAGCTGAAACTGTATCTGAAGTAAAATGCATTAGACTTAGAGCTACATGCAAAATAGTTTCAATTATTCACAAATTTTCAGTTTTTGCAAATTTCTTCTACTGGAAAACAAATTCAATGTATCGCTGAGGTATGTTATATACAGTTAGCCTTTTATAACGTTTTCTTTGCAAAGATGTTCTGGAAGGAAAGTTTCAAAGTTTAGAAAGAACAAGCAAGTTTATGGTTTTGAATTTCCACGTGCGCTAAATGAAGTTATAAATATCTATTATTAGAGAGCAAAGAGTGTGCAAGTTCTCTCTGTTCACAGGCTGAAGATAATGTAGCATGCTATTTAAAAATAACATTGTTTAGAAAATAGGAGTTTGTAAAGGAAACGACATAGGAAATGTCAAACAACAAGCGTTAAGCATAATTTGTATATAACTGTAAATAAAAGGCAGAAATTGAAATAAGTGAAGTGATCCAACTGATTTATGTAACACGTATTTTCAGAATGAAATATATTATGATGTTGTGAAACATTTATTATACTTATTTAACAGTGTTAGGTAGAACAGTGGTAGAATATTCTCACGGATTTTTGACCAATATAGAGAGCTCAAATAACTAGATCATATTATGCAGTTTAGGGTATACTTTTACTTGATTGATTTTCCATGTATACCTACAGGTTGAGTAAAAAGGGGGCGGAACGAACGCTTAGTATGTTGCGCGCGGTAGCACATTGATAATTTTTTAAGAAGTACCCCATGTCCGGAAACGCACGGTTTGGATGCTATAGAACGTAAAGGTTAGAGAATTGGTATCCCAAGTCAAGGGAAGACAGGTAGTAGCGGTGTAACGTCAGCTCTACCAGCTGTCACCGCAAAATATGCTCCCAAACGAAACGCAGGTTTAGCGTGTGACGTCACCGCACTGATTACTGCTGTCGAAGGGGAAGGAATAGTTTGATGTGTGCGGGTAGGAAAGACAGGAAACGTATTGGATGTTAATATGTGCAAATTACATCTTTGGTGTTGTAATATTAATGCTGACTGCTTTAATTACACAATTGGTCACAGTTCTCTGTGCTATGAGAAAATATATAAAACTTCAAACTCGCAGTTTATCTGAAGGACAGACATGTTATAAAGTAAATAAAATAAAACATCAAGTAATTTTCTCTGCATATTATAGGAGACCCATTCAGAACAAAATTAAGAGGACATTTTCCAACACTTTCTGTTTCGTTTTTCTTTAACTAGTTTATCAATGTCAGGACGTAATGTCTGGGAAATCTGTAATCGAAGGCTGCGTGTTAGATTGTGATACAACAAGAAACTTCGAGGTTTGAACTTAGCTAATTTCATAAGAGAAAGAAATTTTTCGCACACGTATATCGAGCCAAACATGCACAATGTCCGTGCGGCAAGGGAATACAACCTTGGAAATCTGGTTTAGGGGACATTTTTGTAAAAATCAGCTGAGCCTTTCTTGTATATATATATTTGCCTTCAATAAACCGTCACATTGTAAATTTAACAGTTCTATTAGGTACGTGGCAGCTACAGTGTTGTCATCGAGTGTGCTAAATCTGACTGAACCCTCAAATTCTGTACTCACAGCGCCATTTATATAGGCAACTTGGTACTACCCGGCTCTTGTCTGACGTCACACGTAGTGCAGGCCTCGCTCCCGACTGAAATACATCACAACTCTCGAAGTTGTCTTCCTCTGTCCTAAGTGCATGTCTGAGCGGACGACAATCTACGTGCGCAGATCGTTCGAAGTTACCAACACACGTTTAGTATCAAACAATGGGCTGGAATACTTTTTGACCATATAATTTCTCCGTATTTACTCCCAAACAGACTAACATGACCGATCTACTTCACATTCATAGGGATATTTTGCCTACCTTATTGGAGGACATCTCACTACATATTTGGCAGGTAATGCGTCTGCAACACGACGGAGCTCCAGCATAATTTGAGAGAAATGTGCGGAATCACCTCAACGTTACACATTCCAATCAATGGATTGGTAGAGAGGGACCAATTCCATGGCCAGCACATCACCATAACATTACTGGACTACTTTCTCTGGGATAGTATAAAACAATAATGTAAGCTACTCCTGTAAGGTCAGAGGTGGACCTCATTGCACGAGCACATGGAGCGATAGCCATTATTTCAGGTCTAGTACACTTAGTGGAGCATGTGCTCAGCGCAACCGATGTAGGAGATAGGTATTGACGTAGGAGATACCCAATTTGAAACCCATTATTAAACTGCTTTGTGCTGCATACCTTTTGTTCCTTGTATTGGTGGATTTGGAACGGTCACTTAAATGGTTTACTGCGCCCAAACAGCGCGTTTCCAGATATGGGTTGCTTCTTGGAAAGTGTTTTGAGTGCCGACCTACACAATATACTGAGCGTTCTGTGTTTTTATGACTCAGCCTGTATATTTTGGGGAGCTTTGGCGTCCTGATGATATTCCGATAACGATTAAAGGCAATTTATAACAATTTCTGTTCCTATCCATCCTTCATATTATCACCAAGGTTCTAATATATTTTATAGTGACGAACTTTATAACTCATGTACTCACTTTTGTTTAGTCCGCTGCGACCAAAATGTCTACCTTCTTCTTTCAGTAAACACATCTGTTCAATAAGGTCAAATGATGCTTTTAGATACTGTTCACCTCCTATCGATGCACGCAGATTGAACAATAGTACATAAAGATGTAATGCGTTACAATCACATACTTTATCTACTCACTGTCATTTAAATATCTCTCCTTCAAATTATACAAGTAAAAATTGTCTGTTTGATAAATGTTGGCAAACATCACTTTAATATACATTCTACAGCAGGTGCACAGAGCTGCAGGTAGAAGTCTCATGGACGGTCACTTGCTTTATATACAACGAAGCGTTACTTGACAAAATTATTATATTTTAACGAGCTCAACTATTGTAAAGTAGACTTTTGTCTGTTGCTTATAATTGATTAATTATATAATATTACATAAAAGTCAAAAGTGATTAAATTTTCCGGCCCTCGTTGCCGTGGTCGCAAAAGCGTATGTCTCTAGCGTTCCGCGGCGTAGAAGTTCACGGGTTCGAGTCCGCCTTGGACATGGGTGTTTATATGTGAAACTATAGCAAACAGACAGTAAAATAAACAGAAACTATAAAAAGGGATAAATAAAAATATATGTACATAGATATATATTTTTAATAAATAAAGGAAAATGGGGAGTTTCACAGACTATTCAGAGATAATTCAACGTGTACATTTCCTTTATCATGTTAGTATCCGAAATATATGTGATGTTAATGAAAATCGTTGAGAGCAACTTTTGAGAAAACAAAGCAAAAGAAATAAAGTTAACGTTCACTCGTCAAGGGTAATTTAGGGTGCGGGGACTTTTTTAAAAAACAAAGTAAAAGAAAAAAGTAAACTTTTCCACGTAAAGGGACTAATCGGAGTACGCTGTCTCCCACGCTCTATCGCTCTATATAAGTTTTTTTAACAAATACCTCCCTCCCCCTCCTTCTCGCCCTCCCTCTCTCCAACTCTTCCTATCTTTCTCTCCACTTCTCGGCCATTGGTTCGAGTGAGCTTTGTATCACAAGCTTCCTGCATGCGAATACCTCTGTTCCTAAATGCCCCTATTTCCTTCCCCTCTCTTCCTTCCTTCTCTCCTTCCCCTCTATGATCGGACCAAACAAGCCTCGTATCACAGACTTCCTACATGCGAATTCCTCCATCTCTCTCTCCCTCTCCGCTCTATCATCGGATCAAGCAAGCCTCCTGTCACAGACTTCCTACATACGAATACCCCTATCTCTCTCCATCCCTCTCTATCATCGGATCAAGAAAGCCTCGTGTCACAGACTTGCTACATACGAACACCTCTCTCTCTCCCTCCCCTCTCTACCATTAGATGAGCCAAGCCTCATATCACTACTTCCTACATATGAATTCCTTTATTTCTCTCTCTCTCCCCGCTCTACCATCGGATCAAGCAAGCCTCGTATCGCAGACTTTCTATATACGAATACCTCTTTCTCTAAATGCTTCTCCCGCTCTCCCTCTCTTTGTCATCCATCATCGGATCAAGCGAGCCTTGTGTCCGACGCGTGAATCTCTCTTCCCTACATACCCAATGTTACCGTGCTGTGATGTGTCGGGCACGATTAATTGCAGTGTGTTGCCTCTGGGCGACAACGATTAGAGGGGAAAAGAAAGAGAATGATGTTACAATTAGACTTACAATTAGACAACATGAAAGCTATTGTGGAATATGGACAGCATTCTGCATTGAAATAGTAGGAATAAACGGCAATATAGCAATATATTTGCACTGTTTGAAAAGAGGAATGTGTATTCCAAATAAAAATGAACCTTTTTGAGTATTAATCTTCATGGGTAATAATAAACATATGAGTAAATAGGATCGTATAATGAAATATTTAACACTGTATATATAATATATGAAAGGAAAGGTGATGATGGAGCAGTCGTGAAATTATTGACGGGGGAACCGCGGAACCCGGAGTAAGGACGCCCAGACGCTGTTTTGTCCACCCCATATTCGACATATAGTCCCCTGGATAGCAGGTTATCTGGAAATTATTGGAATACTTCTTAAGGTTCTATTTTTACTAATGCTTACCATAAATAAACCACCTTACCAACACTTGAAAGAGGGATAGATATTCGAAGTTTTGTATTCGAAGTTTTGTGACCACCAATTGCAGATGTCCAGTCGTGATACCATTCATCCAACACCCTCAAAATGGTATTTTATGTGATATTTTCAATGACTGTGCTAATGCATCTTCTCAATTCCTCTAACATCGCTGGAAGTGGAGGGATGAAAACCCCATCTTTGAGGTAACCCCACACTATAGGATTAGGGGATTGGGGAGGCCATGTGTCTGCGGCTTTTGCACAGCTAGTTCCATTTACCTTACAAGTATAAATTGAGGAAGATACTCACGGATACTTGTAGACCAATGTAGAGGGGCCGTGTCTTGTTTGACCATGAGCTCCTCTACATATGTGAGTTCTGGCATTAAGTAATTTTTCAATATGTCGGGATGCAAGTTTCCGTTGATAACGTTCTAAGCGAGAAAAATGGGCCGAACATAGGTCTTTTATAAACTGCACAAAATACTTTATCTTATACTGTTAACATTCTATTTGAAACCAATTAGGGGTTCGCAGATTCGCACATTGCACCTATCAACTCGCTCACTGTGATTTGTTCTGTCAAACCCTCATTCGATCATGGCCATAAAATTCAAACAAGAATCTAACCCCTTTAATGGATCATCGGACTGCAGTTTGTACAGCAATATGTTCATTTGTTTGATGTTGGCATCTGCAAATGATGACTCTCCTTTCGTACTGATTTTTAGGGCTCCTCTGGAAGCTTTCATGGAATTTCTTCATTTATAGTTGGCCCACCTGCGCCTCATTTTCCCAGATGACACATACCTACGTTCTCTTACGTGAAACTTGGATTGACAACGTGAGGGGTGCAGGATGTCCAAACCACCATTTAAGTATCCTGCGTAACAGTACAACATAACTACAAATAATTAAATTGGTAAAGCAGTCGTTTTCTCCCAATACAACTGCATGACAACTGATAACGCAGTGATTGAAAGAGTAATAAAAATCACTATGTTGAATTGATTCTAGACAGTACCCTTACATGGAAGGACTACATTATGCACGTAAAAGGTAAAATTTTTTCTGGTTAGCTGTAATTCACAGCTTGAATTCAAAGGATTAAGTGTAAACCATTTACGGAGTATCTATCATGTTTTAATGCAATCTCATTTGGATTACTTAAACATCTTATGGGGTAATTCTGCTAAATATTTAATTCAAGACCTCCAAGTACTTCAAAATCGTGCCTTGAAAATAATCTACACTCTGCCCTTTAGAAGAAACACAAAAACACTACCATGTAACTAACATTTTACCATTACAAATAAGCATAGAGCTCTCCTTGATAATATATCCCCAGAAAATAGAAAATAATGTTCTAAAGTCTAATCTAACACTTGAAAGCTCCTTATATATAATACAAGAAATAAAGGAAACAATCAAACCAACAGTGAACACTTCTACTTATGGCCTGAACAGTTTAACCTCATACGTTATCAACTTATATAATGCACTGCCACTGGAACTGAAAAGCTGCAGGAACATAAAAGATTTTAAAAGGAAGGTTGCTGAAAATTTACTGACGGCATATTTTGATAGCTGACAAAGTTTCACTCATTTATAGCTGGTTTGATTAACTGAAATGGTTAAAAATTAATATGTATTAATGGAAATTAATTGTTATTTCACATAGCCGTGTGTAGGCTGAAGTATGGAAAGATAGAGTCAGACTGAAAAATTCAATGCCATAGCCGGGATTTGAACCACCATATTTGAATTTTTCAGTCTGACTCTATCTTTCCGTACTTCAGCCTACACACGGCTAGTGTGAATGGACAATTAATTTCCATTAATTGTACGTAATAGTAGTCCGAACTATAAAAGCCTGGGCCTTAAAGTACTTACAGCATAGTAAGTCGCCATTAAGGTAGTTGTCTCATGTGTTTATGAAAACGCCTAAGTGGTTTACCGGGAAAAAACGAGGCACTTGGAGAATTTAATGTCATGTCGGCACGTTGGCCATAGTAACTCAAGAGCTACTGGTTAGAGCGGCTGGACGGCAACCAGAATATCCGTGGTTCAAATCTCGGCTATGGCATTGAATTTTTCAGTCTGACTCTATCTTTCCATACTTCAGCCTACACACGGCTAGTGTGAAAGAACAATTAATTTCCATTAATTGTACCTAATAGTGGTCCGAACTATAAAAGACCGGGCCTTAAAGTACTTACAGCATAGTAAGTCGCCATTAAGGTAGTTGTCTCATGTGTTTATGAGAACGCCTAAGTGGTTTACCGGGCGAAACACGAGTCAGTTGGAGAATTTAATGTCATGTCGGCATGTTGGCCATATTAGCTCAAGGGTTAGAGCGGCTGGAGGGAAACCAGAAGATCCGTGGTTCAAATCCCGGCTATGGTATTGAATTTTTCAGTCTGACTCTATCTTTCCATAATATGTATTAATGTCTCAGAGAAGATGTAGTTTTTTGCAATGTTCTCTGCTCTTATTATTTCTTGAGTTATAGTGAATGTTTGTATGCTTGTTTTATATACGTTATTTTTATACGGTAATTCATTCCTACTATAAAAATGTAATACAAGTATTGTTAAGGCCTGTTTGCCATAATTTTATATATTTTGTACTGTTCCCTAACATGAGCTATGGCTCTGGGCACCTTCTCAGATTACAATAAATAAAACAATCCGATGTAGAACACAAAACTTCGAACTTGCCTCTTTCATATGGCGGTTTGACACTACATATGTTAGCTGAAATTTTAAGGGATGTGCTCTTCCGCGATCTTCGCGACAGCCATTACGCTCATCACACGGGTTCCAAATTTTTTCCCCTTCTTTCTTATCATATATGGACGTTATCAGTGGCGTGCATGCGCCGTAGCAATGTGATGCTGTTCTTTGTCTCATCCTATACAAATAAATATTTGCATATATAGTTTTATTGGAAACAGACGGTTCATAGGCATCAACTTGGGACAGAGAATCTATGGTCTACGGATACAAATTACAGATAATTCCTAAAATTACTAGGCCATGTATTAGGTGAACATTCCGTTATTTTCATATTTTTATAATATACCATAAATCTAGATGCATAAATAAACAAGAACTGCATAAACAGCATTGCGACGAGGTAAATCTAGAAACACATAGAAAATATAAGGAAAGTGAACTTTTCAAGCTGTGAAACTAAGCATCTTTCTCTCTGTTAACACTACATAAACTACATTAACTGTTTTGAGGTCATAGTGACTGTTCCAGAGAGTACATATTAAGGGTATTCTGTTCATATGTGTATGCTGATTAGTAGCACACAGTCTAACGGCATTAATAATACTTTTTGTTCACAGGTAAGTTGTCAGTCCGTGGGTTCAATGGAATGACATGTTTTGTGTGGTCTGGGAGGATGTTCTCTGAGGTCAAAAGCGGAGCTACAGGTAAAACTAATGTCTTTAAGGCAATGCACCTTGAAATATCTAACAATTCATATATTCTACTCGAGAGACCTGACATTTTTATCACTGTATGGTATTATAATATAACGATTACTTACAAAATTTCAGTTATTATATTTGCATTTTTAAGATATATTAATGATTTTTTTCTGGATTAAATTAATGGTGTTTTACAAAAGTATCCCCCCTGTCAAGGACTTTTTTACATTATAATAAAGGTTTTATTTTGGCTTTAACAAACCGTTATCAAGACCATCACAATAGAGTTTTTTAAAATTAAAATGATCGTATGCCAGGGAAAAAATATTTATGCTATATTTTTCAATTTTAGCGTATAAATTATTTAATAAGAATAAAATAATTATAAAATATGAAAAATGGGTATGTTAGTATCTTAACTAATCAGTGATGAAGTTTAGTCAAAAATCGGAAGACAATTGGACAAGAATTTTAACACGTGGAATACTTTAAGTGATGAACAATACTAAAAAGAAACGTTTTAAGAAAACCAGTATTAAATAATTGGAATATGTGTTACAGTACTGGGTTCAGAAACGCTTCAAATATGCACAGACTGATAAATATTCTCAATGTGACTAAAAATGCACTAAATGAAGATGTACAGCATAAATTCAGAGAAAAGCAAACAATTTAATTTTTGAATTTTTCCAGATTTCATAGAAGGTATATTGCCTTAAAACTGTAGATATTCTTAGTATAAATATTGTCTCATAAGTAATGTTGTTTAAAAAACCGATTATTTGATATATGTTCTGACAAGATAATTTTCTAAGTATAGGCCATTTGAACCATCGTTTAGCAAGGTTTATTATCCCATGATGGTACCAGTCTCCGCCTTTTATGATAAGAATTGGATGACGCCCACTTGTACTGCTTCGATGTTGCCAACATTTCTTCCACGTAGAAGATGGACCATGGATAGTAAAAGATGATAATCTGATGGTGCCTCATTAGGGCTGTATGCTGGGTGTGGTAGCAGTTCGATTCCTCCAAGTTCCTGAATATGCTCCATGAATGCTTTTGCAGTATGGGGAGTTGCATTGTCCTGTTGCAATAGGACTCTACTTCGGTTAACTAATGCTAGGTATCTCCGTCTCAAAATCTCATGAATTCGTTCCAGTTGTTGAGAATAAACATCCGCATCAATCGCCCGCCTGTTTGGAACAAGATCCCAGTGAATCACACCTTCAAAATTCCACCACTCACACAACATTACTTTGGGACCGAACTGATTTTTTTAACGATGATTTAGGCAGTTTGACGGGGATCAAGCCATTGTTTCGAGGCATCAGGTTTTCGGTAATATACTCATTTTTCATCACAAGTGACAATTTTCCTGACAAATCTATCATTCAGGGATTGCGGATAAGCTGACGACAGATATCCACCCTAAGTTCAGCCGTTGAGGTGTCAGTTCATGAGGTACAGTTCTACAGCCTCTGTATGATTTTCCAAGTGTCTTAATGTGGCGATGTGTGGTATCTTTTGATACACCAAGTTCTTCTGAAAGCTTACGGGCACTTCTATGCGGATTTTCTTGCAAAACTTGGCGTGTATCTTCAAGATTGTGACTTTGTGGTTTCGTGAAATTAAAAGTCCCGTTGCACAAACTAAAATGTTCTTTATTTCCACCGAATTAGGGTTGGTCCACGTATCACACACAGTTACGTAACACTCAGAATTACGCAACACTCACAATTGCGTATCACTCGCTACTCTCTCTAGAACTGACTAAAACCTCAGAACTGAGAACTGGTTGAGTCGTCTAATGCTTCGCTTATATAGGCAGATCGCTGCATGTCGAAGCTTCGCGGCTCGGAATAATGATCTCGATTGTTCCAGACGTCAGGGGGAGGGGAGAGAGATGATACAGTGGCTCGTGGTACTTTTCTAACCATCCTTTCATTGAGCGCCATAAGATAAATGGGTAGGCGTGGTCTGAATGCCTCCTGACCCCACCCAGCTGCCAGTTGGTCGTGCCTTCCGATACTTGGGTGACAATATTCTATACTTCAGGTCTTCCAGAACGTGGTAAATGTTTAGGGTTTTCGTTTCCATTGTTGAAACGTTGGGACCTTCGTTGTACCTCGCGCTCAGTAACGACACCTTCTCCTTCCACTTTACATATTCTTTGAGCTGCGGCTTTATAATCTTGTTTCCAGTAGTGTTTTAGAAGGACTCTTTAAGTTCAAACTTTGTTATCTCCATTTTGTGATTGTTTATTAACCACGCAAGACTGGCACATGCTCGCAATGCACGCAGCACTAGCCATGATATCCTGTAAATAGCATTGGCAAACCAAAGAAACCCAATACATTTTCCAAAACACCAAAATCAAAGCCAACTTTACTTATGAGACCATCTAATAGTTAAATATTATACTAGAAAATCATTTTATGTATGAAAACTATTTAAGAGTAAGATTTAAAGGTGCTTTTAGTTGTATAAAAATAACTGAAAAAAAAAAACATTCTTCATTTTAACGACAAAGGGTTAATGAGTTTTGTGTGCAGCTTTTCTGAACTTAGCAAACAATTTATTCTGGGGTGTCAATTTGCACATATTGGTAATCAAAGAGCACACTTTCATTTACAGCAGAAACGCGCTCCTTTTTGGTCACATTCAAAGAATGTTTTACACTATGTTGTTTATGCATACTGTCGCAAGGAAGCACACTTGAATGTAACGTATGGCTTATGACTTAGACATTAAAGAATATGACATAGCTACCTGAAACCATTTTTCACATTTATTCTTTAAATTCTTCCGTCTACTTGAATTAGAGTATTTGCCCACTAGGTCATATTTTCTTGAAAACTAAATAACATAGAGCAATGAACCGCTTCAAAGCGACAGTTGAAAAACAGGGGTATAAAAGAATGACATAAGCATTACATTAGGGTTCACACTCCAACTTAACTCACTCCAATTCACGAGAGTCTACCAGAAGCCGAAGCTTCCCCAAAGTAAACCAGAGAAAGGCACAATCTGAGAGGCACTCTTCCGAGGCCTTCCATTAAAGCAATACCTGGAATCCAAAAGCGTCTACCACTGCATGATCCGGGATGGAGGTGGGTCTATTAACCTCAAAAGGAAAGACAACCTATCTTGGGAGGCCTACATGAAATCCAGCACACATGTTACTGCCGTCCAGGTTAGTACTGGAAGCGTTTGGCAACGCGGCCGGGACACACAGGGCACCCTCAACTACCCAATCTTCCACGACTATTGGAAATCTCTGTCACCCCGAGTTCAACCCAATCCGAACAAAGTCGCCTCAGCTCAATGCTCTCAGATGTTAGACGTGGCCATACAGACCTGCACTATAGCCCATTCCGACCACACCTCCCTCCTGTGCCACTCTAACAACTGAAGTCATGCGCGTCCTTAACTCCGAGAGACTGAATAGGAAACGAACATTAATTACGTAATGTTCTCCGAGAATGCAGTTAATATTACACTGAAGCATGTAGGGTTAGGTGGATTTGCAAAAATATGGTGCATTGCAGTTGGGTACATTAGCAGTTGGACACAAAAGCAATTGGGCACACAGATAACTATATCTAGGTTTTCGTTGGTTCACCCTTTCAGGAAATGGAGGGGGCAGTTACTTTCTTGGATACATTCTGTTTTGAACGAAAAGCTCATATCAGAATGAACTGAAATAATAAAGAAAAATGACTAATTCCTCTTGAATGAATTTGCAAATAAATGAAGCAGATGAAGGGCCCATTAACTATGAAGGAAAAGAAAACCCAATGTCCTGTTCTTACAGATTAGTAGTAATATAATAATGCAAGTAAAATAATAATAGTCTAAATTCGCATAACTAGCTAAGAATCTGTTAGACATTTTGCAACAAAATAATACACATGACCGTGAAGAAATAACACTTAAGTTCCTGTTTTAATTCCCATTTCCTGAAATCAGTTTTGTTAGTTGTTTGGCCCATATACCCAATTAGTTCTGATTTTCCTTTGTGCTCAACTGCTACAGATTCCAAAGAAATTGCTTCAACTACTTTTTATTTTATTTTATTTTAACCTACGAGGTACGTCCAGAAAGTAAGTTCTGTTTGGTAATAAAATTAAATTGTGTACAGATACAGAAAAATTATTTATTGCACAAAATTCTACAACTCTTAAACTACTTTTCCACATAACTTCCAAAACTTTTCAGGCATTTGTCATAGCGAGGCACAAGTTTTTGTATACCTTCTTCATAGAAATTTACCGTCTGTGTCTTCAACCAGTTGGAAACATTTTCTTTCAGCTCTTCGTTATTGTTGAAGTTTTGACCGCCAAGGAAAGATTTGAGATGCAAAAACAGATGAAAGTCGCTAGGAGCGAGTTCAGGGCTGTACGGGGGTAGTCAAACACGTCCCAGCCAAATCCCTGAAGGATGTTTTTCGTCGCATTTGCAGTGTGTGGTCGTGCGTTGTCGTGAAGAAACACAACACCTTTTGACAGCATTCCTCGGCGCTTATTCTGTGTTGCGCGGCGCAATCCTAGCATTCTTAAAACGAATCACAGATCTGATTTCAGAAGCGGCGGGATTTTCAATCAACACCGACATTGTAAACAAGCACAACAAAGCGCACGTGTCTGACAGCGATCTCGCAATGGCGCACGTTTCTTCTCCTTGATACAGAGCGTCTACCGCGCATGTGCGGAACTGCGATCGCAGCGCTGCAGCGGACATAAATTGAAACAGAACTTACTTTCTGGACGCCCCTTGTATTTTAACCTTCGGGAAGAACCCATTTAGCCATCGTGGGGGGATCTGTTTTCTCTAGTGGCGCACATATACACATATACATCCATGCCCGAGGTGGGACTCGAACCCTGACCCTCTCTGCGCGACGGAACGCTAGAGACATACGCTCTAACGACCTTGGCTAGGAGGGCCATCTTGCTTCAACTTGGACCAGTTTCAATAAACGAAAGAAAACAAAAAGTTCGACAACACGACGTTGTCTCGTCGCTTTTTCGGCTATTAACGAGAAATAAATTATTGCACACTTTTCCGCTGTTGTCCTGCGTTGAAGGTTGCCAGGCACCTATAAGAACTATCCAGTATTAACAAGGAATATGGTAAGCAGTAGATCTTAAATGCTATCCTTCAGCCTTTACTTTACAAGAAGGTATACTTCAGCCTGGGCTTCTGTTTGCGTCCATTATGCCTTCCTTACTCGAAATACTCAAGTATCCTACTTACGAAGTTGGTGATGAAATTATTTATATTTTTGAAGCAAGGCTTTCCTTTACAAGAGCTTATAGGTTTTCTATAATAATAGCTATGTTTTTGTAGATATAAATACAGTTTCGTCTGCTGGCGGGATACAGAATCTTTTTTAATAAATTATTCCCATCGGATGTTAGACGGCACCGATTCGGATGTTGACTCTACACTTCATGAACCCCTCTTCACATCTGAAGTACCATATTCTAATGTAAACACGCTCTTATGTAGTCTATTAGTTCTGTAAGTTGATATTAAAGTGAACAATCCTCACTCTTTATCCGATTATGGAATCTCCTTTATAAACTATTCACTACACCAATTGTATTGGTGTGCGCCATTATATACGGTTCCTATTCAATTGGAAATTTAACTACAAAAGCCGCGTGTTACTCACAGAGAAATTTAAGTTCGTAAATGAACAAAGGCACATTTAGCTAGACAGAGACATAAAATACCATGAATGCCTGTTATTGTTCAGTAATGTTCAGCTCAGCACAAGGCAGAATGGCGTAAAGTACTTTATTTTATTTCTCGTTAATTGTAAAGTTATAACCCATTGTATTGAATTTCAGATACGATAGTTATGCAGTAGCTAAAATGTCGTTTCATCACTAACATTTTTACTATGAAAAGGTTTCTAAATGTTTTCGTTATTTAAGGATTTGACTAATTACATTTTCAGGAAATTAATTGTTCTTTCACACTGGCCTTGTGTAGGCTAAATTGTGGAAACGTAGAGTCAGACTGAAAAATTCAGTGCTATAGCCGGGATTTGAACCACGGATCTTCTGGTCTCCGTCCAGCCGCTCTAACCATTGAGCTACTATGGTCAACGTGCCGATATGACATTAAATTCTCCAACTGACTCGTATTTTTCCCGGTAAACCACTTAGGAGTTCTCATAAACACATGAGACACCTACCTTAATGGCGACTTACACCGTGTGAGTACTTTAAGGCCCGAGCTTTATAGTTAACCACTATTAGGTCAATTAATGGAAATTAATTGTTCTTTCACACTGGCCTTGTGTAGGCTGAATTATAGAAACGTAGAGTCAGAGTGAAAAATTCAATGCCATATCCGGGATTTGAATCGTCATGTTCAATTTAATGTCATATCGGCACGTTGGCCATAGTAGCTCAATGGTTAGAGCGGCTGGACGGAGACCAGAAGATCCGTGGTTCAAATCCCAGCTATGGCATTGAATTTTTCAGTCTGACTCTTACGTTTCCATAATTAAATTTTTCTAATTTTTCCCAACCATATTTAAGAGCGTGGACAGTTAATGTTCTTCAATTCTTGATCATAAAATTCCCTATCCATGAGCGCAACGGCGTACTTTAGAACCACATATATTTAGGAGGCTTATTGTATAAACATAATTTAAAAAATTGGAAATGTGACTAATATTCAATTGAAAATCTTATATACAAAAACTCGACTCATTGCATACATCTGTTCATGATTAGTTTCACACAGGCGGAGGGAAAATGTGACATTAATAAGTATTCTGTAGTAGGAAACGCTTATAAATAGCGGCAAAAATATTGATACGAACGTAATTTATGTGATTCTCTTCATCTGTATTCGGGTGTTTAATTTGGGACCCCATAGCGAATGAGTTTCGACTCCTTCAGCTATCATTGTACAGGCACTACACTTGTATTATTTCTGAGCTACTAGAATACATAGGATTGTAAAAACATAGCCTCTCTTGAAAGGGAGTTTTCTTAATTGGGTTGTACTTGGTGGACAGTGATTCCGTAAACCATGGGAAATTGGGTAGATCTAGCGGTGCTCGGGCGGAGTTTTGAGACGCCTCATGTTAGACCGGAGAGCTGGGAGACGCTGTTAGATTGTTAGCTGTTAGATTGTTGTCGGCCCTACCCAGGTTTCCCTTTGCGGTGGATGCACATCTCTGTGTAAGCGGTGAAGGCGGATTCCAGGTATTGTCCTAACGGAGAGCCCCACAGAGCTAGAAGTCAATTGGAGGGTGGTTAGCAGTTGGGCACACAGATAATGATCTAGAATACAGGTGGTCCGCGCACTCTGTAATGTGGAGGGGCGAGGGTGATTGTTTTTTCGCTTTCACTATGAAAATCACTTTTAGTGTGTAACTCAGGAAGATAAGTTGAATTTTGTTTTCATTGCTGGTAAGAACTCTCAGAAACAGTAAGACTTGTGCAATATAAAGTGAACCCCGATAAAGAATAGGTACAGCAAACAGCAAAAAAATTACTTTTTGCAGATGTGTGAATAGTAGTAATTGCAAATGCAAGGAAGATAAATCATCAGTAAGAACGATGTTTTAAGTAACGAAAATTAAACAAGAGCTGAAAAATAAGCCTGTTTGGAATAAGTTGTTAAATGTTAACAACTTGTAATCTCTCAACGTCAAAAGATATACGAACCTGTCATGGTAAATTTCACAAACCAAGGAGGAAATCACAGTTTCAACAAAATTTCTCAGTCACATATTCAAGCTGTTAAGACATCGAAGGGATCATCATCATCATCATCATCATCATCATCATCATCATCATCATCATCATCATCATCATCATCATCATCATCATCATCATCATCATCATCATCATCATCATCATCATCATCATCATCATCATCATCATCATCATCATCATCATCATCATCATCATCATCATCATCATCATCATCATCATCATCATCATCATCATCATCATCATCATCATCATCATCATCATCATCATCATCATCATCATCATCATCATCATCATCATCATCATCATCATCATCATCATCATCATCATCATCATCATCATCATCATCATCATCATCATCATCATCATCATCATCATCATCATCATCATCATCATCATCATCATCATCATCATCATCATCATCATCATCATCATCATCATCATCATCATCATCATCATCATCATCATCATCATCATCATCATCATCATCATCATCATCATCATCATCATCATAACTATTATTAATATTGTTATTGTTATTATTATCATCATCATCATCATTGATCATATTTTCATTTCAAATTTTTCCTTCATTCTATATAGTAATTCAAGTTCAGGTTCTAATTTTGAATATGATTTGAAAAAAATAATTGCTCTTTCAACTTTAAGTCAGTATGCTTTAAATACGCACAGCTGGTAAGAATATCTTTCAAACATTTTGCAACAGAATAATAAATGACACTTAGGAATTAACACTTAAGTAGCTCTCTCAATCCCCAATACCTGAAGTCAGTTTTGCTGGTTGCTTGACCTAGTGTTCAACTTGCTACCGGTTTTACCTTGTGTCCAATTGTTTGTGTGCCAAACTGTTACAGTTGGTTGGTACCTCTTGCTGGTTAAATAAGGGGAACTTAACTTTACATAGACATTCGACTAAAACTGTTCACGTAGAAGTGTTTTCTCATTTGTAGAAATCTAATGTTAATTTCAATAAACAAAACCTCAGAATTTCATTCTTAGCCACTACGCCACATGAAGCCATGTTAACAAAGGTAAGTAAAGAAATGCTTAAACAATTTATTAATTTGTAGAGCTTTTAAAAAGCATGTTTTGTATAACTTGCTCAAGAGGTTTAGCGGACTTACGTGTTACTATACTTGATTGCACCTTATTTGCATCTATATATTCTTCCTCTAGTTACCATTGCGCAATAGTTTTATAAGCAGCAATAGTTTTATAATTGACATCCATGTCAATTCAGAAATTTCTGAAATATTCTGCACTTTTTCAACAGGAGTTTAAAGACCAGGAATGTTACAAATAATACATTTATTCAACTGACTCAAATGCACACGTTACTAATAGGCCTTTTATGTAAATTAAGTAAGTTACCCAATACTGGCAAATTGTTGAATGATACACAGGTCCAAATACAGGATTAACATTTCATGTGTCTACAGGATGTTAATGAAATACACCGAACTAATTTCAGCGTTTGTAGACGTGACTAATATAAGCAAGTTGAGATAGGTAATACACGGTCTGCGGTGAAACATAACGCAGTTATTTATGTTAAACCTAATTGGTATCAGATGCTGATAAGTTGGTATTTAAACAAGATGGGTGAAATTACCGGATTAGAATGTCTTTAAAGTTGCTTCTCGAGTATAGAAATATCGATTTTAGAAGCTCCTTATTGGCATTCTAAAGATTTAATGCCTCAAAAATCTCTCAAATCCCAAACTAATCACCTGCCAGTGCGACATTGAACAGCATTAAATGCCTTCTTGCATCTTGTAGCCTACTCTAGTGGTATTTCTCTAACTGTTCTGGTATCCCAATCCGTAACCCGAAAACTGGTATACCAAAGGTCATTGCTTTGGTTCCTGTCATTTGGAAAATTTTCGTCCTCGTCTTTTTAATACTTATCTCCAAAGAAGACCTAACTAGCCGAATAATGGCAGCATGTGAAGTTATTCGTCACACACAAGGAATTTTGGACAGAGTACGACTGTCGCTCCTTCGCTGCTGTCATCTTTGCATTGAATACGCAGGTCACCATTTCGAGCAATTATTTTTCTATAAACCTGCATTCAATTTTTATCTTATGTAAGTTCGTTCACCCTTTAAACCACATTCCATGTAGAACGTACAACATGTGCCAATATTAAGCAAGATTCAACCTTAATTAGAAAGAGTTATAATTAATTGCACTGACAAGGTGCAATTACTCCGTAAAATGCATACATTTATACAACAATTAAAATCTTAGATAAAATATTAAAAAAACTAATAAAAATGACAAAAAAACGTAAAGGAAACTCGAACTCATTTATTTTTCACTTGAATGCTAATGACCCAAATATAAACCAACAGGCCATAAGTCTCCTATCTCAAATTACTTGTTTAAAATACCTCAACTTGCTCTGAAAATATTTCGGCGTAGTTCATTAACAACCTGTATAGTTCAGATAAATACTTCTCTGTCATGCGTTTATTTTATCTTAAAAAGATTGTATATAGTTAAATTATTTAGATACAACTTAATAAAATATTCTAGTCTACGAGGGCTGTTCAACAAAGACTGTGAGTGATTTTTTCCATGGATGTTTATTACTGCAATTCAATGTTTACACTATCTTTTTCAAAGTAGTCCCCTCCTACTCGAAAGCACTTTTTATAGCGTCTCCGCCATTCCTTGAACACTTGCAGCAGACCATTCTTTGTCAGGTCCTTGAGAATCGTCTCACTTTTCTTTAACATTACTTCAGAGTTCTCAAATCCAATACCCCTAAGCTTTGCCTTTAGTGATGGGAATAAAAAAGTCACAAGGTATAAGATCGGGGCTATAAGGTGGATGTGGTACCCAGGTAATGTTGAATCGAGCCAGAAACTGCATGGCTTGATTTGCGACGTGAGGCCGTGCATTGTCATGATGAAGTCGCCACCCAGTCCGCGAAAGATCTGGTGGTTTCTTTGCAATGTGTTTGCTCAGCGTAGCCAATACTGACGTGTAGTAGGCTGCTGTAACAGTAGTGTGAGGGGAAACTGCATGCTGGTAAATCATTCCATTACAGTCAAAAAATGTGATCACCATCAATTTCCCAGCAGATGGAATAAATTTTACCTTTTTTGGTGTGGAGAACCTGGCGATTTCCACACTGTTCTGGCTTGTTTTCCTTCAGGATCATATTGATGCAGCCATGACTCATCACCGGTGATAATCGATTTAAAAATGCATCTCCTCCATCAGCAAAGAGACGCTACACCTCACGGCGTGTCTCCATTCAGTCAACAGACGTGGCACCCAACGAGCACAAACTCGGGTCATATAGAGATGGTCGTGCACAATTGTAAACACACTGCCATATGAAATTCTCAACACTTCACTGAGGTTACGTACTGTTATACACCGATCCTCTCGGACAATCACAACAGCTGTGTTGATGTTGACTTCAGTCACAGCAGAAGAGGAAAAACCAGGCCCACCTTGCTTAACACTAACAAGTCGGCCTTCTTTGAAGTCCTTGAACCACCTAAACACTGTTGCACGAGGTAGTGCATATTCAGTATGCTTGTATCAGTTTTTCGTAAGTTTCGGTGGCTGTATGGTATAAGCTCCTCTCGCGTCACCTCCATTGTCTGGTATGGAAATGCACGTAGGGTCTACAAAATAGGGCATTACTACTAACTTACCAATACGAGAATGATGCCACTTACCTACATTATACATAAAAACCCGCTTTTTACAAATATTTATGTTGCAGATACGAAACTATCACGGAAGCTACAGGGGAAAAAATCAGTCAGTCTTTGTTGATCAGCCCTCGTATAAGTCTTTGAAGCCTTTTTAAAAATATTTATTAAGATTACTGAAGTGTTTATTATTCAATTCATTACTCCAAGCTAAAAATCAAACAAACTCAATAAAAATAAGAAACCTCCATCGTTATTCCTGGGATGCAAGCAGTTGTGGGAAAGAAATTTTCTTCGAAAGAATAATGTTAATAATGTACACTAAATTTTGGAAATTAGGATTAAAAATGAATTAACTGAAAAATCATTTATGCAAATGCAGCAGCAGGAATCTCTGCGGTTGAAGTATTAATGTTTCCTTTCTTCAACCTAATACCGACAGTGGCGAGGGAGAGTAAGTATCTTAAAGCAGATGGAGCCGAAGGACCGGTATTTCACTTTATCGGAGTCTTCCGGAAATTTTATTTTATGTAATAATATGTTTGAGGAAACGCATCTCGGTAAATTGGATCTTCCTGGTTAACCAATCTTCTTTTTCACATTTCTAAGTACAAGGTACTTACGAGGGTAAAGTAGGAAGCAGCAAACTTTTGGCTTTAATAGATTTAAAAAGATTATGTATTATAATAAATATGACTTATAAACTGAACCTCATTTTCCTTCTGTACATGATCACCTGCGTAATTTAAATATTTGATATATATGTTCAATTATACCATGGTCTTCGAACAAAATTTTGCCAAGTAAAGAGCCAGAAATATTTGGTAAATAAATCAGTAACTCATCTAGGTTAAGAGGTCTATCTTAACACGATTTTGCTGTTCACTTGATTCCTAAAATCTTTTCTGAGGAGCAATGGGCGTATGATTCTACTTTTATCATGCAAATTTGTTCATAAATTTTTTAAAAGCATTGTATATCTTTTTCACAAAGTCTGTTCATTATTCTTATCACTATATACCCCGTTTAGTAGAAGTATATTTCTGAAGATTTCATGGATTCCAAACTTGAATAACACCTTCTACATTATAGTAAAGAACTGTATACCATACAGTTAAACAATTTGAATCATTTTCCACAATTAAAAATCCACAGTAATTACTTTTTTCAATTGTAAATTACACAACTTCGATAAAATATATTAAGGAAAGCATTCGATCTTAGATAGAACTTGGTGGAATCCGAACAGCGTAAATTCGCAAATGGTCGTCACTTCCTGGATTACCCTCGTAAAATAGGCGTAGAAAAGTATTTATTTTTGTTGTTTATCCTCTTTTTGCTTTCATTTTTTAATGTACGTCCTCCAGTGTTAAGTCATATCGGACGGAGGTTCCGATGAGAAAGGTTTAAACTGACCTTAAAGTTAATCCAAACTTTAATTGGGTTACAATATGAAGTTACTAAGTAATTATTTTTTTCTTGCTTTTAGGCTCATTAAAACAGCAAAACTTTACATACAAAACGAAGTGTTTGTTGCAAAGCTGATATTTGCAGAACCAGTATCTTTAATCAAATATAACTAAGAATATTACCAAGTAGGTATCTCAAAGAATATTGAGAGGAATATATGTTAGAGTAAAGCATTCTCAAATAGAATTACAATATATTGTTGCATATCTCCTAACATTTCTCTTTTACACATTGTTATGTGTACCTGATATTTGCGAGTATTCCTTGGGAATAATTCTGACAATTTCTATAGATTATCCATTCTAGTCACATCGCAACTAAGGTGTTCACAGCAGTAAAGCGGAACCAACTCTAATCACGTGATTTACTCCAGGCGGGGAAGATATACTAATGTTTCTGATTGGGTGTAGTCTAGTCCTTCATTGGCTAGAGTAGATTACGTTGCTAACAGCTTCCATCGTGTAGAAATTGATTCTTCTCTAATTTTAGCTAATAATATAAAAGTAAAAAGCAAAGATCATTTGTTTAAACAATTTAGAATTGTATATTTCCACCCTATAATAATAAAAAGCTATATTCTTCATTATAGTCTACTAGGTGCTGAATATCGAACAACTGGTATAGAAAGCAAGATCTGCTTCCTAGTTGAAATGTAAATAAACTGTAAAATGGATATCATCGAACACTGCTTATAACAGAACCGTCTTGCAACGATATATGTGTCATATTGTTCAGATCACGCCTGGAGCTGCAACTACGAAGATGCTAAACATAAGTATATATTTTTTAATTTTTAATTAGTTGAATGAAATTTTGATATTCAAAATTATCCGGGCACATAAGCATTTGACTTTGAGTTTGAGAGTTCGGTTTAATTAAGCTGATTTACGGGAGAGTTTTGATAAGTTTTCTCTGATAAGGATGAACTACTAAAATCGATGTCAAGGATATTTAAACACTTTAGGGATAAACCCGGAATGTAATGACCGTTAATTTGAAAATATGAGCAGCATAGTTTGATTAGAGTTTAATTTTCTCACTGAGTAAGGGAACTTGACTCTTGATTAACTCACTAAATATTGAATCTGGGGTTCCTGATATTGTACTTGTGGCTTAGAATGCAGGAAGAATTTGATGGTATAATTCCAGCTAATTTAAACATCCGCCTTGGGTTCTCGCTAACGGAAATGCAGAACAAGGCTCGCAAATTCAGCTCTTTTTATTCCAGTCTCCCAAGATCGATGCTGGGTGCCAGAGGGGGAGAAGGGAGTTAATGCTTTAAAGGAAAGCACTGAGAGACAGGGAATTTTTACAGTCTGATGGAAGTAAGATTGCGAAGGATGTCATGTTTAAATAATTCCACCTATATCATTTTAGTTGTACTTCAAGTTTTTCTATTTCTGAGTACCTGTATTTTGTGACTTGGATTCAAAAGTACTTACATACCACTGATTTAAACATGGGCCCCTTAGGTTCACATTTATTATATGGATCTACACATGTAACTGTTCTTAGCTGTATCAGAACAAAACGAGTGTAAATATTAAAGCAGAAATTGAGAGATCAGAGCTTTTATAGGCCGAGTGCTCTTATCTCAGTGATCATTTACTATAAATTTAAAACTTCAGATGTTTCAGGAAGCAAATGTTTTCGACAATCGTAAATGTTTGTGATTTGAGTGGTTAATTACTAATGACGAACTTCTATAAGCTGACAAAAAATAATTCATGATCTTTAAAATTCAGTTTGTTGTTTAAGATAGTAGGTAGAAGCGGCTTATAGTCAAAAGAAAACAGCATGAAAGTTTATTACAGGAAACGATATTCATACATTGGTATGTTTCAAAGCTATTTTGTAAAATTCTCTTTTAAAATATACCATAAACTCCACAACTACTTTTTACATAACCTTTTACGTCTTTTGAAATCAGTTTTAGCTCCACTTTGTTTATAAGTATTCAGTCATATACAGTGTATTCTACCATGGGGGTGAACTTTCTCATAAATATGCCATCATATGAAGGACTAGGCAGCCTAAGTTTCAGAAGGTTATCACAATATACTGTCACATTTAATTTTCCTTGGTAATTAAGTACTGCTAAATGGAAATTAATGATATTTAGTCCATATAGTTGCATATGGGTGTATGTGTATATATGTATAATATTTATATACTTGTTTGCGTACTTAATAAATAAAACTAAATAATGGATATATTTATCCCGTGAGATAAACATATGTAAAGTTGGAATTACCCTTTGCTAAAGGCAGTTTTTCGAAAGTTATAATTCTCCTACGCCCACGTTCACTCTTATTCCAGTCGATAGAGTGGTGGTCTGTGAGAGATTTCAATCCGATCACCTAAAACATTTTGAAGCTGGAAAATGGTATACACAACAACTAATTCCATTAATAATAGCACATTCTTCCTTAGGTAAAACATTTTCTTTCTCCTCTAAGAGACATTTCGGTAACATATTTAGGCAAGCATATCGACTATTTAAAAACATTCAAAATTAAATGATTTCAAAGATCGTTAAAAAGATTCTGAAATAACATGAAAGGTTTAAGAAATATTAATTTTTCTTTTATTACGCACAAAGTATTATCAAGAGAAACATTTTTACGTGAAATAAGTATTTCTATGCAATAAAAGCAATTCAAATGAACGGACCTTAATGTTTTTCTTACGAGAAGGTTTGGCTCTTTATTGTGCATTTTCTTTGGTAATTTGTGAGAATCTTATTGCAATCCGGAATGAGTTTGGTAACTCTTTGTGAAACATTTCCAACAACACTCTCCCAAGTTTTAGAATTCCGAATTTATAACTGGGATCATCGTTCCGCGTTGAAGGTTGTTTGTATGGAACATTGATACTAACAGAAAATATCGCTTTTAAGCATTTAACGACATTTTTTACTACACACGGCACCACAGACGATGGACAGTGGCAATACATGCAATTACTGTCCACCAACGCAAAGTAAGTCCCTGAAAGGAATGTGCCACCCAGAGCCACCCTTACATAGTGGGATAAGAGCAGTGAATGTGAGTGTGTGTATATGTGTGTGTGACAGAAAACGCATGATACACAAGGATTAGAACCGTTAAAAAAATGCACCCTCTTCACTTTGTACACTAAAACCCAGAAGATTTATTCACAAAAGTAGCAGACGTCAGAATATTTTTGAATGGTCTTTAACTGAACTGACACGGGCTATCATTAACCTATCTAGAGAGGGCAACCCCCCTGTGTTTCAGGCCCCGGAGACTTTCTTTGCTGTGGTAAACTGTAGTTGGTATGTGGGAAAAGAATTTTGAGAACTAACCTTTCAGACCTAAGCTTAGGGTGCTTTTTTCGAGTGGAGGAAAAATCTCTTTACGGAGTCCCACTGTGTTGGAGAGCACAATGAGGACTGTGGGGTTCGCCTGTCCTTGGCAATACCCACTAAAAGCCCTCCACCGGATATAGGAAGGAAATTGATAGGATAAATATCGTGGCTTTATTCGGTTTCGCATAGCAGCCGCGTTAATACTTGGAGGCTGCTAAGCTGGTCCCCGTTAGGTACGAGCGCGTGAAAAGGTAATTCTAGGCTACAACCATGAAACCTGACTGCAGCCTAGGGGTTCGAGATGGTGTTGGGCAAGGACAGGTACCGGGACAGACGTTGAGGATGTTGAGCCTACCGCACGCGGCGAGACTTCAGTTCCTCCACGTACAATCAGCTGAAGAGCTTCTTCTCTTCAGCTGAGAGGTGTTGCTGGTTCTCGGGTGATATTCCTGGCGGTTCGCTATTGTTGAAGCTGACGACGTTCCTGATGAGCCCCCTGAGGTACTCAGCAAGGTCGTCCAGCTTCTGGTGAACGGCATGTTGTTCCGTAGTGTACTGTGATGTTTGTAGGGATGAGGCCTGAAGTTCTCTTAGGAGGTCCTCCAGGGCGGTCAGCTTGGCCGCTATGACCAGGAGCTCCGAATGGAGATCTTGAACGGCTTCCCCTACTCCCTGAGCTGCTCCTGGCAGAAGGTGTTGGCTGGTGCTGCTGGTAGATGATGAGGTTGATGTGGCGGCTGTTGAGTGCTCAGCTGCTGCTGAGGATTGACGGCGCTGCTGTGACAGGCGATGCCTTCCTGCAGGGATGCAGGGGGCAGAGCGCCTGACCTGTGTAGTGAATGTGCTCTCCATAATAGGCACAGTAGCGGCGGCGGCGGCGGAGATCGAGTTAGGGTGCTTTTTTTTCTTCTTTTTTTTTAGACAGGCCCCTCCCCGCCTGCCCGGTGGCGATCAACCGTCATTCTCCGGCAAGCATTCTACATCGCCTCCCGCATGCTGTTAATACTAACATGCAGGGGTGCGGGGTTACGTGAGAGATTAGTGGTGTTAGTTAGCAGATCCCGCAATAAGCACTCTGGGGAGTGTCGTGTATGATATGCTCAGCATGAGTCATGCTGGGCGGCGTGGTGTAAGAGGTCAGTGTGGCAAACATGGCTAGGTGCCCTGAGTGCCAGACTGGGGAGTCGCGTAGTGTAGTGTATGTTATTTGGGCATGCGTGTAGTGTCTTTTGCGGTGCATGCGTCCATGCTTAGTGGAGGGTTAGTGTTAGATTATGATCATGCGTGTTATTCATGGCGTGTTAGTAGCTCTGAGGTGGTGTTAGTACACGGGATTAGTAGTACAAGGCATGCATATAATATTAGTTGTGGTTTGGAATGCTGAGGGAATTCTGTAGGCAGATGTGATGGTAGTCTTGAGGGCTGTGTTGGGTTCTAGACAGGGATGAGCTGATTTAGGAAGTCTTGGACGTCATGTTCGCTAACGTCGTTGTCCGAGTATCGGTGAAAGAGGTATAGGGGTCCTTTATGTTTATTGGTGAATGGGTCATAGCTACCAATGCTTTGGATGAGTGGGTTTGGATTTTGTTCTGCATTTTTGTAGAGGTCAAAGGCGAGCTTGCGGATAAATTCGTTAATAGTATGTATTCTTAGTTCCTTATGTAGAGGTGCTGCTGGGGTTGTACGCGGGAGTTTGCATATCAGCCGTAGGATTTTATTTTGGAAAGTTTGTAGTCGTTTGATGTGCGTTTTTGCTGCATATCCCCAGACCGGGGCGGCGTAGGTAATTAGTGGTCTGAGGAGGGTTCTGTAGAGGACCAAGGCAGTTTCGATGGGAAGAAGGCTGGAGTGGTTTAATAGCGGATAGAGTTCCCTGAGTCGGCCGCATGCTTTGCCTCTGATTTGACTGATGTGTGTGCGCCATGTGAGGCCTCTATCCATGGTGACACCTAGGTATTTTACTGTGGGCGACCAGGTTATATTAGTGCCGAAGAGTTGTAGGGGAGGGAGGTTTTGGGTTCGATGGGTTGTGCGTTTGATGAAGAGAATCGCTTGACATTTATTGGGATTTGGTTTTATTCGCCAGTCAGTGAGCCAAGATTCTAGTTGTGTAATGTAGTTTTGAAGACGGCGGTGTATTAGGCGTGGTTGCCAGGATTGGGCCATGATGGCTGTGTCATCAGCATAGACGAATGTTTTAACTGAATTAGGCATAGGAGTATCGTTAATATATATGTTGAAAAGGAGTGGTCCCAGGATGCTACCCTGGGGAACGCCGGCGCGGATTTGTCTTAGGCTTGACAGGGAGCCGTTTACCATTGATCTGAAGGATCGTCCTGAGAGATAGTTGGAAGTTAGTTTAACTGCTGAGTCTGGGAAATTATAGGAGATCATTTTGCGTAGGAGTCCTTTGTGCCAAACTTTGTCAAAGGCCCGTTCGAAATCGAGGAGTAGTGCACCAGTTGATTTATTGATGTTATAGCCATGGGTGATGTGTTCTGTGGCTCTAAGTATTTGAAGTGTTGAGGAGTGGTGTGTTCGGAAGCCGAATTGTTCGTTGCAGAGGAGCGTAGTGCTTTTAATGTACGCGTTTAGTCGCTTGAGTATGACTTTCTCAAGGAGTTTGTTCAGTGAGCTGAGGAGACTAATTGGTCTATAGTTCATCGGGTCGTGTGGAGGTTTGTGTTGTTTAGGGAAGTGTAGTACATGAGCAGTTTTCCAGGCTGTTGGGAAAATGCCATGCTCAAGAGAGTAATTAAAAATGGTGGCTAGGAATTTAAGTGACTTTAGTGGCAAGTTTTTGACGGCTATATTGGGTATCTGGTCAGGGCCTGGTGCCTTGCGGTTAGGAAGGTGGCGGATTAGCCAAGCAATCTCGGAGTGGGAAGTCTTTCGCATTTTGTTATGGGTAGGTCGGTTGTGAACATCGCGTGTTATTTGGTGTGTTTCAGTTATAAAGATGTCGGATGATGGCTGGTCGTTTGGGGATAAAGTTAACTCAAGGGCGTCGGCGAGTGTCTCTGCTTTCTCTTGGTCGGTTTCGGCTATGGTGTTGTTTGTACGCAGTGGTGGTATTTCTATAGGTTTTTTGGTCAGGTAACGGGTTATCCGCCAGATGTCGCCTCTGTTGGTGTCTAGGTCAGCGAGTTTGGTGTTCCATTGGTCATTGGTAATTTGGGTGATCTGTTGTCGTAATTGGGCATTTAGTTCCAGAAGTCGTCTCTTAAGAGCTGGGTGTCTGGTTTGCTGCCATTGTCGTCTGATTCGGTTGCGTTCGGCTGTGAGATCTTTAATGTCGGGTGGTTGGTGCCTGGGTCCTGGGTTGGGTGCGATGAAGGGTGTGCTTCCCGGCATTTGCCAGTTAAGGTCTGAGGAAAACCTGAAAGAAACCCTCAGACAGTTAGGCTTATGCTGGTGGGACTTGAACGGCAGATTTCTCGAATGTGAGCCTCCAACGTTATCGATGCAGAGGAGAGATGGTAAAGATTTTCCTTTTTTGCGTGAGTTTCAAAAGACAGTAACTCACTGTTATAAATGAAGAGAGATAACTTTTGTGTAGAGTGTAGCTTAAGGCATATTTTGTATAGTTAAAACAATGATACAACCAAAGTTTTAGTATTGCAGTACCAGAGATGGTCTGATATTTTACTGTGCAGCGGCGTTACACGCTTCTAAATCAATATACTGATAATTTATCAGTTGACGCATGAACAGATAATGATAAAGTGCCTTAATTGCTTCTGATGACAAGCCATCCTTAGACTTCCATTCGAGTAAGAAAATGCATAATTTGTTAAATAGTTACTCTCCCTATAAAATAGTTGAAATATAATATTCAAAAAGCATGTCTTGAATGCATATATAGCACTTGTCATTCACCTAGCGTGGATTACAGCCCCTGGGGGAAATGAAGCGTTGTTCAGAATGCCACCTAGAAAGATCATAGTTAACTCCAGCAATTTTCTTTCAGCGCACAAAGTATGTGTTCAAGAAATCCAAGAATGGGAAAACGGTCAGGCGTCATTAAGC
Source organism: Mantis religiosa (assembly GCA_030765055.1). Lineage (NCBI taxonomy): Eukaryota > Metazoa > Arthropoda > Insecta > Mantodea > Mantidae > Mantis > Mantis religiosa. Next base: position 161,744,728 of record CM060948.1, on the reverse strand, counting down.
GCTTAATTACTACCACTTATGCAAACGTTTTTGTGGAGTTTCGTGCAGGTTTCTATAAACCTTATATAAAGTGCCATGTCAAGATCACAAGTTAACACCCATCAGTGAGTCGAAATGTTAACACTAACCAAATATGTAATGACGGCAAATGACGTAAAACAGGTCAAGACTGGACAATTTTTTAGACTTATACAGGCATCATTTACTCGAGCTGTTGCCCGAATTTGTCGGATACACCCTATTTCTGTGCAGCGTAATAAACGACTATGTTTCTTCTTTAGATGGTATTTCAGGTAGTTGGAGCACTTGTTCCTTCCCTTGAAAAGTAATTATACCGCCAGCCTATTAATCTTTTCACCACCTTTGAATACTGAGAGTAACTTTGTATTCCACTACAGCAGCTGGCAATCGTTTAGATTAAATTTGTGCTGAATTTCTGTGTGTTTGACTTCGCTAATTGTTATCTTAAGGTGTTAAAGAGAAGTGCGATTTATTAGCAGGTTTTCAGTTTCATGCTCCAAAGCTTCCGCAGCAGCCATTAATGTATAAAACTCATTTCTATTGGCGATTATATACCTGTCAAAAACATTCAGAGAAGCGGGAGTAAAAAATTGCGATGTATTTCAAATTGCTGGAACTTTTGTTGCTGCATGTGTTGTGGTTTGTACTTTGGCTAATGTTTACTGAGTGAAGACAGAGAAATTTTCACTTGTTACGAGCGTCACTTCCTTGCTGAATGACCACTTTATTAGTTGTAAGTTCACGAGTAGCAAAATGTTGTTCCACTTCTTCATACGTCATTTTGGTTTCCCTATTACGTATAATACCTAAGTAGGTGAAGTATTGAATTTCACTGAAAAATTCGATACAGAAATTTACTCAGCAATAAAAGTTTTGAGGTCCTCTGAATCTAAAACAAGCATTTGTGTGTGTGTGTGTGTGTGTGTGTGTGTGTGTGTGTGTGTGAGAGAGAGAGAGAGAGAGAGAGAGAGAGAGAGAGAGAGAGAGAGAGAGAGAGAGAGAGAGAGAGAGAGAGAGAGAGAGAGAGAGAGAGAGAGAGAGAGAGAGAGAGAGAGAGAGAGAGAGAGAGAGAGAGAGAGAGAGAGAGAGAGAGAGAGAGAGAGAGAGAGAGAGAGAGAGAGAGAGAGAGAGAGAGAGAGAGAGAGAGAGAGAGAGAGAGAGAGAGAGAGAGGGAGGAAGGGAGGGAGGGAGATAAGAACAGCTCAAAATCAGAAAGTTGCTTAAATACCAAACTTGGTATTCAGGTTCAGCATCTTAAAAGGATATAATACGAAGATTTAAAAAAAAATTCTCAGATCTCTGTCTAGATTACTTTTATGTAGCTGGCAAACTGAAAGAAGTAGATAAAATATTAATATAGAAAATGTAGATCTTGTTAAAGCATACAATTTGTTCCAAGTAGATTTTTAGCTAAACATTTTGAAACATTTCTTGTTGTTGGTTTAAATTTTCAGCTTCCTCAACTAGGAAGTGGCTATTGGTTTCTTTCTTTTCTACTTGTTGTCCATGCTAAGAGAATGGAATTTCAAAGCCATCATATAGTGATTCTCTTAAACCTACTGCATTCCCCATTCCCCATTTCCATTGTACCAAAAATCAACCCGTGGCGTAACAGCCCTAGTGGACCAAAGCCTACCAACCCGACTGCCGGCCTCACGCCCACATACCCAACGTAGGGGTAGGTGATCATCCAACCAATATGGGGAGGAGATGTGATCAGTATCTCGGTACCCCCAGGGCCGCTACCTAGCGTAGCTCCTCAATTTTCTCACGATGCTAAGTGGGCACCAGTCCTTTACCCGGGACTTAAAATCCACACCCTCGGGGGTGTGATCGATCCGGGGTGCATTCCGTGGCAGGGTAACAAAACATAACTGACTCCTTAGTCCACTACACCACGGCGCAGGACTTTCCATTGTACTGCAGGGCAATTTATGCAGGTGTTTATCTCGATTTCCATGAAGTAGATAGAAGAATAAAGAGTTTATAGTGAGAATTTGTACAAAAGTCAGTTGAGAAAGTCTTAAAAAAGTACACGCAAAAATTAAATCCAATAGTTATAGCTAACCTTTCTTCCTTTATCAAATAGCTACACTTTTTCGAGCTGTGACCGTTGTACCAATCGACCGTATAATTCCACGACCCAGGACACCGTTGCAGGATTCTTTTCCGAATTCTTTGACACTTAGACCACCTTAGACTGGTACTGAAAGGAACGTGCCAACGGCCCTCTTGACAGGTTTAGATATGAAGAGGTTACACTGTTCTGCTTTTCAGAATATATTTTCTGTTTTTTTTTTTTAATCTGAATGGTGATCCTGAACAGAATTTTTGTGCTGAACTCGAAAATAACATTCCTTTTCTCCCTTCACGTCAGCTATTCAACTATTCATAAATAACAGAAATGAAATTAAAGCTCTGTGAACTGTAATAAAGATTACTTTCAATAAGAATTTGCACGAAAAACTAGGTCATAATTATAATTTATGTCACCATCGCGACCACGGCCACGACCACGGCCGCCGCCACCGCCACCAATAACTCCTGTGGAATGCGGGAAGTTCAGAAAACGCAAATTGGAAATATTTGTAATAGGATCCACATTTCTCTAATTGCTAAAAATAAAGTTTTGTTGTATTTTCATTATTGTTAATTTGCATTGTAGACAAGAGTTGATGCCAAAATTATGGGCGACTTCAATTCGATTCCCGTGGCCTACCTAAGTGAACCATGGTCTTTTTTTCGGTGGTTTTCCCGGGTCACCAGACGAATTCTGGCTAGGTTAATTATATCCCCCGAATATTCTAACCCTTCATTTCATCTCCATGATTATTCAACATCATATATCATCTGGTGGTCTCTTTCAGGGTAGAAGTGTCGGCGGGCATTTCGGGGGTGTCGTGACTTCTTGGGTCGGTCGCTCTCTGTCTACTGTCGCTTCATTCTGCCTCCCGGAAATGCCCCACTTGGGGCTTAGGTACAATAAATAAACCACAAGTTGCGGTGCCGAATCCCCTCCATAGTAATCCAAATCCTAATCATAAAGCATAATCCAATAGGGAATAAGTAAATAATAATATGATAATGATAATGATGATAATGATAATAATAATGATAATGATAATGATAATGATAATAATAATAATCATGATAATAATGATAATGATGATAATGATG
>CM060948.1:161409030-161736530 GCA_030765055.1 Mantis religiosa | reverse complement strand
CCATCAAGTTCCGAGGCCCGCCTCGGTAGCGTAGATGGTAGCATGTCTGCCTCACGTTCAAGAGGTCCCGAGTTCGAATCTCGGTCAGGGTGAGTTACCTGAATAAAGTTTTTCTTTCAGGGGTTTCCCATTATCCTGAAAGACGAATGTCGGGTAACTCTAAGCTCCATGAACCCCGGACTCATTTGAGCATCATTTTACGCATTTCATTCAAGGTCCGATATGACTTTACGTTGGAGGACGGAAAATAAAAGAAATCAAGTTTCGGAACTAACTGAAGAAAAATAGCTGTGAGATCATGCTTTTACGACCGATCTATTTCACCATCTTGATATCCTAAATATGAGCTTACAGGGGAAAGATAAAAGTATATACGTTACTTTATTTGACGCAGTGAACAAATTTACGGTGCAATTAACGCTATGGCAAGGTCAAAGGGAAACTGGTGTCATATCATTTTCAGTCCTTGGAATCAATTTTTAGCTAAATCTGTTAGCAAAATATTTAAAAATTCTGAAGGGACTGTATAACACTTTCGAGCACAAATTTCGAGACCTGAAAACAATACAGGAGGAACTCGGGATTTTTAATAATCCATTTAATTTTGCCTATAAAGATGCTCCTCGTGCGCTGCAAATGGAATCAGATTCTTCGCAGAATTCAACAACTTTGAAATATTCTCAGGGAAAAGGTTACAACTTATTTAAATATTTTCCAATGAAACATTCCAGGGTTGTGAACTTTTATTGCAAAGTTAATGTAATTATTTAGTTCTACATATATTTCTGAGCAGCTGTTCTCCAAAAATAAATCACAAAAATTTCAGTATAGTAGTAAAATATCACACGATCATGTGGTCCATCTTTTAAGACTCTGTTGTTCATCCTTAGAGACAAACATTGATGAAGTGGTTAAAAATAAACTGCTTCAAAAGAGTCAGTAACAAAAACGGCGTTTGGAGTCGTTGTTAATATTATTTCCATAAATGCAGTAGTAAAAGTAATTGAAGTAGCCGCCACTGTTAAAAGCAATGTTAGCGAGGTCTGTCACTGTTAAGAGTAAAGGCATTCCGTCTAGCTGCGCGAACTGTGGGTGGAGGTAAAAACAACTTCCCCTTTCGCGGTTTGCCCTGGGCACCTCTACGGTATACAATACAGCTAATAGGTGGCCTATCGTAGGAGGCTTTAGATATATTTTGTGTTTTACTGTTTGACTATATTAGTAATAATTTAACATTTATTCCTACTTAAAAGAACTAGTGTGCTTAGGAATTATCGATTCAGTACACATAAATGGATATCATCATCATCATCTACATCATCATCCTCATCATCCTCATCATCATCATCATCATCATCATTATATACTTTATTTTAAGAATGAGGACATTAAAGCTGATATTGCATATTGGTCTGTAAATATATTTTAAAATTCCATATGTGGACATATAAAGTAAACACGACCATCTGAAATTCAATGTAAATCAATAACCAAGCGGGCCATGTCGATGATGCAACGAATGCTTAGATTTATTAAAATTCCAAATTCAGAAAATTCCGCAAACTAAATCTACACAAATTATGACGTCGGACCAATCAAATTTTAGTATTTCGGTAACCTAGCAACGAAACAGAGAAAAGAACCAATAATTTTATACTTAAATTCCTATCTTCTTCTTTCTTGTACTCTCGAAGCGTGTAGACGTGTCTTTGGGTAAAGGCTCTTGAAAACTACAGGAAGTTAGTGGAGTTCACCGTTCATTAACGTGTAATAAACGATTAAAATATACGTTGTATAGGCGACGCGACGAGAAATAACATAAGTGGGAAACTTTTTCATCATTCGCAAGGCGAAGGAGAAAATTAAAAGTTAGTAACGTGCTATAGCAGTGAAAAAGTCGCTTGTGAAGCAAAAGATGTCGAGAAATAAATACACGTAAAGTGAAACGGTGTTCATAATTTTATTTCATAGTTGCCCAAACGCAAAATCCCTTTTGAATCGATACCACGACATTGAGGTTTCACATTTCATCACTCGCGCAGCTACCGGAAGCAAAATTTTACAGAAATCTTCGAGACCATTATCTTCACGGCCTCGAGACAGGAGAGTTCATCGCTTCTACATCGAGGTAAGGTTTGGCTTCTCCACACGTCGCCACACCGAGGGAAACGCGAAATCGTTCGCGAGGGTGGGGCGTGGACCTCACGACAACGAATCCTACTTCAAATATGTCGCCGCATCGTGTGGCATAAATCTACCTTCACCAATATAACCACTTCAACATCATAAATAATACTAATAGCTAGCTGTGTAGTCAATAAACACCGTGTTGCAAAGTATACACATGGAAATATTTGAGTAACGTTAGATTAAAAAAAATTGCCAGTGGAATAAAATAAACTAAAAATCAAGCGTTTGCATGCGCAAATTTAAATATGTACATACTTCTATACGTTTACATTCATGGTTGCTTCAGGGAGTTTGTTGATATTATCCCTAGACATAGCAATTTCTAAGGAAGGATGAAAGGAAATAAAATTGCACTGCATCTGACACGGGATTGATGTGGGTAAAGGACCATCCCCATCCCTTACAGCGTGTTAGCGTTCGAATACAGCAATCACTGGAATGTGTTTACCTATCGTCTATGATCTCGGTCGCTGTTGTTTGCGTTCTGTGTACTGACGTGTGCCTTTGTGTGTAGATAACTTGAAGCCAACTCTATGTTTGTTTATTACTCGTGAATACATATAACTATTTATTAATCAGTTTCACCCTCGTGGAACAATTAAGTAATTATTCCTTGTTGACACTAATTAGTATCACGTTCCCCTTAATTTTACTGTCATAAAACTAATTGTTTACTTAATAAAACGAGTTTTACACTAATATAATTAGGTGTACTCAGATGCAGCTGCAATAGGTGTCGGTTTCTTCTGTACTTTATGCCTTTATTTACTGCCATGGAATTGCTCCAGGTGGATAGATTAGATGAGATTTGCATTTAGTGGGTTCACCTGTAAGCCATACTTTAAGTAGAGTTGGTAGACAATGACTACAATTTATCAAAGAATTTGTTTAAAATTAAGAAAATAAGTTTTGTATTTTCAATATTCCTCTACGTGCACCAAAGAGGGCAAAACTAAATATATGCATATATAAATGCAGACATTACATTCATTTGGTATATAACGTTATATTTATTATTAGCTTATCGCCTCTAACATAAAAGAAACACATGAACTAAAACAATTTAAGAACCACTGCAATTACCCACAAAACCATCTTGGAAAGGCATCTCAGTACCTATAAAGGAGCATAGAAACTACATACATCGTAATAATTTTGCACATTTTGCACAACGATTATTATAATACCAATATTATTATTTCTATTAATATTACTAAATTTATAATTTTATCAGTTAATTACTAAGTTTATCATTATTAACATTATTAATATTACATTTATTCGTACTATTATTATAATTTATTATTAAATTTATGATTGTGTATAAGAACTAATTTTGCCTATTTTAACTTTTTTAAATTTAAATTTACATATTTATTGCAATAAAATACAAAAATAAATTTACTGGTATCCAGTTAAGTGTAACGGGTAACTAGTTATTAAAAAACTAGAAACTAAAAAACTCCAAATTGGCGCCGGTTTCTGGTGGTATACTAGATATACTGGTTACCAGCACAAAATCTAAAATAAGTGTGTAATATAAATTTTGAATTGTACATACAAAAACATTTTCAAAAATCAAACATAGAACAGAAACTTTATTTTAATTAATAATAAAAATTTTGTTTCAATGTAGTAATAATTGTTGTTATTAAATAATTATCACAAAATTCTCTTCCTAGTATTTCCTTCTGAACTTATAAGAAGTTTAAAGTTATCACTTCACTAAATCACTTATTACTTTTTAATTAAATTCAATAATCAATTGAATTGTATGGTATTTAAAATCGTATCACTCACTAAATCACTATCACATTCACTTACTTTTTTAATATATATGTATATGTTTTTTTCTTTTTCTCTTATTTAACCGATTTTTCATTATTTCCATTCATTTTCTTATCTGTTTTCCTAGTTTCACAAATATTCATTATACACATAAACAACCATGCCCAAGGTGGGACTCGAACCCGCGACCCTCTACGCGGCGGAACACTAGAGACATACGCTTTAGCGACCATGGCTACGAGGGCCGGCGTACTTAATCCGTTAGCAATCTTCCTCTCATCTCCTCCCGGACTCCTGCAAAACAGCTCTCTCCATGGCGATGACTCGCCACTCCTTGGGGCGTCTTTCGCCTCGTGCCGACGGTAGTTCAGAAATCACGATGACTTCTTCTGGAATATCATTTTCTTCTCCGTCATCCATTCCCCATTCTGGCTATAAAGTGCACACAACAGCATGTAGCTGTAAGCTATTGTCCTCTGTCTTGTTTCTCTAATGCCTTAATAATTAAATTTCTTCACATCTCTTTTTGAATAGTCCGCATAAAATTCTTCCGTTAATATTCTTAATCTAATTCTGAATCTCTCTGCTGAATCTTTGCTACCTCTTTCTCTTAATCATTGTCACTTTCTGTCTCTATTTCTGTATCCTGCTCGCTTTCCTCGCGAGTACTTAGGTTCTCATAAGCTCTTGTAATGTTTCTATTCTGAATTTCTTATTGTGATCTGCTTTCTGTTAAACTTCTAGTTATATTTTCTTCTTGTAGAGGTTGCGTTATAGTTATCACCTAAGCTTGTGTACTGATATAGTTTGATAAAGCCCCTAAATGTTGAAAAGGTATTTGTCGCCTATTATGTCAAGAAGTTGATGTCCTTGTAGTTTTCTCTTTCCTCAGAGGTAGAGTTGGTGTTTTTTTAACATTCGAACATACTAAACTCTGCCGTATCCTGTTTAAAGCATATATCACGTTAAGAATTATTTAATTTATTAATATTTCTCCAGTAAGTACCATAGGGTCCATCACCAAATAAAAATAATATATAATACCTTTCGAGTTACTTAGCTATTTAACTTTAAACCTTTTCAAAATATTCATAAAAATGGAATATGCGTACCTTCCTATATTTATATTTGCTCACTGTTCTTACCAGATGTGTATTAATGTAGTTTTAATTTCCCGTTTAGTAGCACAGTAGAGTTGTACCATATCAGTAACTGCATTATGATTTCCTTTTTTGAGCGAAAAATAAGCTCCTCGAAGTCATTGGATTAGGTGTACTGATCAGATTCCAGTTATTACAAAAGGTGCTGAAGTAGGGGTTGTAAGGTGAGAGGACAGCCAGTTATACGAGTTGAACCTGGGAGGTTCAACCTGTTTCTCTTTGGCGTAGTTAGACTCTCCTAAGCTTCGCCCACACTTAGTGTACCCTACATCCGGACGTCCCGTCAAGTACATAGACACCAAAGCTACTTTACAGGTTGAGGTGCTGCCCGCCTCGGTAGCGTGGTGGTAGTGTCTGCCTAACGTTCAAGAGGTCCCGAGTTCGCATCTCGGTCAGGGTGAGTTACCTGGATAAGGTTTTTCCGGGGGTTTCCCTTATCCTGAAAGACGAATGTCGGGTAACTCTAAGCTCTATGGACCCTGGGCTCATTTTAGCATCATTTCACCCTTTCCATTCATCGTTCGATATGACTTAACGTTGGAGGGCGTAAATTACACACACAAAAATTTGAGGTGCTAAGTCCCACCCCTCCGAATCGGGTCATAGGGTGAACCACTTCGATAGCAAGTTCCCGCTCAGTGTCGTGCTAAGAAAGTGTACCCAGAAAGCACGTGATCACAATTTGCACTATTTGTGTGTTTCATTAGATATTAATAGAGGAGCAGGATATTAAATCTAAAAATGCAACTATTTTCTATTCTTTCATCAAACAACCGTAAAACTACCTTTTATCTAAAATCTTCCTTGATTTTTCACTCTATTTGTTTCATCCAGCGTTGGAACGTACCTCTGTTGCATCTGGTTTTCCGGTGTATGAGAACCAGTACTTTGTCGAACAAGCTCCGGATAGAAGCATAAGTTTATTCCTCAACAAAATCAGATAAGTTCAACTATATGTATAGGTTCCTTCATAGTTTTATTGTAGTCACCAAGGAAATACATGAGCCTACAGGCCTCAGGCACAAATGCACGAAAAGGCCTAATAGCCCCAGGTATGAAGGCCTGTTCCAATGCTGGAGCTGCCTACAACCAAGCAGTTTCCTATGACCACGGAGAGTTCTCTTTCTTTTGAGCCATCATTTGCACCATCTGTTCGGAATAGCCATACGCCACAAAACCTAGAAGCGATATTGGAAAGTGAGAAGAATATGGAATAAAATAGAAATCGTAGTACATGAGAAATCACCCCCAGCGTTGGACCTAAGGAAGACCTAAGGTCAAGGCCGGTCGAGAGGACCCAACCCAGGAGCTCCTGAATGCGCGAGCCTCACACGTTACTGCATATCTCATTCGGTGAGATGCAGCTTCAAAACGAATTCCTCTTTGGTTTGCTTCACACGACTTAGTTTTTCCAAGTTTCTTTTGAAGTCACCATACGAGGCATGCCAAATTGGAGTTTTAGCTTTGCAGCATTTTGTGTGCTTTTCATTTACTGTGTTTATGTAAAGAATCTTTCACCTATGTTCCAGTGGACTCTCACAACCTCGCATCGCAGAAAATTAGGAAGCTATTAGATTTATATCTTTAGCTCTATCTGCGAAACTATTGCTGCTTTAGACAGGAATTACAATTCAGCGGAGGAGTACCTCGAATTTAGAGGAAGGCAAAGAAAGTGAACCCCTTCCACAATAAAGTTATTATACGGTGTCTGTGCAGCCTACCCTAATAACTTTGAATTTCATTTGCGACGTAGTTATTCATAAACTTTACCTATTATATATTAGATCTTTAGACCAACAGGGATTTGGATGTGGGTGTCTAAATTATGTAAGGAAGTAAAATCATGAGCTTAGTGTTATTAAAGCAAATAATGGCATTTTATTTTATTACTATTGGCTAAAATCGAACAAGATATAATTCTGGGCTGGTAACTTTGAACTTTGGTAGCTTTAGGAAGTTATTCCTTCAATTTAAATATTCATCATGTTAAAAATACTTGTTAAACCAACCTTTTTTTAACATTAATTTTCGGATTTAGTGTGGGTCTGTTCTACCAGCACTTTTAATTTCATTCTCTTCTTCTAACTTTAATGCTGAAAAAGGCTGTGCTATAGTGAGTGAATAGAAAGGGTTGTTTTATGGTATACCATTGTTTACATGTAATTAACTGGTTGGTTGGTTACCATATGGCAACCTTGGCCTTCAGGGTAACCTCGCCCGACCACGTGATGTCTGGATCCATTTCTTAGATGGAGGCATCCAGAGGGCGGTGTCCATTACCTCCAATGATAGAGTGATAGTGAAGATGACGGTGGATGAAGAGAGGCGAGAGGACTTACAGCTTATACCGTGCATAGGGGACACTTCAATGTACTAGACAGGGGTAAAGGCGTGGATAGGGCCAATTTAAACTCGCCAACTCCAGAGCCGGGAATCGAACTCGAACGAAACCACTTCGCTACCCCGGCGCCAAAATGTATTTAACTAAATAAATGTCTTTTTTTGCCAAATAACACGGAGTACAGATTTACAAAACACAACCACGTGACATTCAGGCAATGTACTAACGTCTAGAAGTGAGGCAAAAGATTACTATGAAACCAATAAATGATGCTGTTTATGTGACGAATTCCAAAGCGATCATATTGCTTCACGCTTTTAGGTTAACCAACGGCATGCAACCGTATGCCCTCGCCACATGCTTGCTGTACACACACCATGGCTCGTCATCTCCAATACCTAGCCAGCTGTTGCATAAGAGCACGTGAACACCCTAACCTTTCACACCTTGAATACATTTTATTTATTTTTTCTTTGAATGTTAGTAAGCGCAAAGAATATGCTGTAATAAGACAACTTTCATAAAGACTGCGCTACTCATCCAAACTCGATGAGACTTGTCAAAATGGTTCATAACTCAATTTGAGTTGTACACATTTAAGGAACTTCTACGCGTGTGCAACTGGCATGACGTAATTATTAGAGAACTAAACACTTAGGCACCGTGCATACGCAGCCTAGTGCAATGGTAGTTTTTCTTTATTTATTCCATTTTAACTGCTATGGTCATATCGGCCGCCGTTCTTCTTTGGAACATATCGAAGGTGTCAACTCGTATTCGTTGGGTTTTAATCATTCACACTCTCATTCATACTTTCAGGGTCTAGGAAAGATAGGGAATTATCTTGGTCGGAGAAAAATTCCCACCCCCACCGCCGGGAATAGAACCCAGGACTCCTAGGTGCTCTACCGACTGAGCTACGGGGCCAACGTGCAATGGTAGTGTATCCATACTATCACAACAATTTTACGCATTGCCACTAGGTAATAATTGATAGTACACCATGGCAAAATTAATTCCTGTAGCAGGAATGGGTACTACACGAGGCATTAAATCTTTAGCGCTGTTTAGTTGTAGCTAATGCCGAATGCAGGCTACTTGACTGAAAATATGAATGTAAATACAGTAGTAGGGTCAGCCAATTAGCTCTATTACTAAATTACCCGAGGAGTAGCGTGAAAAACTTGCAAATTTAACGATTGCTCTATATTATCCATAATCAGAAGTAAAGTGATATTCACAGTTTATTTCCTTTTAAGCTTAAGGTAGTGTACTTAATTATGAACAAAGCTAACATCCACGAAAAATTATTTGGTCAAAGAAGTTATGAATTATTACAATTACTACTACTACTACTACTACTACTACTACTACTACTACTACTACTACTACTACTACTACTACTACTACTACTACTACTACTACTACTACTACTACTACTACTATCATTATTATTATTATCATCATCATTATTAAAAACTGCAATCATAATTTTCTCATAATGATAACTATAATGCACTAAATAATCACTGTATGTAGTGTGTATGAATATGGTTTGCTGTCGGGAGTGACCTACTTGGTTCCTGCATGGAATATATGTCTAGCCGAAGCCCACTCTACAAGGTCGGTCGAAATGAACCCGAAGTTATTGTAACGGGAGCGCTGAAACACCCTGTGAAAGCAGCTGGCAGCGGAAGGTAGGGGAGGTTCGGTTAGCCACACCTCCTCCTCGTTTGTCTTGTGGTGGTGACAGACTGTGGTCAGGGAAAAAACATGACGGTGTCGCCTGTTTTCTCTACACCTGTTTCTCGATCTTTCTGTTACTAGAACAATCCTGTAAACACGAGAAACCGGCGATATTCCTATATAAAGAGAGTTACAGACAGACAGAGGGAGTTAGTTAGTGAGTTGAGTTGGTTTTGGTTTAGTCAGTCAGTGAGTTGGTTTTGTCAGTGAGTGAGGAGACAGTCGCAGTTCTTGGTGTAAGAGTTAGTCAGTGACGTGTTAATGAACGAAAGGATTGTGCAACGGAAGACTGTACGTAACTTTGAATGTGTACCGGAGCTTACGTAACCGCGAGTACAGTGAAATTGTAACGGACGGACTGGTGAATTGTAACTGTGTGCAGCAAGTAATTCTGTGTAATTGGCAAGTGTTAAACTGTAAGTCGGTGGAAATAAAGAACATTGTTGAGTGGTGTAATTGGACTTTTCATTCCACGAACCCACAAAGTCACACTGGTGTCAGGAAGCGGGAAGATAACATCACCGAACATTACAACCATGGACGCGGCATTGGAAATTTTTTTGGAGAAGATGATGGAAATGATGGCCGAATTAACAGAGAAGACGGAAGCGGCAAGTAACAGCCTGGCCGCGAAGCTGGAGACTACAAATAACAACCTCACCGCCGAGTTGAAACAAATGAAGACGGCCAACGACAACATCACCGCAGAGTTGAAACAAATGAAGATGGCCAACGACAACATCACCGGGAAGATGGAAGAAATGAAGGCCGAATTAACAGCGAAGATGGAAACGGCAAGCAACAACTTGGCCACGACAATGACCGCAAAGATGGCCGAACTGACAACGGAGATGAGGGAGGCGAACGAGGTCCTCGCCGCCAAGTTTGAGGAACGGTTGGCCGGCGTGAGGGATGACGTGACGGAGCTGGGCAAGCGGATGGGCCAAGTAGACGACCGCCTTAATGATTTAGAGGAAAAGGCCGACAACATCGCAAAACCCCTCACCCGCCTGACGGAGGAAAACCGGCCTTATGTGTGGACGGAGGACGCCGGAGACGCTTTCCAGCACCCGAAGGGGACCCTGTGCAGTGCTCCAATTTTGGGTTTCCCACAACCGGGTGGCGCCTTCATTGTGGACACCGACGCTAGCGACCATTACATTGGAGGTGTCCTATCGCAGATCCAGGACGGCCATGAGCGCACAAGAGTGGAAGAGAAGGAGCGTGCCGCAGCAGTCCGAGTAGTTGTGGCAGTGCCTGCTGAAGGCTGGGATAGCGCAGGCCTGAGGAGGGAGCAGCTGGCGGACGCAGACTTGGGGCCACTCTTGAGGGAAGTGGACGCAGGGACGAGACCAACCTGGGAGGACATCGCACCGAGGAGCGCCACCTACAAGTCGCACTGGGCAAAATGGGACTCGTTGAAGACCAGAGTGGGCGTGCTGTTCCGGGTATGGGAGTCACCCGATGGGAAGGCGCAGAGAGAACAGTTGGTACTTCCCCGGAGCAAGGTCCCGGAAGTCTTGGAGGAAGTGCACGCCGGTACTTCAGGAGGACACCTGGGAGCGAACCGAATGATTCACAAACTACGGCAGCGCTACTTCTGGCTGAGACTCCGAGCAGATGCTGGTGGTACACCTGGACCGCCTCGCACGCTGCGATGGGGCTGTTCGGGGCGAACAGCTTTGAGAAGGGAGCAGTGTAACGGGAGCGCTGAAACACCCTGTGAAAGCAGCTGGCAGCGGAAGGTAGGGGAGGTTCGGTTAGCCACACCTCCTCCTCGTTTGTCTTGTGGTGGTGACAGACTGTGGTCAGGGAAAAAACATGACGGTGTCGCCTGTTTTCTCTACACCTGTTTCTCGATCTTTCTGTTACTAGAACAATCCTGTAAACACGAGAAACCGGCGATATTCCTATATAAAGAGAGTTACAGACAGACAGAGGGAGTTAGTTAGTGAGTTGAGTTGGTTTTGGTTTAGTCAGTCAGTGAGTTGGTTTTGTCAGTGAGTGAGGAGACAGTCGCAGTTCTTGGTGTAAGAGTCAGTCAGTGACGTGTTAATGAACGAAAGGATTGTGCAACGGAAGACTGTACGTAACTTTGAATGTGTACCGGAGCTTACGTAACCGCGAGTACAGTGAAATTGTAACGGACGGACTGGTGAATTGTAACTGTGTGCAGCAAGTAATTCTGTGTAATTGGCAAGTGTTAAACTGTAAGTCGGTGGAAATAAAGAACATTGTTGAGTGGTGTAATTGGACTTTTCATTCCACGAACCCACAAAGTCACATTATACATTATTTGCATGAAGGTGAGAGCCAACAAGCCGCCACTGATGCAATTATAGTGCACTATCTTCGAAAGCCTCGTGTGATATGGGCCGTCACTAGACATACAGAGGCCGACATTAGTATTCGAACCTAAATATATTTATTACTTATATTATTTTAAAGCTACACAGAGTAAGCATTCGTAAATACAACTGGTACAAAATAAACTTGAGTCTTCCATTAAACATATAAACTCATAAATAGCAACTGAAACTAATTTGCAATACAAGGACAAATAAAACGGTTACTTTACATCTGGACATAAGTATTCGAACAGAGGATAGCTAGTATTTAGTTGTCATCCCCTTTCTTTGAATTACTGATGATAATCGTTTGGACATTGTCAGTATGTGTTGTTTAGTGACTGCAGAGTCCGTATTTCTTCACTCTGTTTGAAGAAGTTCTTTCAGATGATCCTTGCTTCTGATGTGATGCTTCCTCACACGCTCCTCGAGTTCCTTCCAGATATCCTGTATAGAATTTAATTTTGGAAATTGAGGCGGTGTGTTCAAAGTGTGAGGAGTGTTGTACACGATCCAAAGCCTTACAATTTCAGCAGTATGCTTCGGATCATTGTCCTGCTGGAAGTAATAATCATGCCCTAATCTCAGCTTCTCTGCACTATTTCTAAGATTGTTTTCAAGAATGCTCTTGTATTTAAATTTTTCTATGATTCCATCTATGAACACCAGTTCCCAATGCCAGAGGAAGCCATACAGCCCCATACCATCACACTACTGCCACCATGTTTCACTGTAGCTATCATGTTCTTAGGTTCCCATTCCGTATTTGGCCGTCTCCACACTTTAAGACGTTCATCACCCTTGTATAAGTAGAATTTGCTCTCGTCCGACCAGAGAACCTTATCCCCGAATTCTGTTGGTTTCACCACATACTGTTTAGCAAATTCTATACGCTTTTTCTTATCCACCTTATTAACATGTGGTTTCTTCCAAGGAACGCGGGCATTGTACCCAGTACTATTTAAAACCCGTTCAACTGTTCTGGTGTGAACCACAGTGCCAGATTATTGCTCAAGGCATCCTCTAATCTCAGATACAGTGATTCTCGGATTCTGCGTCACCATTTTTATTATTTGCTTCCTGTCTCTGGTGGTGAGTTTAGAAGGAGCGCAATTTCTAGGTTTATTTACAACCGTATTTGTCTGTTTGAAGCGTTGAATTATGCGGAACACTGTAGTTTTGCTTCTGTTAATGGTTTTGGCAATTTCAGAGAGAGATTCGTTTTGTTTTTACATATTTATCACGATATTCCTGTCTGTCACCGTTGTCTCCTTACCTTTACGTCCCATATTACCTGTGAGTTCACAATCAGCTGAATAACTTTGAGGACACTGTCTCAAGGCATAGCATAAACACAACTGTCATATAATAGGAGCATGTAGGGTACGACCAACCGCCTTTCTCTCTGTTCGATTGGGTACGTTCGAATACTTATGTCCTCCAATAAGAGGGACAATAGAATAAAGACAGTACAGATTGTATAATAAATACATGCAAATTGATATTTTAAATAGTGTTTCTGAGACACAAATGGTTAAAGTTTACATGTTTAAAAATTCAACGCTGCCAAATAAATATTATAGTATTTATAGTACGTGCAATGTTATATGTTATATTATTCGAATACTTCTGTCGGCCTCTGTACCTGAAGTAAAATGTGCCAGCAGTAAGGTTTATTGCAGTTTTAGACATTTAATAGCTTCCTGTATTAAATTATTTAAGTGTTTTGTTAGAAGCCATCGTCGTATACAACGTATCACGTAATGTGACAGCACCCCTTCATGGCCAATAATAGTAAGCATTACGGTACTTCGATATCGCTTCTTTTGGATCCTGACATTAATATTGCCACTTTTTGTTATTTAGAGAGCTGGAACTGCATTATATGGAGGGGTTTATTCCAGGTACTACGGCAGCCAGACTTGGCTCATTGTACCTATGCCCCAATTGGGACATCCACGGAAGGAAGGATGAGGCGAAACAAGACAGAGGGTGGCCGCCCCAAGGAGCTACGACAGTGCAGAGAGCACGATCCCTACATTTTACTTAGAAACTTTCTCCGGCAGACCAGGACAACGGACATCACACCCTACTGAGATTCGGAAACAGTTCCACCACGAGATATGTGTTCGGAGACCGGTAACCATCCTATTGGAGGAGGAAGTGGTTTACTCAAGAGTATATCATGCTGCCATGCACCACGGAGACACCCGCCGACACTTGCACCCTGAAGTAGACCACCAGATGCAAGATGATATGAAATGAAAATGGAAATGAAATAGAGGGACAGGCAATTCGGAAGATGTAATTCATCTACCCAGCGACCCAAGCAAACACCCGAAAATACCCTTGGGCCAGGTAGGTCGGCCACAGAAGTCGAACCTGGGCCACAGACGAAACCACTTGAGCCATCCCGCTAGGTTAGCTCAGAGAGCTATTTTTATTTTGTCCCTCTTCCACGTACATATATCTGGCGTTAATGTCTTTTTTTTTCCTCAATAATTTCATTTGGAGCGCCTCAAGAATTTACAGTGATGGTAAACGTTTTCTTTACAACTTTATAACTGAAATGACCAATGGTGGTTGAAATAATACGTATTTCACAAATATGCGGCAAGAAATCTGTTTACCTTTTTAAGAAGATAAATTGCAGGATTGCGATAAATTCCCTCGAAATACGGGTTCGATTCCCGTGGCGGATCTACCTTACCCAAGGGTTTTTTTCGGGGTTTTCTCGGGTCGCCAGGCGAATGCTGGGTATATTAATTACACCCCCGAGTTTCCTGTCTCTCCACTTCATCTCCATTATCATTTCATATCATCTCTCATCTTGTGGTCTCCTTCAGGGTAGAAGTGTCGGCGGGGTTCTCGGTGCTGTATAGCAGAATGATGTGCTGTGAGTTAACCACTTCCTTCTACAGTAGTCAGTTGCCGGTCGTCGAACTGACTGCTGCGACTACTTCCGAACCACAGTAGATGGAAAGGTCCGTTGTCATGGCCTACCGGGGAAGGTATCCATCTAAGGCAAATGTAGGGATCCTGCCCTCTGCACTTTCGTGGCTCCCTTAGACGGCTGCCCTCTGTCTCCTCTCACCTCATCCTACTCCCGGGAATGCCCCAATTGGAGGTAT
Source organism: Mantis religiosa (assembly GCA_030765055.1). Taxonomy (NCBI): domain Eukaryota; kingdom Metazoa; phylum Arthropoda; class Insecta; order Mantodea; family Mantidae; genus Mantis; species Mantis religiosa. Next base: position 161,721,826 of record CM060948.1, on the reverse strand, counting down.
AGGTACAGCAGATCAAGACTGGTCGCAGTGCCAAATCCCCTCCGTAGCAGTCCTAATCCTAATGGTGTTATAAGTTTGAGCTGTTTTTATTGAAATGCTGCCCCAGTTTTTCAGCAGTTACTGAATAACCAGCTAGTAGCATGGATTCTATGGTTCACTTTTTATCATTGTTTAATGCAAACCTCATGGATTCAGTTCCACCAGTAATTGAGTTTTAAAGCATTTACATACTTTTAATTTATAGTATTAATAAAAACGTTTTGTATTTCAGCTTTTAATTTATTTTACTAATATATCTGGAGTGTACTGTAGCAAGGTGACATCTTACGGAGACACTTTATACTGAGCGTAGTATTTTGGGGCGGAATATTTGTGATTAATAAAAACAGAAGGGAAACCAAAACAAAAACCTGATAAACACAATTAAGTCCGTAAGCTCTATCATAACAGTTATTATAAATACATCACTGACGATTTAATACAACGCAGCTCATTTTCAAAATAATTATACTACTGTGTCAAGAAACTACCGGGAATTGATCACATAAGAATCTCGTATAAGAGGGGATCCGAAATTACCGTTGTCACTAAGTTGGTGTATCTTTTCCCTATGCCCCCGCGGAGTTTGTCATCTGTCATCCAGTTTGTTTACAGGGCGCTATTTTGTTAGTGAATTTCAAAGGTGTGTTGCGATTTTATAATGCATTATCCGTTATTTTTTATATTGACTAATACCGGGTGCCGCGAAGTGGTAACTTGAGTTTTGGAAATAGAAAGAAGTCGGCCGGAGCCACATCAGATGAATACGCTTGTTGTTAGATGAAATTTGTTGACTTTTTTGGCCAGAAATTCGTTCACAATGATAGCCTTGTGAGTTGGGGCGTTATCGTGGTTGTCTTTCCACAAATCTGGTCTTTTTCGCCGTATTTGTTCTCTCAAACGCTGCATAACGCTCAGATAATAGTCATTATTTACCATCAGATCTCCTGGCAAGAATTCCGAGCGCAGGACACCACGATAATCGAAAAAACTGTCCACACGACTTTCAATTTTGAGTGAGTTTGGCGTACCGTTTTGGGCTTCGGTTCAGTTGGAAGGCGCCATTTAGAAGCTTGTTGAATGATTTGGTGTCAAACTCGTAAACCCACGTCTCATCACCAATTACAGTGCGTTTCATGAATGTGGGGTCGGGAATGGCTCGTTCTATCATGTCTTCAGCGATGCTTACGCGATTGAGTTTTTGCAAAAATTTCGTCTTTCGGAATTAGTCGAGCGGCAACACGTGTCAGGCCCAAAGAATCGTTTAAAATGGTAAGAATAGATTCACGAGACACAGAAATTTCAGAGGAAATCTCTCTCAGAACTAAACAACGATTGTCAGACACCATTTCCTTCACTTTAGCGATGTTCAGTTCAGTTGAAACAGCTGATGGTGACCAAACCGAGGCAAATCTTCAACCACATCTCGACCATTTTTTAATACCCTGTACCGCTCATTCGGTAAAGGCGATTCATTGTAAGCCCTCTGTAACATTTTCAGTGACTCGGCACACCAAATACCATTTGCAATGCAAAATTGGAGACATGTTCTTTGTTCAATATTTTTATTCATTGCAAAATCGCAACACACCTTTAAGATGCACTAACAAAATGGCGCCCTGTAAACAAACTCGATGACAGATGATAACCAAACTCCGCATGGATATAGAGGAAAGATGTGCCAACTTAGCGACAACCACCATTTTGAATGCCCTCTTATACGAGATATGTATATTATTAATTCCCGGCACTTTCTTGACAGAATGTATTATACAAATATTCCATTCAGAACATTATATGGTGCACGTATTTAATTTACTACATTGTATGAGCAAGTTTCAGTTTTCGAAAAGTTATTTGAAATCAAGTAAATTTCAAAAACTCATGAGGGTCATAATTTGGGGAAGAACATTTCTTATAACTTTCACCCCAGGCAAAAAACATGCTTATTCTTTTTATGGTTAAAAATATCTTATTTGACATTGTTTGTAGTAGTCCGTCCCCACGTGACACAATAAGCCACACCGTCTACTTCATCATCAGTTCTTTTTGTGTTGAGGTGTGATACTCGTATGTTTACGCTGTGCTTTGTGTTGTCTTAGAAGTGAAATTTTAATGACGTAGCTCTTTGAAAATGGGTTGCTGAAGAGCCCTTCTAAGTGGGTTTCCAGCAGCGCTGTAGCCAACAACAATACCGGGAAGGGAACTTCATTTCAACCTGCTTAAGCTTACTTTTTGCTTCTGCAGTGTTGTATCCTCAAGTTATTGGATTTGTATGCTGCACGTTCATATTGCAAAGCTGAAATGAGTAGCTATAGATTAATTGCATTCATCATCATCATCATCATCATCATCATCATCATCATCATCATCATCATCATCATCATCATCATCATCATCATCATCATCATCATCATCATCATCATCATCATCATCATCATCATCATCATCATCATCATCATCATCATCATCATCATCATCATCATCATCATCATCATCATCATCATCATCATCATCATCATCATCATCATCATCATCATCATCATCATCATCATCATCATCATCATCATCATCATCATCATCATCATCATCATCATCATCATCATCATCATCATCATCATCATCATCATCATCATCATCATCATCATCATCATCATCATCATCATCATCATCATCATCATCATCATCATCATCATCATCATCATCATCATCATCATCATCATCATCATCCGGAAATCGAAGTGCCCTTTATCGGGACACTATAATCCGATTAGGCCAATCGACGTTGACACTTCTTCATTATACATAGAACCATGTATTTTGAAACTACGAAATTATTGCCAACCTATTTTGCCTCTAGAACTTAAACCAAGCTTTCAGTTATACTATGCATTTCTTCACATTTTCAAATGAAAACTTCTATATATGTGCAGAATTTCACTAGAAATGACCTATTGTACATAAATTTATCCTACATATATTTTGGATGGAATATTTTAAATCCAATGGTATATCTTTAACATTTTAAAATAACAAAAATAAGTTTCAAACATCTGTTACAGAACAAAAATTTTGAAACAACTAATCATAATTCAAATATCTTATAAGTAGGGAACGAATGTTTAGGTGCTAAAGAAGCAAAAATTATTTATTTTTATGCATTAAAATCAAGAAAATATTTGTTTAAAGTTCAAAATAAAAACTATAACAAAAAATTCACTTTACATAATAGAAAAGCTTGTAATAAAAGAACTGTTTTGTTAACTCACCAGTGATGAATAATTGATGTCACATGTGAACTGTTGGAAATTGTTTGGAGTTACAGTGCAATACACATGCCTTCTCTACATTGTCCATCTCTTCAATTAAAAGTACCTGCTTCATAGAAGAACTTGAAGCCGCTAAGATATATTAAATGCTGCGTTACCAGGGAGCGTTGATCAGCTGTTATAGACTTTCCACAAGGCTGACAATATAGAATTTTTCCATCTGTTTTGAATGTATCTGAAAATTGTTTAACGTACTACTGCAACCGAAAACTAACACTACCTTTTACCTTCGGCATTTCGGTATATACACGAATCATTCAACACGTATGTTAAGCATTACCCGGCAATTGTGAACAGAACTGAAGGGACGGGAATAACTCGAACAGGTTCAGAGGAGAGAAGAGCTGTTTGCTATCGCAACATAAACGATTTGCTGACCTGTTTATTAAGGGTAGGCTAGCTCATTGGATTTCCGCTGAAGGTCATTCGTAAAGAACTAACGCGCAAGCTAATCTAGTCGTGTTGAGTTCAAGTACATTGGGGAATATGACGCAGCCCCTGTCACCCAGAAACACTGAGACGACGTAAAACCTGATATCAGAAATACATTGACACAAACGAATATATATAAATAAATGATATATTCATAAATATAAATAAATGACGTATACCAGAATAGACATATGCCATAATGCTAGCATATACTCCGGAGACCGCCACAGTGACAAGGTCACTCTGTGAAGGTCAGTAAACTCCCTCTGCAATCCCTGTAAACAAACAACCCTACTCTATTGTCTGTTTTTCCCTCAAGGAAAATTTGGCGCCTTCCAGTCGGAAACCAACTCATTGTTAAAATCCCATGCGTGCTTCTGACAACAGGCTGTAAGATTTTGACCGACGCACAGAGCACATGCCTTCGCAAAAATTTTTGCACGCGGACCGTTAGAGAAAACGTCTCTGATATCAGGTCCGAAACTGGAAATTCTGAACAATGTTGTCAAGTGGGCATAGTTAAGAGCCAATAGAAAATTGATATTTGTTCATGTGATTTTGCAAACTCCGAGAAATACCTAGAGCGGGGGTAATTCAAAGTGATGGCGGAAAGTAGGTTTTGGCTAGTAAGAACCCTTCGGTCCTGAGTTCTACGTTAGACGGACAAGTATTTGGCGCCGCCTAAGAGGTATACTTCCGCGCCATGCACAGAGACAAAATGCAATATCTAACAATCTCTCCAGTGAGAGTTAGCACAAATAGTAATATATAGGGAAGACGATGAATATATCCAATTCGACTACGCAGTACTACTGCCTCCGTGCTTCACATCATAATATTGACAGTGACGCTAAACACAGAAACCACACCGACGACGACTTTTCGGTGGCGAGCATAGGAGCCTAAGGATAACAATAAACTTCTGTCTACCGGATCCGTGGTGTCATCATTAACCCACAACCAGTCAGGACGCACCTACTCCTGAAGTACAGATGAGAGTTCTCATGCGGGAGCTACATGTCACCTCGAACCGATTACAATCTCCCTTTCCTTAACCTCCTCACGCCACCGATCCTTAAGTGTGAGGCGTTGAGCACAAGGGAGAGCTCGACGTGGTTCACTACGGGCCGGAGTGCCTCAAATACTCTGACATCGAAATCTTTTTTCTGTGAGTTTCGTGTATATGTTTATATTGTAGCGAATTGTTGACAACACTTAATGTAATTTAAGGTTACAAGATAAGCAGAAGCCTCCTGTTCTCATAAACAGAGTCGTGTTGTTTGCCACACACAAAATGCTTAAAGTATGCATAAATTATGGTAAAATGCATAGAATATGTACCGATAGCTAAATGTTTCAAAATATTTAATGAACATAAAGTGTATGTACTTACCTAAAAATTGGTTCCGCCACTTATGGGTACTAACATACAGTGCGATCATCTTATGGCCGGGCCATGGACCACTTGTATACATGATTTGCTGAGCTGCAGCACTCGTAGCATGCATAAACTTCGTCCATAGCCTAACCTTAGACGGCCGTACTGATTAACATCTGCAGATGATGCGCGTGTTTAAATGTATTAAACTTCATATTTACACTTCTAACAGCCTCTGAGAACATACATCAGATTGGCAAATTAAAAATGTTCAGTATAGGGACTAGTTTGTTTCTACCGCACGAAAAGGTGTTCATTTTCAGAGGATATTAATAGAATTTGTGACATAAGGGGATGTTGTAATGCATGTTGTTTAGAGATATGAACACATTATTATACAACGATTCAGATCTGTGAACCTTGACAAACAAATCTTTGGTCAGTCAGCTTCCATTGATAGGCAATTAAGAACCAGTAAATACTTAAACAGCGCAAATCCTTCACATCTTCATATTCAGCCAATGCCTGGAACTATATTCATGTTTTCTCTAGACATTTGAGCTAATTATATATCATTGGACTAACCATGCAGCATTGACAGAGCTAACGCCTTAGGTAAACCTCGGCAACATATTTTCGCACCCTCGTGTACGATGTATGCCACCATTTCATCTTTCCCCTACTAACCGCAGTACTAAGCTGGAACCGAAAAAAAAAAAAAAAAAAAAACATTTATGAATGAAAGCCAAAAAACCCAGTGCACTGTTTCACGTAGTTTGCTGTCGCATTTGTATAGGCTGGAGGATATACCTACTATTTGAACCTGATTTATACGCATGTCAAGCGGAAGAGGAAAGATTACTTGTAACACAGAATTACGTAGAAATGAAATTTTGATAATGCATTTTTATAGTAATACAAAGGATTGCATGTGTAAAACTTTATAAAAATAAAGATATGTCCGAAGCAAATGTTATTTAGAAATCGGTGTCATTTTAAAGTACTCAGTTGGCTTGTTTCGTTTTCCTTTCATTAATGCATGCAATTCATTTTACAAAATATATTCATGAACTTAGACCTTTTTACTACAATTTTTCGTACTGATACAGTGTCTACACAACCCGCGCTCAAGAGGTTCCGAGTTTGAATCTCGATGAGGGTGAATTATCTGGATAAGTTTTTCTCCGGGCTTTTCCATCACTGATGACTGTACATAGCGTGATACGCAATAGCTTTGAAACAATTATAGTTTTATTTTTGTGTCTGTTAAATGCCATCTCGTATGAATTACACTTTCTTTTGTAGCGTATAGAATTTCCTTTTGCTTTTCTCCATGATTGGAGAAACTGAGACTGAAAAACGAAACTGCTGTTCAACAGTAAACGGATACCAAAAATTATGTTTTCTTCTCATTTGTTGCTACGACACTGTTGTGCTGAAAGGAATATACGGGCTGACGTCTTTGTTTCCTGTTTCCGTGGCCGAAAGCGGCCCGCTCAGATTGCGTCTTTGTCAGCGGCGATAAGGAAAATACGTTTTGAGTTTCTTTTAAGATAGTGCATGTCTTACGCTCATTTAATTACGTAAACCTAGTTGTGTTTCATTAAAATTTCATACGTAACAGCAAATTATGTATTCGTGCATTATCTATAAATAAGATTCTATTACATTAACATTACATTATGTTTCATTATTAACTGCAATAATATCTAAAACTACATACACATACTTTTGTATAGCTTAACATTTTGATGCATTTAAATCGTGTGTTTATATTACGGCAATGGCCTATTTGTACAAATTGATCACGCTTCAGAAAATTAGTTGTATTACCATATACTACCTATAATTGCAGAAATTATTTAATGCGAAAGCTTTCCCTGAATGTAATTCTGCATGAACCCCACAAAATATCACGATGTAAGCTTTGAAGTTGAAGAGACTGTAAAAAATGTGGAAATAAACCGGAGTAACAAGCATTTTGTAATACATACGTACTCTAAAAGTATAATAATTCTATCGATTTAACCTACCCAAACACCCGTATTCCCTGTGATAGATGACAGCGTATTTTATTTTCCAGGTTACATTGCATCAACTGTGGAACATACGAGGGGGGACCCAAAAGAAACCGGACTCCAACGGCGCTGCCACTCGTAGATGTAGTGCAAGGTTCTCACGCTAGATGGTGTTAGTAGAGAACTTAATGAAACATCTGTGCAGACGGCGTCAGTGTAGAGCTAAACGTGCAAGTGTGGTATTGTGTTTCTCTGACTTGGTGGGTTACCTCTGCGAAGTCGTTATGGCAACTTTAAAAGAAAAAAGAGTGCGTGTGAAATTTTGCTTCCTGCTTAAAAAAACTGCAACGGAGACACACCAAATGCTTCAGGAAGCTTTCCAGGAGGACGCTATGAGCCGCACATAGGTTTTCGAGTGGTTTGGGCGCTTTAAACATAATGAGATGTGTGTTCAAGACCAAGCTCGTTCAGGACGCCCTTAAACATCGCGAAATGAGGAGAACATTGAAAAGGTCCGCCAAAAGATCAACGAGGATCGTCGCCAAACGATCGACCATATTTCTGCAGCGACAGGAATCAGTTGGAGCTCGTGCCAGCGGATTTTGAGGAAGGATTCACACATGAGACGTGTTGCTGCTAAATTTGTGCTGCGCTTTCTCACACAGGAGCACAAAACCATCCGCATGAATGTGTGTCAGGACTTGAAAACAGAGATTGTACGTGATCCAAACTTCTTGAACAAAGTCATTAAAGGGGATGAGAGTTGGTGTTACGGGTATGACCCAGAAACTAAGCAAGCTTCAAGCCAGTGGAGGGCTCCCAACTCTCCCAGACAAAAAAGAAAAAAGCAAAAAAGCAAAAAAGCGAGGCCAGTGAGGTTAAATGTGAAGATGATGATCATTGTCTTTACTGATGTTCGTGAAATTGTGCATCGGGAATTCGTACCCCCTGGCCAGACTGTTAACTAGCCCTTCTACTTTGAAGTTTTAAGTCGTCTGCGAAAGGATGTGAGGAGGAAACGCCCGGAACTTTGGCGATCAGGTGACTGGTTTCTGCATCACGACAATGCTCCAGCACACACGGCTTTACGAGTGATCCACTATTTGGCATCTCAGAGGTGGTCTGTGGTTCCCCACGCTCCGTATTCGCCTGACCTAGCCCCGTGCGACTTTTTCCTATTTCCACGAATGAAAAAAACGCTAAAAGGGGAGCGTTATGACGATGTGTAAGCGGTAAAAACAGCTTCGCAAAGGGCACTGGACAATATCAAACTTGAAGAGTTCCAAACATGCTTACAACAGTGGGAAAAGAGACTTGACCAGTGCATCGCATATAATGGAGAGAATTTTGAAGGTGACTAAAGTAATTTTGTAAACAGGTTCATGAATAAAGTTTTTATGACAACAATCCGGTTTCTTTTGTGCCCCCCATCGTATAGTACGGTGATTTCTCAACTGATGTTTTTACCGGTATTACCCTTATTATTAACATATGATTTATGATAAATAAATAAAAAAGTTCGGATTATGCTTGGAGTTTGGGGAACGTTAGGTCATTTTAAAGTGTTGGTAGAGAGTTGAACACGGCTTTGTGAGGCGCGTGGCACCATTTGTGATGAGCACAAGGACAAATTATGGAGACGTATAATAGCTGTAATCTTTGGCTATGGCCTCAGAAAATGTTGTAACGTCGCCTTGTAAATGAGCTCGTGACACCGGAGTTCGTAATGAGATTGTACGAAGAATTCTGAAATCTGCCAAGAAGAAAGTGTGCGCGGTAAAATTGAATTAAATGAGACAATTCTGGTCGTCAAAATGGAGACTTGGGAATGGTTTCAGCATATAATAAACGAGGATGAAACAGACAAATGGTACTTTTGTGCTAACTGGGCACCAGAAAATCTACACGTTCATGACGAAGCAATCTATCGGGCATTAGTGTGTACTATCTTCTAGAATTGTTATAGGACTCTTCTTTTTTGAATGTAGAGTTACTGACTTCATGTATATAATCTCTGTTTCATATAACCTTGCCCCGCTGACATGTATCACTCCGCGTGCAACCACCTGCCCCCTCACCCTAATTGGCTAGTGCTTTCGCGCCATAGGCCATAGGCAGTGCCTTCCCGTCACAAAACCTGCAGTAAACGTCATAATAACTGCCATGAAGATAGATAAAATAATACAAATAAGAATATGAAGGCATGCAAAAATAATGAAGTTTATAATGAAACTGAGCAAGTTGAAACTGAATGAATGAGCAATGAAACTACAACAAGTTTATAATGAAAGGCCTTCGGCCTTTTCCACTGGAACTTTTTTAAAACCAACACACATACCTTGCAAAAATGCTTGTCTTTTTGTCTTAAAAGTCGTGTCACGCCGTACTTGTCGTGTGTCCTTCATTCACCCAAGTCTCGTAAAGGTAGCATATTTTGCGACTTGTATCCCGGTACACTCTGATTGTCCTTAAATATCGTCTTCGCCACACAGCAATATCGCCCCTGTAGTGGTAAGTTTTCCTGTTATCTCTATTTCATGTCGCGATATTCTTACGGATCTAACACACTGTAAGTTCAGAGCACAGCTGTTCGACTTCTCTCACTGACAAAGATGGATTCTTCTCTGTGAGTGCATTAAACACTTGCACCACAATTATTTTTTCGCCGCTTTGTAAAGGTTTTCCCTTGCGATGCTTCAGCGAAAAACCGGCGGTAGACTCTGCCATTATACATATAATAAGTACACGCGCAATAAACGATCAATAAAATAATTTAGCTCTTGCACTCGGCATAGCACACCGTCGAATGGCGACATATGACTAATCCAGTTCTAAACATGGTCAGTGATAAAAGTCATATAAACAAATATGTCATCACTACCGCTGAAGCACGTGCTATCGTGCCATGTGAAAGACGGGCTTCTGAGCAAGAGGATCTCCTCTTTACTTCGTTCAAGAATTAACATGCATTTCAGATAAATCAACTCTGTTGCGTAATATATTTAATTCAAACGGTTACGAAAATATAAATTAGACAGTTCTCTTCCAACATATAAGGATATATCACTATTTTAAATAACGAACTAATTTTTACCGCACAACAGTCTATACTTCAACAGCAGCCAATGAGAGGTGATAAGGTCACGCGACCGTTTAGAGATACGGGGCAAGCTTATGTGAAACAAGGATTAGAAATGCTATTCACAACAGTATTGACAGCAGAAACGTGTTACTTATGTGTTATATTTGATTATAAATAGAAATTATTTTCAATATTTTTATATTAACATTTTCTTTAAATTGCTATTAATTATATGTATTACAAATCGTTTTTGTATTCGCACCGTGCTAGGAGTACTCCAATAATTATCACTAATGTAAACTATGTTATATGGCATGCACATAGTGCATTCTTAGAGAATAAACCTAACAAAGCGATTACTCAGCACTATAGCAACGTAACACGAAATTAATTGATGTGGAAAATTGCTTGGCTTCTCAAGGATTTCATTGGAAGTGTATGTGCTGATGTATTTAGTTACGTTCAGGAGAACATATCAGTTACGACGTATATTTTAAGGTGTGGAAAGTCACCGCAAACTTATAGTTATTTACTCATTGCAAATTGTTGGAATAAATACACTAATTTATTAAGAATTAATTAATAAATATTAAAATCCATACTTCGTCTAAAGCATTACTGCTCCACTTTTACCACGTACTAAAGATATATAGACACAAATTGCTCACGCTGAGGTATCAGTAATTCAACGCTACCGATCAAACGATGATTCATATCAACAACGTGTTACATACCTATAGGTATATAGGTATATTTTATGAAGGCGGAGTTTTTCTACCAACAAGATGGAGTGCCCTCTCACAACTATCGATACGTTGGTGTTGTCTTGGACGACAATCAGCAGGGATACTGGATAGGACGAGTAGGTGCATTTGAGTTGTTAGCTTTTTAAATGTACTAAAACTTCTAGAAGTTTTCCATTTTGAGATTTTAAAAATGTCACATCATTGACAATCCTTACACTGGAGGCTGTTTGTTAAAAATAACTTAAAGCAACATGGTTAGAGATACCCAGGATTATTAAGTCCAGCATTAACATACAATAAAGAACGTGCGCTGTAAAAGTCTGTACATATGTTTTATTGTCACGGACACTTATTTACGTGTAATTTATTCATCATGGACAACACTATTTTACATTAATATAACAGAAATCTATAATGCATCCCCTTTAAGTAACGTGGTTTTGTGTTTTCATTAATTCTGCCGCATTAGCCGCTTCACCTACAACTGATCTTTGTTCGTAATTTATTGCCTGTGCTCCGAAATTTACTTTATTTAAAGGAGTTTTTGGACATCAAACGCTAAGTAGGTGCTATCAATATTAGATAAGAGAAAACAGCCTAGGCAACCAGATGCATGGGCAGATTCCGTGCATTCAGTACAGGCATTTATGATTCAAAAGAATTAATTGATATTTATCATATGTAATCATTGTTATCTTTGATTCATGGCTATGAATATATCAGTCCGTCAGTCATTGACAGTCATTGATATGGTAGAATCTTAAGATCATTTTGCTATGGTACTTTGGGAATAAGAATACTATGGCATTTATGATCCGAGTAGGACCATCGATGTCTATAATACGAACCAACGAGGCATTCATCTGGCATAGTATCCTGTGATATTATGAGTATCATATTGAAGTAACTGTTGGTATAGTCACATGAATGGATTAATAAAAATAATCGTAAAAATCACAACTATTTCGCTAGGGCGTGATATTGGACATTATAGAGTTTGTTTTAGCCTAGTAGTAATTTGTAGGACTTTTCTAAAAGAGGGGCATAAGCATTAAGTGTGTGTAACTCGTACTGCTAGATTTACAACAACGTATAACCACTTGAAGCCCTTAGGGGTAGAATTAAAATAAAGGATAAGCGGGAGCAACGAATATGAGTTACAACGATGGTGGTATTGCTTTAAAAACGAAAAAAAGAAAAGCCATGAAAACCCACCAACACAAGGAGGAGCTATAGAAACCTCATTGTAATATTTATTCGTGACATGTTTGGAACTATAACGGCGACATAAAGCAAACGAGCTTTGTACTTTGAGACATGATATATAAAGATAAGATTTACTAATGCTGAAAAATTTTATTTGAAATAGGTGGTTAAGGAATTGTGCTTTCGGAAAATTTAATGAGAACAATACTATCCCCTGATAGGCCAAAAATGGCACTCCAGTATCATTCCATAAAACGAAATACCTCAAACTGGATTGATGATTGTAAACCGGGTTATTGCATCCAGAAGCAACCTAGGATTCAGAGTGATTCAAAATAGTAGAATAAATATAGTCTGGTTTTAAAGAATGCAAGAGATGCTATTACCGATGAAGGAGATTCTGTATTTGAATGATGACAGTTTATCTAAAGCTTGGACCCTTAATAGGATAAAAGTGTATTTGGAAAGTATAATAAATAAACCCTTGCTACAGATCTAGATTCTAAAACTGGCTATAGCGAAAGAACAATTTCAGTTCTATCTTAAGGGACAACACATACATTTTCCAAACATTTGCACATTTTCAATGTTGAATTTGGAGACTTTATCCTTGTTTCTTTAATAAAAATGGGGATTTTCAAAGATAATTTGCAGCATGTCAAATAACCCTCTTAGGGGAATATTCCACATATAAATGAGAATAATGGTACAAACATATTTATACCAATACAAATAACTTGAAGGAAATTTTTGATTAGAGATTCATAGGGATAGAGGATTACTTAGTTTTAAAATAATTTATTATAATTATTTTGAATTTTGTGCTACCAATTCTAATTGCTTGCACAGTGCGCTACACGGAAACTTTCCAATATATGGAATAGCTATTTAGGTTGGTAGGTAAATGGCTCCAAGCCCCCAGTTCAAACCCCTGTCAGCGATAGGGAGGCGTGTTCGCGATGGTGGAGGTGAATCAGAAGTCCAGACAGTTTAAGCTAAATTGAAATATATAATTCAGGATGCGTCTCATCGCACTTTGATTATTTTATCAGCGTTTATTGAGGACAGGAGCAGATTGCCAATCCTTTTCGAATAATGAATCTTCTCAGGTTTGTGCAGTTATCTTGGGAACGGTATTGAGGGTTGGGACAGATTTATCTGTTTTATTATGTGTATCAACTTGAACTCTACATTATGAATATTTATTTCGAATCATCTCATTTCATTACAAAATAATTTAAAGCTGTAGCTTGAGCTCTATCTGCACAAAATATACCGAGCATACTAAAGCATATTTTCGTCACGTAGACAAAATAAGGAAAAACACAAAGACGATAATATCCTAATAATTAATCCACTTCTTATAAGCCACCCTTGTCCTTGTCCCACCCGCCTCGGTAGCGTGGTGGTAGCATGTCTGTCTCACGTTCAAGAGGTCCCGAGTTCGAATCTCGGTCAGGGTGAGTTACCTGGATAAGGTTTTTTCCGGGGTTTTACCTTATCTTTCAAGACGAATGTCGGGTAACTCTAAGCTACAAGGACCCTGGACTCATTTGAGCATCATTTCACCCAATTCATTCACCGTCCGATATGACTTAACGTTGGAGGACGTAAATTACAAAAAAAAAAAAAAAAAAAAAAAAAAATATCCTTGTGCCCAATAAGAGATTGGCACAGCCAGGACTGATGTAAAACGTGAATGGTGAAACGGTTATGCCAACATTATATAAAGTATAAAGTACCGGTATATTTCCATGCACCGGCCTGTACAATGGTTAGAATAAAAGTTTAAAGTTTTATACACATTTCCTAGTATTTAAAATAGTTAAGTGAAGTATGATGATCACTATTACTTGCGATAAATTATTATTTTATATTTCATAAACTATTATATATGAGTACTTGTAAAATCAATTAATGTATAATGCTACTAAGAATATTGTAGATAATCGTGCAAACTCTGAAGAAAGTGGATTAACGTTTGTTGAAAATATTTACATGTGTCCTAAGTATCCTTGAATATAATATTCTAAATATTATATAGCGTAGGGTATAAAGGAAGGATGTATACACCGATAGGAAATGAAGTAAATTGCCATTTATTTAGATAATACATATTAAGAGAGGAAGCATTTTATGTCGAAGGAAGAAGCTAAGGCCTTTTAGAAAATCAATTACATGGAAGCGATGAGTCTGGCGTGGTTTAACAATACTGAAAGCATTACACCTGAAACTGCTTTGGCTGGAAGCCAGCAAGAGAGGGAAAATAAACGAACGTCAGAACTGCGAGCAATATACCATCGTGTATTCTGTTGTTGCTCCTAGGCGAAATTACTTCTTGTCCAATGGTTCTGTTGATTCATCCGAAAGCAAATCCCTTTTTAAGTTTCCTACATGAATGAAGAAGGTACACCGTGTGGATATCCAAATGTACGAAAGGCTATAAAAAGTTTGCGGGATTAAAATAAACGAGCAAGAGCATTTGCAAACTGTCGCTATAAAGACGTGTTAACTTGGGAGACATTTTGATACATGTTTCAAACTCCTGGAGCTAATTCTCTGGCAAGACGTGTTCTATGTCAAACCTGCCATAGATTTCAAGTTATAATGGAAAGCAACCATAATTACGTTTCGCGTTAAGAAGTCACATACATACACTGTGAAATGCAAGATCCGTAATAAACATTACGTAAGAAATTTAGAAGCTATAGCATCATTGAAATGATAATTATTTAAACAAAAATGGTTTTAAATGAGCAGAAATAATTAATTTCGTATTTAATATTATCGAAAAGCAATAAACAAATCTTCCTTCCTTCCTTCCTTCCTTCCTTCCTTCCTTCCTTCCTTCCTTCCTTCCTTCATTCATTCCTTCCTTCCCTTACCTCCTTTCTTTCTTCTCTCCTTTCTTTCCTTCGTTCTTTTTATATCCCTTATGTCTTTAGGTGTCTGGTTTGTGGAGCAGAAAGTCTGGATCAGATAGAGTACCAAGGATTGTTCATCATCCCGATGCCTGGTTTGAGAGTGAGATGTAGATGACAGAACGAGGACGAAATGAATGAAAGGAAAGATAATAATGGAGCATTTGGTCGAATGATGGCGGTGGAAACCGGGGATCCCAGAGAAAACACGCCCCTGCAGCGTGTTGTCTACCACAAGTCCCACATGTGCTTGCCTGTTATCGAACCCGGGCTGACTTAATAAACAAACATAAGATGAAATTCGTACATATAAGATAGGAGTAAACAAACTTAAACACCAACAGAGCTATTAGAGATCCTATGCTAATGCGATTCAGGACTTCAAAAGTCATAAAAGCACAACATTGGGGAGTTTATGTTGGGACTATTATGTATTCCCAATACCAATTAAAACCATAAGAATCTGAAATTTTGGTTCAAAGTGAGTTATTAATGGTTTCCTTGTTAATGTATTAATCTACAGTAACTTAGCTTTGTTTATTCTGAATAAATTATTTTCAGTCTTCTAAATCTCACAGGGCCCATTTCCCGGAAGTTCTACCTGCAGTTTGGGAAATTATCCTATTGCGCTAATATTATATAATTATGATTAAAATACATTTTTTTTTCTTTTTGGAGGGAGGGAGTAGTATTAACAATTGATATTTTACGATTTTTACTTTGTATTGCGCCAATAACTTTAGCTCACACCTCACGCTACTTCGCACGTACCTGGACTCGAAGTCGGGACTCCTTTCTCGGTCTTCGCCCTCGTTGATCCGCTGTCTGCTTTGCCCTTGCCTCCGGCTGCTGTAAACTGCATCTCCTGCGTGGATTCTTTGGATTCTCATGTTGTAGAGTCGAGACAACAACAAAACATACGAAATTTTCTGAGCACTTTAATTTTGGTTTATCTCTTTCGAGTGGAACCCGGGCACCTTCAGATATTAGCACTCTCAACCGGCAGTGACTGCCTACAGTAATGGCGCTATAGTACTGAACTGAAATTGATGCAGCGCATGGTGAGAGAATTAATTAACCAATGGAGACACCAGATGAAATGAACAGAATAGACTGGAATCAAGTCAAGTCAAGATTTGGTGTTTTGGCATGACTAGCATGCCACGGCTCTTTAGGGAACTTCCCTCTTCTGCCAATAAATTGGTTTTTATTTTTGGGGGGTGAGTATTATTCCCTATACGTTTAGTGGGGCTTCGTCATGTCAGTCGTCGTGGGGGTAGCTTAGTGGTGGTGTGTTTGGCTGTTGTGTTCGGTTACCTGGCTGAGTTTTGTTTGTTTAGTGTTTTGTTGTTTTGATATGCGGCCCCTTTTCAGGGTTGTCTTGGAGAGTTATTTGAGGATTGTTATATATTGGCCAGGAGGTCTAGATGTTTTTGAATTTATTGTTTTTCGTGTTCCTGTTTTTTGTCGTAGACCTGAATGAGAGTGATTAGGTGTGGGTTTTTGTCTTTGTGGTTTTGTACTATGGTTTTCATGGTGGGTGCTGTGTTGATAAGTTTTTTCCTATATGGTCTATTGTCGGCATTGTCTATATATCTGATCATTACCTCTGATATATGCTTGTCTATGGGTTGTGTGTTTGTGTCATGGTAAATGTGTCTGTTGCTATGGTTTGGGAGTAATTTGAAGGCTGTTCGGAGACATTTCCGCTCGAAAGCTTTAGACTGGAATGGGCTTTCTACCCTCTTATATATTGAAACACGGCGTCGCGAGGAAAAATTATCATTGTATTGACCTGTCTTAACGGTGCATCTAAATGGCTGACATACCATGTTATTGTACTGATTTCCGCTCTTTTGTGGGCCCTTGCCCGAGTGCAAAGTCTTTGTTTCATATATCTGTCCAAATCCACCATACAACATTTTCCACAGAAATATACATTTTCAATTTTACAAACATGGACAAAGTATACCTTGTACAATTATTGAAAATATTTAATTATTTATCGGTGACAACTTATTACACATACTTAACTGAATAATTAATCTGTACGACCTGTTCCTGTTTCAAACTGCACCAAATAACTGAAGTTAAGATTTTCAGAGTTTGCACGGTGAAAATTTCAGTTCATTGATTTTGTTCCTGTAAAGTCAGGCTCATTTTGTACCTTTACACGTCACTCACTTTTTAATTTCACCTTCACATACACAATTAACTACCTGTTCATTCCTTGTTCAGGTACTTTCGCAATTTATCGTCTGCAGTACGAAAGAACTTCTTTCTTAGGTCGCCTGCCTTACTTTAAGCACACAATTCACTGCTCTTCTGTTGGGTCCTTCAGTGTTCCATTTATTTTCTCACTCTTTAAATGCTAATATTCGATCTTTCTTATGCTAATTATTTTTATGATTTTTTACAGTAATCCATTTCTTATACTTAATAACAACCAAGTTTATAACAATATTATTTACGGAAATTAATAGTTCTTTCACACTAGCCGTGTGTAGGACGCACTATTAAAGGGTAGAGCTAGACTGAAAAATTCAATGCCATAGCCAGGATTTTAACCACGGATCTTCTGGTTTCCGTCTAGCCGCTCTAAACCCTTGAGCTACTATGGCCAACGTGCCAACATGACATTAAATTCTCCAACTGACTCGTGTTTTTCGCGGTTTTAACTTAATCCAAATTATTTGTTAACTAGTTAAATGGAAATATCCATTACTTTCGCTCGTTACCCTAGAATATTTATTATTTATTTATTTATTTATTTATTAGTTTATTTACTTTTATCTGTTATTTATTTATTTTTATCTATTATTTATTTATTATTTATTTATTTATCATGTTTGTTGGACCCCTTTTTTTCTTTTTCTTCTTTATTTTTTCTTTTACGCCCAGATAAGGATCTGTTCCTAAATGCCCTACATACATTAAGCATTTTCAATTGTTCCGGTATAGACTTTAGTTGGAAATAGTGACGCAAACCAGAAAGAAATTGTCTCGGATTTACTCCCTCACATTCATCAAACACCGGTACACCCAAATCATTTAATAAGTGGCCATATTGATTACAGTTATGAGTAGTAGGCGTGGCTAGATTCCAAGAACCAGATGAATGTCGAGCTTCAGTATTCAGAACTGCAGTTCCGGGTACATCACTTGTTTAACTGCTTAAAATATTTACAATTGAACTGTCACTTCTACTGCCTTAAACTGCACTCGCAGTACTATCATGAACATTTCTTAATTCAATTTCTACTCTTTTTAAACATCCCCTAAGCTCTCCTACCCACTTTTCATTTTTTTTCAACATTTTATCTACTTCAAGATGAGCTGACAGCTGTTTCTCTGCCTTTTCTCTCATTTCAATTATTCCTTTGCCCTCAACTTCAAGCTCAACTTGTACTAACTTTAAACTCTCATCTAGTTCCCTATGCACTGCATTTTAACAGCTCTTAGCTCATCCGTAAGCTCTTTTCTAGTTTCTATATTCTATCTTTCACACTTCCCTTTGCATTTTCAAGCTTTTTGTCTACATTACTTCTTAAAGTGTCTAATCCTTCCTGAAGCTCGGCTATGTTCACTTGTTGGACATTAATAATTTCCTTTACTTTCCCCTCAAATTCCTGTTGCCGGAGGTCTAAATATTCCCTCAATTTTGCATCCTGGCTCCTAAATCCTTCCTCTAGTGTATTGTTCAGCTCTTTACCTAAGTCAGTTTAATGTTCCCTTATTTATCTCACCTGACTGCTAATTTTATTCTCTAAATTACTGCCCATTTCATTTATTCTCTCTAATAACGTTCTAAAACTATCTCCCGTAAAATTTACCATTCCCCACTGCTTCCTGTAGCCATACCTGGATTTATGTCACCGGAATTATCCTCCCCGCATACAATTACGCTATTTTAAAGGCTCCCATTTCTGTTTTCTTTAACTGCAAGCCTTTTTCCTTATAATGGCTTAAAATCTCAACTAAGTGATTTGTACTTAATTTCCCACTGCGAAGAAGCATCTACCTGGCCTTTGTCTACTGATATGCTACACTTCTCTGCTCATGCATACATAACAAGATAAAATGTTTTTTACAACAATTACATAATTTCTAACCTATATTTTCATAGCCTGATCTTTTCTATCATTCAGTGGCTGGTTGACATTTCTCATATGCTGCAGTTGCTCGTTGCTCTTGTAGAATTTTGGTAGGTCTCCATGGGCCGTTCCTTCAAAGTGTTAATTTTGCATAGGGCTGCGTCGTCCTCCTTTGTCGTGTCCCACAGTGCTTATTGTGTCTCATTCGAGCACCTCGGTGTCTGTGCGGCAGTACTATCTCTCCGCCTCACGGCTGCACGTACCTGGGTCGACGTTGGGACTCCTTCCTTGGTCTCCATGTCGTCGTCGGCTGCTTGCTTTACCCTTGGCTCTTGCTGCTTCTCCTGCATGGATTTTTTTTTTTTTTGGTTTCTCAGGGTGTTAAGTTTGAGACAACACAAACCAACGATAATCTCTGAACTGCTTTAATTTGTCCTTGCATTTGTGAAACCCGGGCACTTAATGTACTTCACTTTTGGCGGACATTTTGTAATACATTTTATTGGACGCGGCACTTCGTTGAACACACCTGACGGATGTATACAATACTGCAATGACCAATGAGCAACAAATGGGCAACAAATGAGGAGTGAATGGGGGTTGCTACCCTCTTATATACACACAGCACGGTGTCACAAGGAAAAACTAAGATGTTATTGACCTGTGTAACGGTACGGTAAAATAGCTAGCATACCATTCTATTGTCTAACATCCGCTCTTTCTAGACCATCGTCAGGGAGTGCAGTGTTTATCACGTATGTCTGCCCAGGTTCCTTACAATATTTTACATCAAAGTCTACAATTTTACTTTCACTAACAGAGCTAGTCACAGTTCTCAAATTTATGTATAATTATTTAAACATATTACATAATTAAGTGAATAATTTATCCGAGGACCAAAGTTCCTGTTTCATCTGTCATCTCACCGCGTATGTTGTCTCTATCGAGCCCCGCGGTGGGAAGTCATCTTGCGGCAGTAACTTTCGCTCACGCCTCACGCTGCTTCGCATCTACCTGGACTCGAAGTCGGGACTCTTGTCTCGGTCTCCGCCGCGCGGTCCGCTGTGTGCTTTACCCTTGCCTCCGGCTGCTGTAAACTGCGCCACCTGCATGGACTCTTTGGATTCTCAGGTTGTAGGGCCAAGACAACATTAACAGAGTGAGTGAGTGAGTGAGTGAGTGTGGTGTTTAAGGGCCCGTCGACAACAAGGTCATTTGGGCCACATTAACAGAATATGCGATATTTTCTGAGTACTATATTTTGGTTTATCTCTTTCAAGTGAAATTGACGTGGCGCATGGTGAGAGAATTAAGCAGCCACTGGACAAACCAGATGAAATGAACGGAATAGACTGGTAACCAGCAAAAGAGTATAAGAGTCGAATCTCCCAGGTGGACCTGGGCGGGGTTTCTGCCTCAGCACCTAGCCACTTAGTGCGGCTTTATCTGGGCAGTATAGGAGAAAGTTGGGCTTTCTACCCTCTTATATATTGAAACACAGCGTCATGAGGAAAAACTAGCAGTGTATTGACCTGTCTTAACGATACATCTAAACATCTGATATTCCATGGTATTGTACTGATTTCCGCTCTTTTGTGGGCCCTTGCCCGAGTGCAAAGTCTTTGTTACATATATCTGCCCAGATCCACCACACAACAGAAATATTCATTTTCAGTTTTACAAACATGAACAAAGTATGCTCTGAAAAGTTCTCAAAATATATACAATTATTGAAGATATTTAATTATTTATCGGTGATAAACTTATTTCGCATACTTAATTGAATAATTAATCTGTACGACCAAAGATTCCAAAGGTTCCTGTTTCGGTATTTGCATAATATGGGCAAGCTAATGAGCATACACTAATAAATATATTACATATTTCTATAGCCAGTCCATAGCCCACGAAACATTTAGTTAGCTACTGGCCACCGGGCGTAGGAAATTGTGCGGTTGCTCATCTTGTATAAACTGTATTTTTGTTAGCTTTTTTTATTTATTATTACTGTATACGCCAACACATGCTGTGAGTACCGTAGATACACGAATAAAATAATTACTGGAAAAGGCAATTTGGAAAGTGAAGGTTCCAGGCTTATGTTTAGGGTACCTCAGCTATGAGCATTGAGGAAACCCTAGAAAATCTCTGTCAGGAAAGATGATCCTAGCAGGATTTGAACTGTAAACCACAATTTTCTTTATACAAAGAAAAAATTCTGCGGTACTTTGGGTAAGACATCGCCCAGATAACGATGTGTACGACCCTTCTTGTCTGTTACGTACAACTTCTGCACATACATTTATACTATAGGGATTCTAATGCCTCACCTTCATGATCACTGGAGGATTTGTCTCTGTACGCATCTGTGTATTGTGGTAACATATTCCTGTGAATCCTGCCTCTTCCGCAATTAAAGTGCGGGCTGTGACCCGCAGATCTCAATTACACTGTCGTAAAATAGTTGGCAGAATCGTAATCTGGCATGGCGGTTTGGTGGTCTAAGGGCTTGGACACACTGGATGTGGTAGGTTAAAGAGCCTTATTGATGCCTTCAGCAGTTGCAATTCTTCGCACATATGGTCCAGGACGTGATCTAGTGTCGTAACATCGGTCCTGAATATCCAGCGTGCGAACTTTACAAGACAGTGATGGATTGAAAGAGTCGGAATCGTTTTAAAGGAACGCTTCTTTCTTTGGATGTGTGCAGTAGCCACTTCACTATTTGGAACTGTCACTTCGTTTGGAGTTCGTTCCACTGCAATACTTTCAGGTTCGTTGGAGTCACTTCCGTAACAATTGCACTTCCACTCTGCCAGAATACTTCTAAGACATTTACTTCCAACAGCGCGGGAATTACTTTCAGGACATTTCCTTCCAGCTTTGTCGGATTTTTTCCACAAGATATTTACTTTTAACTCCCGTAACAATTACTCATAAACTTCGCCGGACTTACTTCTAAGACATTTAATTCCAGCTCCGACGGAGTTACTCCCAACATATTTATTTCCAATTTCGTAGGAGCTAATTTCACTAACTGAGTTCCAATTGCACCGTTCCTTCAATTTAATATAGACATTTCCGCAGGTAATATATATTTTGCGTTGTGCGTATTTGAAAGAGGTGGTCACAAATTAAACAGAAATACTTGATTCGAGAGTGAGAGCGTATGGTGCTTAAACAATTTAAGTTAATAATTCTAACTCAAATACACAGGAAGGCGAGTTTGTCTCACTGATAGAGACCTCAGGTATACTCTATTAAATAATACATTGAACATTACGTACTGAATTCAAAATACACGTCAGTTGGATTTTTGTGATTAGCTTAATAGCCATTATGCTTGTCTGAGAACTGCCCAATATTTCATTATATTTTAATTCAATCGTATTTCCAAAAAGTAGCAGTGAAGTTAATAAGGGGCTATTGAAGTATATCTGTACTGTCAAAATTGCACTTTAACCTCATGAATCAATATTCTATGTTGACCAAATGTTTGAGCTACTAGATTTGATCTTTCCGTGAACAACACAACTTATGCATAAATTACATATTCAGATATATATATTTCTCATTTGTTAAGTTGCCTTTTTAAACAAAGTAGATTTCAATTGCGCTAGGCAATTTCATAAGGTTCCATGGTGAGCGACGCAACGTTAGATTTAAACAGGAGAAATCATAAATTAATAGCCTCATGAAAAATTATCTGAAAGATTATACTTTCAACCATTTTTTCGCTGAAATGTTGCTGTTTTATATTAATCATTTTCCCTATCCACCTTCCTTTTTTCATAAATTTGAGTAATACTTAAACACCAGTCTAACAAAACACATAGAAGTCCATAAAATTATGGCTCAGAAGCTGAAAAAGAAGAGAATCGGTATATGACATTTTTTTAAAATATTCGTTTCCACAGTAACATTAAAAGCATCCCCGAGAAATTGAGTAAGTTTAAGCTCATTTCCCAAATGAAAGCGTTCTACATTCGTTGAACCCATATTTATTGTAAAGCAATTCTAATAAGCAATAAAGTACATTACTACATACTTAGACGCTCCAGTCTTAAAACAGTAATTTTGCGCTTCATTGATTATTATTTACTTTATGGTAACTGGAATTATAATTGGAATTATAATTAATCTAAGTGCATTACAATTCATATTATTACCAATGGTTCGTTACCATTTCGTCGATTCCCGTGTTGTCGACTTTCAGAAAAGTTGCCGTTTAGTCGACTGGTCTTTTAACCTATACATCAATGTTATTAATAATTCCCTTTCCTTCGATTCACTAAACTCTCTTCACACTTTATACTGATCTAGGACTGTCAAAGTAAAAGATTGCAAATTTACTGTTTGCTTGAAATTTACAAGCTCTTATGATGGCGTGTTTAAAAGTTTTATCAGCAATTTTATCTTTTTTGTTGTAATTTACGTCCTCCAACGTTAAGTCATATAGGGCGATGAGTGGAATGGATGAAATGATGCTCAAATGAGCCCAGGTTCCATAGAGCTTAGAGTTACCCGACATTCATCTTTAAAGATAAGGGAAAACTCAGGAAAAAACTTTATCCTGGTAACTCACCCTGATCGAGAGGGCAGACACGCTACCATCCACGCTACCGAGGCGGGCAGGTTTGTCTTGTCATAGTAAATGACAAATATACATAAATTCAATCTATAAATACAGACTTTGTCAAATTTGAGATGGTACAGCTCATTAGTCAAATTTTACTATGTAAAGTAATCGTCGAAGGGTTTGACCTACTGTAGCACTATCAGGAAAAATATCTTGAAGTTTCTGTTTTATTCTTTGACCCAAATCTCGATATTTCTTTTGTCATTTTGGTATTGGCATATACTGTTTAGTTTGCTGTACAACTATTTTATAATATTCTGCCTCTACCTGCAGAATAGCTAATAATTCGTAAAACTTAGGATGGTTTTTTACAATTTTCCTGTTTAAGCGATTATGCCATCTCTCCACAGTATTGATAGTTCTGTCTCCATTATAACAAACCTAAGTGTGATCGTTTTCGAGCCACTGACTTACAAAATAATCGTTAATTTCGACTATGGTTTCAATTGTAGGTGTTGTTTCTAAGATATATACGAGGGCCGTTTTTATTTTCAACCTCCGATAGGCTATAAATAAAACACAAGTTCATATAAAACAATAATTTTATTACCAAAAGAATAGTACACTTATGGTTACTTTTCGACATAATCACCGAAGAGATTGAGACATTTGTCATATCTGTGGACAAGCTTTTCAATTCCCTCTTCAAAGAAAGTTGCCGCCAGTGAATTCAAGTAGTCCTTGACGTTCGTTTGAAGGTCCTCATTGGTTTGAAATCGCTTCCCACCAAGCCACGTCTTCAGTTGAGGAAAAAGGTGAAAGTCACTGGGTGCTAAGTCAGGACTGTATGGCGGATGATCGAAAATGTCCCATCCAAATTGGTCGAGAAGCCGTTGAGTTGCTGCCGCACTGTGTGGACGGGCATTATCGTGGATCAGAACAACCCCAGCAGTCAGCCTTCCTCTTCGTTTGTTCTGAATGGCTCTACGTAAACGTCGTAAAGTTACACTTCGCAATTCGCACTTGGCGGGAGCATCAATAATGGCGGCCATGTTTACGTGGCTGTAGCACAACGCCGACTGACGACTGAATGTCAACAATGGCGGAGTGTGTAGTGCGAGAGCTGCGCAGTCGCCGACAGCGCATACCCGCTTTCTGCTGCCCGCGTAGCGTCGGCATGGAGCGATCGGAGGTTGAAAAAAAAAACAGCCCTCGTATAAATCAATCTTCGACTTAATCCGGTGGTAAGTATGCAGTGGCAGCACTTATTTTTACATGGTCTCAAATTTCTTGACAATATATTTGTCGTCTACTATACTCTGGCCCTCCTTTTGATTTTAGTAGTGTACATTTCAACTTCGTTTTCGGCAATGCTGGGTTCGCACGTATGGTCACAATTTTTAAGTATCGTTGATATCTGTGAGTCGGTTGTAATATTTCCAGGACATTTAGACATATAGCACATCCATCTTTTGGTTCTGGTAAACTTCGTTAAGCGTTAGCCTATCCCCGACATACAAAATTACCAGTTCCCCTCGTTTCGATTCAACAATTTCAAACTCCATTTTTTAAGCTGTACTGAACCTTACTTTTAACCTTGTTAACTCACTGAACGCCTGCAATGAGCTAAGTCACTGTAAGGTAGTAGAGGGTTGGGTTGATTGTTTACCTGTGTCGACAAAACGGGAAGGGTCATAGCCAGTTACCCTTGAGTGGACAAAATGGTAATAAAGCACGTAAGATTATGTAGTCGACGAAACGGCAAATCGAAGGAAAGGGAATGTAAGTTTCCACAATTACTCTGTGGTTTATTGTGTGGCTGGTACTAAAGCATTGCTTAGCAGCATAGAACTGCAAGCCATTAAATTAAAAATACTTGTTTATGTGACAGAAGACGTTTGTAATCCATAGTGTGGCATCCTTTGCCTACCAGTTCTATTGCAGCAAATGACATGTTTGGAGTGGATGAAGTCATTTCAACAGTACATCGGAGTAAAACACCGAAAGCTCTTACAGTAGTACTCCAGTATTGTTTGACGTTTGTTCTTACTACATATAGAAAAACAGGTGGTGGACATTGACGATATATAAAATAAGATACTTAATGTATTTGGGAAAGACATTTTGAGAGGAAAATTTTCAGACCTACAATAGGGTATTTCTTCGAAATTTGTCAGAAATGAGGACTGAGAAAAGCGTTGGAAAAGCATCAGTTATGGAAAATAAATAAATAATTTGTTTATAAACAACTCTTCAATTGCCAGAATCTTATCAGTGCCAACGATATGACGGTATTAAATCCCGCAGGAGTCTCTTTACATCACAGTAACTCTAATGAAATGGGGTTGTCCCTTTTAAACACAGTTAAAGGATATCAGTCTGGGTCGGTTTTGAACCCAGCCTTTTCCCTTCAGTGTATCAGTACCTAAGCTAAGCCACTCAGACCGGTAGTAAGGGATTTCAGCCATGGGCTCCTGAATGCGAGCCTCATACGTTACCATGGATCCATCTTGTTAAATCTCAATTTTACGGAGTCAACTTTGTAAGTACTTCCACCGTTACTCCAAAGTGAACAACTGGAAGTAATAACAATGAAAATATTTACAATAATGGAACGTACTCGATCCATCAAAGGTGCCAAGTTTTCCGAAATCCACTGTTCCTTCTGCAGATATCATATCTAGAAGTTGCTGAAATATACTGCTGAAAATTTTGCAGTGGAACAGTACTTTTTGTGCATCTCAAACGCACCCACTCGCAAAAATTCTCCCTAGTATAACTAGTAGAATTTTCTACAGAGTTCTAGAACGTGTGAAATTCGGAGAGGCAAGGAACCTGGAGAAGATTCTGGTTATCTCTCTATAACGTTTCTCTAGAGCTCGGCAGGAATATTAATGCACATTAAACACGAATACCTTGATATGTACATATGCAAAAGGATGAAATATACAATAAATCTCTGTAGTCAAAATTCTCTATTATGTAAAAATATTTCTAATACGTTTTAGAAATGATTTATAATTTCGAAGTCAAATTCACTAGTGCAATTTTCATATAGCAGTAACACCATTTGTAAAAATTCTCAAAGATATCTTATGTTATTGAAATGGTATATGGCGTGCTAAATTGTATGATTATTGTTCCAACTCCAATTTTCAGAATTGTCTCTAAGTGCATTGCAACGTCTTCGATAGCCGAACACAAATTATATCCAGGAACACATTGAGCTAACGGTATTCTTCGCTGCACTGCCTTATTATAATTGCTCTCAATTCTTAAAGCAAATGCTATACTGCCTAGCATAATGATGTATGTATATTATGTATTGATTTTAACACACGGAGGTTATTTATTGCATTTATTTATTCACCTTCCTTTTTTCTTTATAACAGTATTATTGTAGCCCGCTAATAGCCCAGTATCAGCGTTACTGATAATTACTACTTGTCTGCCAGTTAGTTCAGAATTTGAAAGTCTTTTGACAGAACCTAGTTTCACGTTTAATTGCTATTTATTTAAAAACCCTTTACGTAAAAACTACCTTTTCGTGGCGGTTAAGGGATAATTACAAACAAAAAGAAACACGTATGTTTATAATATGCTGTATTGCAGGAGGCTCATTCATCAGCATCTAATACTGATTTGTTCAATATGTAACAGGAATTTGTTTGACTATTCGTAGTTAATTCTGATTTCTTTCTTGGATCCTCTTGTACAAGGCATCCACGCCAACATCAGCTCCAAAATTATGTTCATACGTTCACTTCCATGATTATTTTGAAGTATCAATCTAATTCTAAATAAGTCATGAGACATGTGTTTCAAGGCGTGGTTCGGAATAAAGAAGTCAAATTATTTTGATGAATTCTTATTTTGTTATATCTTTTTAAACAAGACTGAAGAACATATCACCCTCCTCAAGATTATTGACTTCTCGTAAGGATTATTGATTTATCGTAACTATCGTTACTTCGACTTAATTTTGTGATTGGCCGATCCAATGGCACGTCACCACATTACGTCATATTACGTCACACCACTACTACTTCGGCCAATCACACAACTACATATATTTTATAAATTCATAATTCCTCCGAACCCAAAAATACTGTTACAAATGCCCCTCTTTGAAATATATGGAAAATAACCAAACAAAGAAATTAACAATCTCTTTCCATATATTTCGAAGAACGGCCCCAATTAACAATTTCGTTTACAACAATGAACTGTGACATAAATATAGCGTACATAAAATATAACAATAAGCATACATTGAATGAAATATAATAATAAATGAACATTTAACAACCACTTAGCGGTATTATAACACATTTTTTTTAAAATATATATATATATATATATATATATATATATATATATATATATATATATATATATATATACTTTTGTTTTCATGTGGGGGTGTGCCCCGCCCCAAATTTGTATTAAAGCATTTTTATATTTAGCATCTTTAAATTATTAACTGTGAACAAACATGCTATAATAATATAAAAACATTTTAACAACTTTTTTTAAACGAATATATATGTACAATTAAAATGAAACAACTGAATTGTACCCAATTTATATGCAGTTTATATGCAACATAATTCTCTGTTTAGTTATTTATGTTGGGTGATTTACCCACATAATTAATTTTTCTAGCTGTCCTGTATCAATATTCGTAACTTTTGAACAGTTAGTGTGATACATATTTTTCAGTTGGCTAACCTGATCTTTGCCAGCATCCAGAAATTGGTAAATCCATCTTTTGTTTTTATGTACATCATAACGTTGTTTGAAAGTTAGGTTAGTTGTGTGTTCAAATCTTAAAGAAAACAACATGATTTTGTGTGGTGACCACTGTGACCTTCATTGTGTATTTGTGTTTGTGTGAACATTTCGTGTACATATACATTACAGTTCACATCAAAATACCTATTGGTTGAACTTACAACATACATATTCTGATAATCACCTGTATTATAACATTCATTGTTTGGTAAATTGTCTGTAAATTTCTTATTTCTTGTTTCACAATGTGCTGACCTAACCTAGTTTCCCGAATTATTTCTCTTAATTCCATAATTTCCTGTCTATCTTCATTCTTATTCTGTTCTATTGTTTGCAATAACCTTTCCATATTCTCTTTACATTCTTTTCTTCCCTCTCTAATTTCTTGTGCTATCTCACCTTTCATTTCCTGTTTTAACTTTTGTGACAAACTAACCTCTAAATTGCATACACCTTCTGCCAATTCCTGTCTTAAGTTAACATCTAAACTGCACATACTTTGTTTCAAATCTAATATTATCTTTATTCTGAGCTAATTCTTGCCTCAACTCATTTATATTTTGTTCAAGATCTTGTTTTAATTCTGATTTTACATCACTCAACTCTGATTTCAACTCATTTTTCAACTCTGATTTTAAATCACTCAACTCTGATTTGAACTCTGATTTTAACTCTGATATTGCATCACTCCACACTGATTTTAAATCTCCCAACATCTTCGCTATCCTTTCTAACATTAACTCGTTATCTTTGCTTAATCCTGCATCCTCCCTACTCATTCCTACACTATCAGTAACTTCTCCTTCCACTATTATTTCTTTTCTACTCGCCATCTTTTTTAACTATTTTCTGATTTCTTAGCAACATAAATCTACTACTACTATTTTTTTTTAATTTCACTCACTTAAACCAGTTCTCTTTTTCTTCTTTCTTCTCTCTTCTTTTTCCTTTCCTTTTATATTCCCACGGAGCTCTACGATGTTTTAATCTCCTCATCTTTATCCTATTCGACCACACGTTGCGGCGCCATTTGTAACAGCAGTTTGTTTGTTGTGTTTAAACGGATTCAAATTATAACTTAAAACATTTTTGTTCTTTCAGCGGTATACATCACATTCGTCGTTACAAAAAAATCTCGTTCTCTTTATAACAAGATTATTGATTTATTTTCACTAAACAAGACTGAAGAATATATCACTCTACTAAAGATTATTGACTTCTTGTCACTATCGTTACTTCTCAATTCTGTGATTGCCCGATCCAATGGCACGTCACCACATCACGTCATACCACGTCACACCACTACTACTTCGGCCAATCACACAACTACATATATTTTATAAATTCATAATTCCTCCGAACCAAAAATACTGTTACAAATACAGTCTAAACAAAACTTCCTAAAGTGAGCCTTGAGGCACTTCACAATAAGTCATCAATGTTTAACTGCATCTGTATAAATGTATGGTTTAGGTGGATATTTTCAACTTTTCTGATGCTCATTGTAGATGTAATATATTTTTAACTATTGTTTAGACGATGATTCGAGAAGTTCGCTTAAACGGAATAAAAGATTAGAACGTGCTCCTTATCTTATTATATATTGTACATTGATTTAAGAAGTTTCGTAATTAAATTCTATGTAGTTGTCTCAAAATAAGACTCTGTAGCAATATTAAACATCATTTTTTTTTTTTTTTTTTTTTTACAATTTCATTGTGTACAATTTCAGCGGATTATTTGCTTATTGAAATATTCGGCTAATTTCAGTTAAGTGTTGCTAATCATCACTCAGATTTTAATTGGCTCAGGAATTATATATCCTGTACCAACAATCCCAATTGTATGTTGTTTCGGGAACACTAAAACTGATCTTAAGAACGAGATGAAGTAATATATTCGTAACCGAAACTGCCTAATATATCTACATTTTAAATTTTGTTAAAGTGCTTTAGGGAATATTTACGAACACTTTTAGTGATTAAAGATATTACTGATGCAGAGAAAAATGATGATAATGAGGCTTTTAATTAATTCATATGCAGTTTTTATTTGACACCCAGTCTTAAAATTTCCAAAAATGTGCATGGCTTTTACATATTGGATATATTCGAGTCATAAATGTTGCTTTTCATTAGCCCTAATACGAATTTATTGGAGATCACTGTTAGTCACTACAGTTTATCTTTGGCTTTATGGCATCCAATTGCTTGCTATATCTGGAACATGCAGTCTCTCGATGCTTTACCTCGCGCCCTACTTCCGGGTCAACATCTCACGAGATGAAATATGAGCCTTCCATCTCTCTCACAAATCGAATGTTGGATTTGATGTTGTAAATAATTAAGTGCGACACGATCCGTTCTTGTTTCTTTCTGGAAAATCTAATTTTCTGCTATGAATCCCGCAAGAATATCTGAACCAAACCCAAGCTCAATAACACAGCATATTTCTATGAGGTCACGTAGCTTGAAAAACGCCATCAAATTTTTGTGATGGAACTAGCGGAATATGATGAAATATTCTGGAAATATATCCGGAGACATTGACAAATTTTACTGTTTTTAAATATAATATCTAAACAAAAATTGTGGTGGTGTGTAAACTGTTTGCTTGGCATATTATAGTATTTTTGAAGATTTAAACCCTTGCTCCAAAGCGACCAATTCAAGTCATTGCTCTCTTAAATGAATTCATAGTAATCACATATTAGAATGAAACTTCCTTCCTGACCACATATCATTGCTTAAACGATGGATTTGTGGTTAGTTTATTCTAAGCAATCAAAAATTTGCTCACTTTTAACGAAGGTATTAATTCATGAGTCCCTTGAGAAGAGTTTGCCTATTCATGGAACAAATTTAGATTTACAACTCTTTGGGTTTATATTATTACAAATTGGAGACCTTCATGTGCGAAAATGATCAAGATTGTCGTGCAGAAAACTTTAAGTGAAAATGGACAAAGGCGATGGCGCAGGATTGTTGTCACAAGCTTCAAACTAACCTTCAGACGTACGTTTACGACTATCGTAAAACATTTGGTCGAGTGCCAACGACTACCCTCACATCTTTGTGTAAAGTGGAAGTTTCAGAGCTGTAAAGTTGTACCAACCTTTACACATTCAATCTTTGCGATGTAAGATACGTGTCCGTAGCTACAGATAAACCCAGAACGTCATTTTGCTCGTATGATTGATTACAAATATAAGTATCTCTTGTCGAGCACAACCGGATGATTTATAGAAACTCCACATTGCATAATTATCCACTAAAAGCGTTGCAACAGATTGAGATAGCCAAAAGACCACATTATTGTTAGCTTCATTGTTAGGGAGGACACGTATTTCATTTAGAAAATCTAAAATTTATCTACAGAAAATACTTTTGCGTGGTACAAGAATTAATGACGCGTAGGATTAAAGGTTTGTTAAGGAAATAAATAGGCAGATAGATAAATAATTGAAATAAATAATTTCTATGCCTTAAACTCAATGTATAGTATAAAACCAAATGGATATAGGGTGCCTTAAAATAAGAGGTCGCATGCAAGAAATCAGATAAAGGCAATTAGTTAGGCCAGTGTAGTTAGTACATAAGGATACTATGAAAATCAGTCATTATCTCAAGATTCTGGAGTGAAGTTATTAAGTTACGTAGTAAGGATCTGAAAATTAGTACAGGAAAGTCAAATTTCCTGCCGAAAGCTCTATAGACGAATTATAATTTAAGAGGGTCATTTGCTAAGTCTGGTAAATTTCCATGAAGGGATAGATTTGCTTTCTTGCAACTTTTTGGATGGTAAGTTTAATTATACAGAAGACTGTACATAAATTTTGAATATGCTACAATATACAGTTTATTGTTGACTACCATCTGAACTAGTCAGTGTGATAGCTACGATTTAAAATGAAAAAAAGAAGAAGTTCGTGCTGTTGCTAAACATTTTCATTTGAAGGGCTGGACTGCCGCACAAGTAACAACTTAATTGGTTAAAGCTCACGCGGACTCTGCGCTAACATTAAATACCATTTACTTTTGGATCAATAAAGTTAAACGTGGTCGTAGAAGGACCGAAGATGATTCGTGCTCAGGTCGTCCAGTTGAGGTCACCATACAGGACACTATTGAAAAGATCCACGATCTGGTTATGCAAGACCGCCGAATCAAAATTAGTGAGATTGCTGAGACTGTGGGCATCTCAACTGAGTGAGTACACAGTATCCTACATGAAAAATTGGCAATGAAAAAGATGTGTGCAAGATGTGTGCAGCGATTGCTCACAATCGACCAAAAGCGCGTCAGGAAGAATACTTCTACCGAGTGTCTGGCAATATCTAGTCCGAATTTCCAAGACTTCTTGCACTGATTTGTGACCTTGGATAACATTTGCATCCATCATTACACACCAGAGCCAAAACAGCAGTCAAAACAATGAACAAAGACTGGTGAAAGTGTACCAAAGAAGTGAAGGACCATTTTGTTAGCTGGTAAGGTGATGACTACTATTTCTTGGGATTATTATGGAATAATTCTCATTGAATTGACTGAAAGGAGAAACGCAAAATAGTGCTCTTTCACCAGAATAATGCAGCATTGCACACATCAGCAATCACAATGGCGAAAGTGCATGTTGTGGCCTTGAATTGGTTCCTCATACACCTTAATTACCAGACTTAGCCCCAAGTGACTTCCTTCTGTTCCCAAACTTGAAAATTTGGCTTGGTAGTAAGAAATGTTCATCAAATGAAGAAGTGATATTCACCATCAATGAATATTTTGCAGACCTTGACGCACCCTAATTTTCCAACAGGATGAAAAAGCTGGAGCATCGCTGAACCAAGTGTACAGCCATCAATGGAGACTGTCGAGAAATAAGTTGAGAGCCCGCCTCGGTAGCGCGGTGGTTGCCTGTCTGCCTCACGTTCAAGAGGTCCCGAGTTCGAATCTCGGTCAGGGTGATTTATCTGGATAAGGTTTTTTCTGGGGTTTTCCCTTATCCTTCAAGACAAATGTCGGGTAACTCTGAGCTCCATGGACCCTGGACTCATTTGAGCATCATTTCACCCAATTAATTCACCGTACGATATGACTTAACGTTGGAGGACGTAAATTACACAAAAAGTAGAGATGTTCACAAAAAAAATTTTTTTTCACCAGACTTATCAAACGACCATCGCACGTTTAGCAAGGTAAAATGGGAAGCGATCAGCATCGTTGAGAGTGACAGTTTCTGGTGAAACTTGTGTATTTATAAAGTTCACGACGTTCCCGTTCTGTCTTTTGTGCACTATAACTGTGTTTAATGTGATCGGTTATCGCCAGCCCCACGCTTAAAGACCGCGTACTTGGGTATATGCGTTTAACGGTCACCCGCAGCGAACCTTAAGCTTAGCATTTTTGTGAGTTATTTATTATAATTATGAAAAAAAAGCTATTTTGAAACCTAAAGTATTGATGCGGCAGACGATAGAACATACTATAGCTTAATAGTTACCATTTCATGCGTTAAGATTCAGAGACAGTCTAAATCTTCAACTTCAGTCAGTCGGTTACTCACTTTAACTAGGTGATTATTAGTATCCTTTTAATTTGCTGTCAACGTTACTAGTGTCTTGTCCTCACACCCGACCACGTATACACTGTGATAAACATATCATAGTTCTGCACTGGAGCAGCTGCTAGCATGTACACCAGAGAACGGGATTAGAGATGGGTCAAAGGTGACGTATGCGTCGTCATTAAGCAATAAGTTTGGAAAGCCGAGTTCAAGACTACTCAATAGAACACATGATGCACATTAAAAGTGTTCGCCTACACATAGCCACATAGGAGTGGCCCTCATAAACTCTGAAACAGTTATTTTATGTTGTCCCCAAAGAGTTTCAAATATTGTATTATGTGAGGTTAAGTAGAGTGAGTCATGCACAGAGAAGCTATGTAAGTGGAAATGACGTCACAAAAGTGTTGAATAACAAACTTATTTGTGATTGGTGTGACGCGTATATCGTAAAACGTGGACCAATCAGATATAAAAGATTTTACGTTGCCATGGAGGATATTCAATATTCCTCTAGGGGGGTCGAACTATTAGCGAAATGCTAATGTGTAGAAGGAGATGAACTGGTTATTCTTCTCCTAACAGTCGCCGTGAACGGATGTAAAATTCTCTTCTTAAACGCCGTTGTGTGCGGAAGAGTATAAGTTTATTCTCGTAACAATCATCGAGTATAACTAGATAATCTTTACATTAAATATCATCGCTAGAAGACGCACAATTTAATTATTATACACGGTGGTGAACAAACGTATAAAACTTTTGATTCTTGCACGCATCCAGATATAAACGCGTCACATCAAGTGAATCTTGTGTAAGAATAGTGTTATAAATGTTGTATCATACATTTTGTTCGAACTGGTGTTAATTGAAGTAAGGAAATAAAAGTTTCTACATTATTTAATACAGAGGAAAATGATTACTCATTTTACGTAAAATTTCCTTCCGCCGTACCACTCCTGTAAAAGAAGATATCTTGCTCAACCGACTGAAGCCACGCCGAGGTAAGCTGGGACTTCAAGAACCATCAATTTCGACCCTGTTCCAAATGGTCACCTCAACGAGGGGCATAATTCGTCATCCATCAATACGATACGACGAAAATCCAGTTCCAAAATGGCGCCCAACTGTATGGCTCGAATAGGCAGAAGGAGGATTACACCACAGGAGAATAAATAGTGTAATGGACAGGTAACTTTGATTCCAGAAAGAAGAAAGAAGAAAAGTGAGTACGGAAAAATCTTAATAGATAATTAATAGAAAAAGTGACAAAATTATAATTTTCATTTTTTTATGTTATTAAGAAAGGGAAAAATATTACCTAAAATGGAAGGTAAAAAATTAACAGACAATAAGAATAAAAATGTTGGGGAAGGAGTGGAAAGACTAGTTAGTGATAAGAGAGCAGAAATACAAGAAGTCAGGGAAGTAGTGGAAGGAATGATTAGTGATGATGCAGGAACAAGTAGAACAGAAATTATGCAGAGTAAAGTTAATGAAATGATAATAGACAGGTTAGAGAAAATGATGAGTAATTTTGATGCTAAAATGGATAATTTAAGACAGGAAATAAAACAGAATTCAGAAAAGGTAGATCAAAATTCAGAAAAGGTAGATCAAAATTCAGAAAAGGTAGATCAAAATTCAGAAAAGGTAGATCAAAATTCAGAGAAGTTAGAAGCTAGGATAGATCAAGGTTTAGGTAACCTAAGAAATGAAATTGAGAAAGGAAGAGAAGAGTGTAGAGAAGGCATAAAATCTTTAAAACAGAAAATAGAATCTCATGATGGAGAAATGTCTAAGTTAAAAGAGATGTTTCAGGAAATGAAAATAAGTCAGGAAAATGTAGTAAAAGATATAAGAAGTGAATTGGCTAAGGAGTCAGAAATCCTTAAGCAACAACAGGTAGAATTTGTAGAAAAACAAAAAATAGAAATAGGGGAATTAGAGAATAGAATAAGACAAGAAATAGATGTAGTCTTATTAGATAATTCACGGAAATACCATGAGGAAAATATTGAAATACAGAATAATTTTGTAAGAGAGGTAAATAGTATCAGAAATGATGTTAAACTAATGGCTACTGAGGTGCAAACACAACAAGATGAACTAAAAGTTAAATATGATGAAGTCAGTAAGTTGAATAGTGAAATGATTACAAGAATAGATTTGGCACAGGAAAGTTTTGAGAGAGAGAAAGAAAACATTAGCAAGCTGAATCAAGTTGTGATTGCATTACAGGCAAGCAAAATTTCTGAGAACCAGAGGGTAATAAAATCTAAGAATATTACATGTATTGACTTACCTGGTAATTCAGGTAATATTGTACAAAACTTAGAGAATTATTTGGAGAGTGACGATACAGAATCTTTGTCACCTGATTGTGAATTAAATGGTAATAGACAAATACAAAACATGCACACACATACACAGTTACACAGTCAAGGTAACACAAATTGTACAAATTATTTGTTGCATGACATAAGTCCACCTACTTTCGAAGAAGAATCGGGAGACAATCCCAAAATATTTCTAAAGGAATTAGAAGAATATTTTAAAATTAAAAAGATTCCAAATGAATTTAGGATGATGATTGTTAAAAGGTGTTTGAAGAAAAATGCTTTAGAATGGCTGAGGTTAACACTAGCATCACATGAAACGTATAGTATGTTTAGGAATGTGTTTATAAATAGGTTCTGGGGTCCAGAAAGACAGAGAAGAATTAAAGTCGAACTGGCCACTGGTAAATTCGAGTTCAAGAAGGGTGTGTCCATGACTGAATATTTCCTAAAACTTGCTAACAAAAGTAAACTTATGAATCCAGATATGTCAGAAACCGAGATCGTGAATATGCTAATACGACATTATCCACCACACATTAGAAACCACCTAATTGTGGCTAAGCCCGTCGACTTTACTGATATGATTGAGTTATTATCAGAATTTGAGGCTCATAACCTTAATTCTGATTCTACTCATAGTCAAGTTGATCCTGACAAGACTCATATAGAACAAAAGCAAGTAAATAGACAGGAAGTAAGACCAACATTCAGGGAAAATCACAACCATACTAACCAAAACCAAAATAGTTTTAACCAAAATTGGGGCGGGGCACGTTCAAGAGACAACTATGAACGAAGAGAGTACAACCCCAGAAAGACATATGAATCGGTAGTGCCAGGTATAGGAAGGAGAATTCCAAATACTCCTAGGAGGAATTATAATAATGACCAACCTGTGGGAAATGTGAGGAGTAATCAGGTGAATCAACTGAGGTTTTACAGGGGAAATAACTTAAGAACAGGTTATCAAAGTAGAGGAAGAGGAACTAGCATCGAAGACTCTTCATTAAGAGATTTTAGGGGTCCTAGGTTTGAAAGGGCAGACAATAACCTAGAAAGGACACCGACTCAGGGAATAGAAGGAGAAATAAATAACGGTAGTACCAACCCAACTGCTAGTGTAACTACCGACCGCACTAATGCGGAAAACTGAGTACCAAATCATTTTGTGCCTTGGAAAGTGGTTCGGTAGAAATGACACAGGGCAAAATCAAAATTCAAAATTTACCAGAAGATAAGCTCACTCTCTCCAGAAGTAAAGATCGGGAATTAGTAAATCCACCTCAGATTAACCTTCGTATAGGCGATAGCGAATATAAAGTATTGATAGACACAGGAGCTAGTTCATCAGTAATAAGTGAGAACTTATTCAAGGAATTACTATCCAAGTTTAGGATTGAATATTTAAACGTGTGTAATGTATACTGTAGCACAGTTATTGGGAAAAAGAAAGATAAAGTTAAATATCAAGCGTTAATTCCTGCGCGAATAGATGATTGGAATTTCAATTTTATCGTATTGGTAATACCAAACTTAGCTCGTGATATTATTATTGGCAATGATGTATTGTATGGTTGGCAAAGTGTGATAGATTTCGAAAAACATGAAATGAAGGTCAAAGGAGATAATGAAGTAATAAAAATAAATTTGTTAGAAGAAATTATATTAAAAGAGGATGAGAAGGATAGTATAAATAATGATAGGTTTTTTGTAGAAAATATAATATTATACGAAGAAGATATAATTAATAATGAAGAAGATGATAGTGGTAAAGAAAATTTACTTTTAAATAATAAAGAAAATGAGACGTTTGACCTTGGAGATCATTGTTGCCAAATAAACACATTAAATACCGATACCGAGCGAAAACAAGAAGAGGAAGAAATGATATTCCAAAGAACTTTGAAAGAAAAGTTAGGGAAAACATACAATTTAAATCACGCGCAAAGAGAACAGTTGAGGTTATGTATACTAAAGAACAGGAACGTTTTTAGTACGAAACCTGGATTGTGTAATAAGTACATACATACATTTAAGGTGAACGACATTGCTACTTATACTCATAAAAGTAGACCTGTGCCTATCACTATTAGACAACAAGCATCTGAAGTAATAAACGATATGCTAGAAAATGGAAATAAAATTTTAAAAGATTGGATACCAAAGTATGGGCCAATAAAGGCAATATTATCAGACGACGCAACGGTTCACCGGAGTAAATTGTTTACTTCAGAGATGAAGAACAATAATATTAAGATGTATTACTCTTCAGCATATTTTCCCCAAGGAAATCCTTGCGAGAGAGTGATGCGTGATTTAGGCTTGTATTTCAGAATTCTGTGTCATTCTAACCACCGAGGCTGGTACAAATGCTGCCATATTATTGAGAAAATCATTAACAATACCCCAAACTCTACTACCAAATTTTCACCAATCGAATTAATGACTGGACTACAACCTGAACCTCTAGTAATAAAAGCACCAACAACCTTAAAAGTAGATGAAATGGAATTGAATGAAGAAGAAAAGTGTGCTGAAGCATTTCGAAGAATAAAAGAAAAAAGCAGAGAAAAGATTATCAAAGATACAAAGAAAAGGAGCGAAATGGAATCCTGAAATAAATGATAAAGTTCTCGTAAAGACATTTAATATCTCCAGTTCTAAAATCAAATCCTATTGGAGAATGAATTTGTTATATAAAGGTCCATATAAAATAGTAAGAAAATTTGGGGATCATACGTACGAATTAAGAGACGATGATAATAAAATGATAGGAAAATATCACAAAACACTTTTAAAACCATTCAAAAGCCTTGACACTCACAAGAACAAATGATTTAAAAAAAAAAATAATAATATGCTTATGAATTACTGAAAAATGTTTTGTTTTTTATTATTGTGTTCGAATAATTTCTGATTTTATATTGTTATTTTAAATTGTATTAATTGTTCATTGTTGTAATAATGTCTAATTATTGGGGCATTCTTTAGAATATATGGAACAATATTATTGGAAGATTTAAGTTAATTTTCCATATATTCTAAAGAGGGGCATCTGAAACAGTTATTTTATGTTGTCCCCAAAGAGTTTCAAATATTGTATTATGTGAGGTTAAGTAGAGTGAGTCATGCACAGAGAAGCTATGTAAGTGGAAATGACGTCACAAAAGTGTTGAATAACAAACTTATTTGTGATTGGTGTGACGCGTATATCGTAAAACGTGGACCAATCAGATATAAAAGATTTTACGTTGCCATGGAGGATATTCAATATTCCTCTAGGGGGGTCGAACTATTAGCGAAATGCTAATGTGTAGAAGGAGATGAACTGGTTATTCTTCTCCTAACAGTCGCCGTGAACGGATGTAAAATTCTCTTCTTAAACGCCGTTGTGTGCGGAAGAGTATAAGTTTATTCTCGTAACAATCATCGAGTATAACTAGATAATCTTTACATTAAATATCATCGCTAGAAGACGCACAATTTAATTATTATACACGGTGGTGGACAAACGTATAAAACTTTTGATTCTTGCACGCATCCAGATATAAACGCGTCACATCAAGTGAATCTTGTGTAAGAATAGTGTTATAAATGTTGTATCATACATTTTGTTCGAACTGGTGTTAATTGAAGTAAGGAAATAAAAGTTTCTACATTATTTAATACAGAGGAAAATGATTACTCATTTTACGTAAAATTTCCTTCCGCCGTACCACTCCTGTAAAAGAAGATATCTTGCTCAACCGACTGAAGCCACGCCGAGGTAAGCTGGGACTTCAAGAACCATCAATTTCGACCCTGTTCCAAATGGTCACCTCAACGAGGGGCATAATTCGTCATCCATCAATACGATACGACGAAAATCCAGTTCCAACTCCTAAGTGGTTTACCGGAAAAAACACGAGTCAGTTGGAGAATTTAATATCATATCGGCACGTTGGCCATAGTAGCTCAAGGGTTAGAGCGGCTGGATGGCAACCAGAAGATCCGTGGTTCAAATCCCGTCAATGGTATTGAATCTTTCCATACTTTAGCCTACACACGGCTAGTGTGAAAGAACAATTAATTTCCACTAATGAAATTACTCATAACTGCTCGTCGCAATCTGGAGTGGTATTCGCAATATCTTCTAATTGATTAACGCAGTAGTTTTTGTTTTCATGATTGGTCACTTAAACATGAGAGTTTAATCTCTGATAAATTCAATGGCGGTAATCAAGCTATAAACAAATTTCTGGGATAGTCGCTCTCCTTAATATAAGAAATGGTTTGTTAGGAAGGATGCAATTTTCTGTTGAGTTTAAATGCACTAGAATTAATTAGGAGCAAAATCCAACAAATTTAGTTTCACAAGGGACATCTAGAAGTTAAAAAAGTTGAAGATGGGTCCCTCAATTTGTTCTCACCTTCAGTCCGCTTCTATTCGGCTAAAATAGTGTATTATAAACGAACATAGCCTAGATCGTTCTCTTCTATTCAGCTATACTGTAGTATCATACCTTAACGTAATGTATTCCCTACTACTCTATTCGACTAGACTACACCATCATAACCTAACCTAAACTAACCTAACCTATTCCAGAACTTCTACTTCTACTCGGCTACTTTATCCAACTATAATCTAACCAAAGCTAAAAAGTTCTCTTCTATTCGGATATGCTATGCAGTCCTAACCTAACCTAATCTAGATCTTTCTGTTCTATTCAGCTATATTACCCCAACATAATTTAACCGAAACCAGAAAGTTTTCTTCTAGTCAGCTACAATAACTCATTATAACGTAAGAAAACCTAGAATTTTCTATTCTACTCGGCTATACTATACTACCATAACCTATGAGACTGTGGCTGGGGTTAGTGTGGGTTCCTCATATTTATGATATCTTTAGTTCGAGGTAAAGGTAGAAAAAGCAGTAAAAGCTAAATAAAAGACATTTTAAAAAGCACTTTAAAACATATGGTTAATACGGAGTAGGCCAGGTTAGACGTAGGAAGAGCTACAGGTAGAAAAACAATCAAAGCTTAATAAGATACTTTAAAAATGCATTAAAATACAGTATTAGACGTTAATTCAGGTTAGACTAGGTTAAACATAGAAAGAATAGAAGTAGTCCGGGACATGTTAACATCAAAACATACAGAAATATGGAAATGAAGGATAAAAATTATTAAAATATGTAAAATGTTTTAAAGGGGAACAAAATTATACTAACGCATTTCACGCTAATGGAAACGGGAGCAGAGTTGCTGTAAACCCCTCAGAAAACGTACGTAAAATAGTAAAAATATATTAGTTAAGTCAACACATGAGAAATATTTGGATAATGTAGGTGAGGTAGATAGAATAGTTGTGGGCCGAATGGTAAGGTAAGCTGATGATAGGATGAAAATGATGACAATAATGAAAGTACAGCAAAAATCTAGCCAAAAATAACCACTATTTAGCCCTATGTGTATGTACCAAATGTGATATCTTGTGTCATAAATGTAAGAAGATGTCACATGCTGATGTTGGATATTCCAGGATTGTGGTTAGTGTTGGTGCCTGACACATGCTGCGGATGCTTGCGCATTGTAAAGGCTGTTTTAGGCGCTGGACAGGTTCTGTGGTCTTTGTTCTCATGTGAGCGGGCGCTTGTCGATTGGTGGCTGGGCTGCAGGTCCGGCGCCGGAATGAAGAACTCCCAGCACTGTTTGTAGTATTCCGCGGATCTCTGCAACCTCTCTGCTTGCGATATTGTGACCTCCCGCAAATTCCTAATTTAATCTCTATCTTCTGGGGGCGATTCGTGTAATAGATCTCTGCGGAAATCCCTTTGCGTGAGATGTTCCCATTCGTTGACTACCTTTTACCCTTTTTAAGAATTTCTTAACAAAACTTCTCCAAGTTTATTAACGTTAAGTTTCATTAGTTGTGGAACTGAGAACATTTTTCATCTCAATTTGAAGAGGAGTATAGACTGAACGCATAATATCAGATGAATCATGCAGAGAATGCGGGTTGCGAAGTGAAACTCCAGCAAAACCATACTCTACTGGGCCTAAACTGTGTACAGAGGTCAACATCCGGCTGTAGCAAAAATTTTGGAGTGAGTGAAACAGTGAAGCTCGAGTGAAAATAGTTCGTTACTACATTGCATAAGTTATCGCTTATTGGATACATTCAAGTAATGAACGGGGTGAATAAATACCTTAATTCAACTTCCAAAATATTTAAACATGAGCTTAAACATTTTACATCCATTTATTGTCACGTGATAGTTGGTACTTCCCCGATAGCTTCGTGTACTCTGCAGTGAAACGATGCTCTTCCAGTTATCCAATTAGTAATGCCCAGTATGTCCAGGAGCTTACTTCCTCTGATTAGTATACAGAAACCTAAGAATGGAGAGCCTCTAGAATGTAATGAAAAGGCTATTGTATAAAACGTATTTAACTATTTCTTTCAACGTTATGACACTCTGGTTGTTAAAGACTTTACTGAACTTACGTCTGAAGTAACTGGTGATAGAGTGTGAGTGAATGTGTGGTGTTTTAGGGCCCGTCGACAACGAGGTAATTTGGTCCCACATAACTTATATTGAGCAGTTTAGCTCATTTAGTAAACATGAGCCCAATGCCTTTCTAAACATACACTGCTGAGGTGCTATTATGTGTTTCAAATGGGAAGGGTTCTGGAGTCCAGCTAATCAGATGCCGTATCACACTCAGCGTTGCCAGCTTGTTACCCCACTCCTTTTGTTTCCCTCTCTCTCGCACACTCATACAACATGCAAGTCTGCTTGGCGCAGACGTAAGGGTAAGTAAATTATATTTTACAAACTTTTACAAAGATGCAGTTGCCAACATCAAAATTGGAGAAAGCATTTTCGCAAATTATGTATATTTTAAATACTATAACTATAATTATAGTTTATGAATTATCTTTTTTTCTAATAAAATGGAACTGCCAGTGGCTCATCCATATCGCTGTCAATGTTACTTCCGTTAAGAAACAACTCGCCATTGTCACTGTCTTCACCGTCTGAGTCTTGCAAATTTATGATTATAGGTTCCAAAATCTCGTCACGTGGCATTTCTTTCTTAAAATCGTCTTGTTGAAGGTTTTCTGCATGCCTCACGCAGTTTTCCCAGTCCTGTTTTGTTACCTTGTCAATTTCTTCGTGAACAAATCAGTTAACGTCCGTCAGTTTAAAAGTATTATTTCTGATTGCAACCCCCCTTTTTATTTGATCCCACACCAACTCAATTGGATTATATTGACAATGGTAAGGTGAGAGGCGTATTACCTCGTCTCCCATTTCAATTGCAACTTTGATCCAGCTGATACACTTTTTCCGTGTTTTTAAACGGAAGTACTCCTTGCAATAACTCATTTTTAGTTTCTGTTTCCAATTTTTTTAAGAAGGTGTACACCTTAAAAATAATGCTTCGAGCCTGACTTCGCAATACCTGCCTTTTTAACTCGCCACTAAATTTACCGCAAGAAGCCATTGCACTGTTTAACGCTTACTCTACTGTTCTGTAAAGAACAACTGAATGGCATTGATATGAACTTTCCAGAGTAAATAAACACTTCTTATCCAGCATTCATTCATAAACATAAGCA
This sequence comes from Mantis religiosa, assembly GCA_030765055.1. Taxonomy (NCBI): domain Eukaryota; kingdom Metazoa; phylum Arthropoda; class Insecta; order Mantodea; family Mantidae; genus Mantis; species Mantis religiosa. Next base: position 161,677,699 of record CM060948.1, on the reverse strand, counting down.
TACAGCATTCCACAGGCTAACAGGAAATGAAATGTTTGCTCTCTCTCGAATTTAACACCTTGACTTATTCACAGTAATTCTTTTATCACATGTCAGTAGTTTAAATTTCAGTTCTGAGTAATTAAAACTATATGTACATACATAAACACCAAACACCTTGAACTCTCTAGAGTAAATAGGGGTTACGAACCATTCATAAGGAAAGACTAGACCAGACACGTTCTGCCATGGCAGCAGGAAATTTGTTTCCTCTCGCTTGAATTGGCTCATTGAAAGTAAAACTTTTATCACGTCATGTCAAATGTTTACGCTTCAGTTCTGAGTAATTACAAATATACGTACACGCATACATGCCAACCAATAATGATATTCATACTGTGCTTACGTCGCGATTGTTATAATACAGGTAATAGTGGTTTATTGATTTGTATTAGAAAAAACTATTTAAGCTAAAATATGGGGTTTTCATGGTTATGTTAGATACATTACTGTCTACCTTCCACATCTATCAGTTTCGGCGAAATCTAAATTTTTGTCTTAGCGCGATTGATTAGGTTGACGTACTTCACACACCACTTAGTGGAAATGCAATACGACAACACCGCAGTACTCCGATTCGTTACTCACTTACTAACGCTCAAGGACAAACGCCTTCCCATTTGAACACACAGTAGATATGACGATTGCGATAAGCTGACAGCAGAGAACAACACATGTTTGCTGGCGGTGTGATACAAAGCAGCAATGTTTAGGTGCTTTGTCAGTTATGAACGTTGGGACTATTATAAGGAATTTATTTACTTATTTTCAAGTCACAGAGACTTACAGATAAAACGTCGATAATGTTCGTGCAATTATTATGCTACTAAAACATAAAGGTCTAAACCTTTACCTGTTCTGAAGTTTCATAGATAATGCAGATAAACTGCAAGCATCAAATGCATTAAAACAAAGGATCAGATGAGACAGTAGGTGTCGATGAAACATGCTGTAGAAACAATAACTTAATGATTTTTAACGCGCGGAGATGCGCAAATGTCTCTACTTCATGCGTGCGATTTGTTTTTTGTAATTTACGTCCTCCAACTTTAAGTCACATCGGACGATGGATGAAATTTGTAAAATGATGCTCAAATGAGTCCGGGGTCCATGGAGCTTAGAGTTACCCGACATTCGTCTTTCAGGATAAGGGAAAACCCCGTAAAATCCTTATCCTGGTAACTCACCCTGACCGAGATTCGAACTCGGGACCTCTTGCATGCGTGCGATTGTGTATCCTACAAACTTCCAATTAATGGAAATTTTTTATGGGAATATTGTAAATAAAGCAGAAAAAAGAACCGCTAATCTTAAGTAGCGGCAGACCTTTACTGGTCATGTTTTAAACCGAATATTTTCATTAATAAACATTCAAACAGCGCCACCCTACTGTGAGATTTATTACAGTTATGACGCACAAGTGCTCCGCAACACCTGAATTTAATGAACGAAATTTAAATGTAGCTAAATCTGAAATAAGGAAATCAAAATACTATTAATGCATTTGTAATAAAACGCAGAAGCACTACGTTTTATGTATGTGATAAATGAATACACGGTAAATGCTATTTTTTGGATGAATTCATTAGAAGCAAATAGCAAATCTGTGAGCTATGCTGTTATTTACATATTTAATATAAATGAAGTTCTTAACAGTCAATAACTATGATAATGTCAGCTACAAAAGAAGAGTGTGAAGTATGAGTCAAGGGTTCGAGGGGAAACTTAGCACCTTGACCTGTAGAAGATCTAAGAAGATCTAAGATCTGTAGAAGATCTAGAAACCGCTCTAACCCATTAGCTCAATGTGTTAGAGCGGTTGGACGGAGACTAGAAGATCCGTGGTTCAAATCCCGGGTATGACATTGAAGTTTTCAGTCTGGCTCAACCCCTTCATAGTGCGTCCTACACACGGCTAGTGTGAAAGAAGAATTAATTTCCATAAATATATCATTGTCTTTCTGCTAATGGTAAGGAGATAGAACATAAATTTTATTCATATCGAGACTCAAACTTCTTTTCGTTGATATCTCAGTGCTCAGACGATAAAATGTAGGTTCTCCTTTAACTTTTAAAAATCAATTTCATTTAGAATAAGGGTGAATTTTTATGGACAGAAACGATCATCTTTAGTTGTGGAGAAAGTGCTTATTCGGCAAATTACATATACTATTTCAGTTGTTATTTATGGAAATTTGTGTGCACTTATATAACTAATGTTGGCGATTGTAAAAAGCATCTGGAAAGATAAATTCAAGCACTTGGAATACGACCCATAGTATATAAACTGACTTCCAAAAATGGGTACTCGAAAAACAACAATGTAACTGAACGTTTCAATGGCGCATTGTTAAAAGGAAGGTTAATAATTTCAGGACGAATCATTATGGAAATTGGAAGAGGTATCATTGCTTCAGTCCTGTGCGCACTTTGGATGTTTTCATTGCTTAGCTAGCCAGCATGAGTGTCAATTTTGCGTGAAGGGCAGTTTAACACTTTGGTTTCCACCAAAATAGAGCGCCAGCTTAACGATAAAACGGAAATTAAAGGCGGAAAGGGCTTCTATGTGGGCGTTTCAGGAACGTATACACAGCGTGAGTCAAGCCATTATTTTCTCCTTGGACATGTTTGTGGGATACGTATGCACCTTAACCGAAGAGCAGTTATATTCCTGGGTAGTATTTATTGTTTTCTATTCACAGATTTTCAGTATATGTACCTCTTAAAAATGAGGCTATTGTGACACTTCACACTTGGAGTGAATGTTAGACGGTTAAACAGATAAAAACGACTGCGAATGAAGTTGGTAAAAAACTGTAGGTTACAGTATTTAGAAAATAGCACATACTTATAATATGAATATGGAAATATTACTTAGAGATTGGCTACTTCCTTTTTCGAAGCCTTGAAGGATTACCTTACACTTGGTAGGTGTAGCTCCATTCAACAATTCAGTTTTCTTTTAAAAACACATTTATAAAAATAGAAATGCATTTCAGTATCGATTTTTCTCCTTTTTTAATTTGAATGTTCTGCGTTTATAAAGTAATAAAACTAATTCATTGTTTATTATCCTGAAAACTGCTTCTAAAACTACTTTTTCTGGCTGAATACCTCTTAGATTATGGGTCAAAAGGCGTATGTTGGGATAACAATAAAACGTTGCCTGTAACCATAAAGGAATTTTTCTGGAACATTTTTTGTGCAAGACTGTGACATCAGTTCCTCTGACTTAAGCTACCTAGCAAATCTACTTAACTATAACCTCTACAACTACAATTTTTCTACGTCGAAAAACAAAACGCTACTCAGATACTCTTGTTAAGAATTGTTCCGTGTACAAAAACTATGAGAATATCAAACGCTGACCCTTTTGAATTTATACAGCGCATCTAAAACATATAAATGCGGACTAGTACAGTACTGGCATATTTCAGATGTTCGTTCTGTATCACAATTTCTCTTCGATTGTGAATTTTTTAGTTATTTCTAAGATATAAAGAATATCCTGAATATAGATTGACCATTAGTGTTCCCTTTTGGAGGGCGGAAAACCTATGGAAATTCCCTTTTTTAATTGGGAATATGTGAATAGAAGTCGCGACACGCTCTTTCGGGAATATGGGAAGTCATAACCCACAGTAAAAATATTAGAATTTGCTTTAGTAATATGTTACTGTACTTTATCTATAATCTTATTTGTTGCTATTATTCTGGTTCCAGCTTCAAGCAAACGCCATTCTTAGTTTTAAAGTAAAATAACTATATATTTGCATCCAGATCATGCTTTTTCAAAAGGTAGATCATATGATCGAGTAATACACATACTAATTTCGGCTACTTGACATTACATCCTAAGACTATATAGTCGGACATCTGTTCACCATATAGAAGTGCACATGCTTTTAAGATACTTAGTATTACAGCCCCTTGGCGTTATGCCAATGGTGATGTACGATAGCAGATATAGTTTTTTTATATGATAACCAATAAAATGATGGCATTGTACAACTGAAATTAGCAGCATTGTGTTAACACTTCCAAGGATAAATATTTGGGAAATAAGGATAAAACCAACTGCCAGGTATTGGAGATAAAGTCATAAACCATTTCTGTATATGCAGTAAACACAGCAATGGAAATCTCAGACATGCAGATGGAACTTAAGCAGAAAATTTTTTTATTGTCCCTTTTACTCTGTAATTTTTTTCTTTCCAGAAGCAGAAAGCGCGATAACGAGAACATATGAGCTGTGCTCTTGACAAACGGTTCTCCTCCAGCTAAAATGCTGTAATTGTGACGGGTTGCTTTAGGCTAGGAATCTGGGTGGTATATGAACACTTCATATTTGAATGAGGAGTGTCCAGAAAGTTGTTCTCTTGCAGAGCAGCACTGAAGTTTTGGCTACATTCGCGTTATATATATATTATATATATATATATATAAATGGAGCTTCATAAAAACTCTCCCAAAATTTCGATTTTGAATAAATAATAGATGTTAACTGTGTAATAGTTACCATATTATATAGGGTTAGCCTTATAGCCCTTTTAATAGACTTTCTAATATTCTGTACCACGTAACTGGTAAGTTGATAACACAATGTGTTCCACTCAAACATTCGATGTTAAGGTTTCACCGGAAGTGCATGTCTTGAGACCTCTGAATATCAGTGGTAGCTCGGGAGCATTTTTCTTGTTGGATCCAGATGTGAAGATGCTTGTAATGAAAGTAGAATTGGAGCTATACCATTTAAAACAGGTCATCATTAATTGCACTGCCAAAAACATAGCAATAACAGAAATGTGGCGAAACATTGTACATTCTTAAACATCAAGTAGCTAACTAATAATAAAAGATAAAACGTACCCCATTAAGTGGCAGTGCTACTTGTATGTCTATTCTTCTAGGCGGCAAACATTTCAATCACTCTGTTTTTGAAGTTAAGGATTTCACCAATTTCCTCCTTATGAACGGAACAAACAACCAAGGAATTAAGCCTATCTTGACCCCTAGTGTTCCTACAGAAAGACTTAATACTTTTCAATGTACCTACTGAAACTACTCTCCGCCGCGGCTGTTGAAACTCGAGCTGTTAGTACAATTTGCAGTGTTTTGTGTACTTCAGTAAACGCTTCCTAAAAATAGTGAAGATGAGTGAAGAAGAGTTCGCTGACTGAAGGGATATCTTTGAATTTATCATTACTATACATCATTTTTTTAACTTTTCCTAGGAGAACACGGTGTTGTAATTTGATGCAAATTTTCTCAGGGAGTTAGCATAAAAATTTTCTATAAATGCAATAAACTTCTTTGTATCAACATTCCAAAGTATTGAATATATGAGACTGTTGGAATCGTCCTTTCAATTAGTTGAACACTGTGTCACACACTTCTTTGGCATCTGAATTCAGGTTCACTTTAGAACCGCAATTCGGTCACTTTCTTGAGGGAGGAGCAAAATTATCATCAACATGGCATCTTCTATTGTTCTCAAGAATTTCAGACATAGCTGATTCATAGACATAGCTTTTTGCGTAAATGTACAATTATTCGGTTGATAATCGTCTAACTAATCGTTTAATTTCAAGTGTTTCTTCTACCTTTAATGAATGAAACTGACTTTTCAATAAATAATACACTCTATTCATTTTAAAACTACACTAATTTGTCCACCAAACAAACAATTAAGATTACAACAAGAGTCACTCAAATGCTGAAACTTCATATAACGGGCCAGAACTAGCGGCCCCAAGAGTTGCTGTGTGCGATCTAAGAAGAGCAGAGTAGAGGAGCGAGACATGTGACTTGGAAAGTGTGCAGAGGGGAGAGGAGTATCCGCGGGCCCCTGTAATCTGGCCCAACGTTCTGCTTCACAAAGGAGACTGGTGCGGTTGTCGTGTACAACACTGCGAGTTCCAAGCTTCGGTAACAATTAAGAATTATAGATAGTAAATACGTTATTGTTGTAATGATTACTACAAATAAATAGAATAAATATTTCCTTCAAATTTAAAAAAGGCAAATATAAAGGAAACCTAAAATTGGTGACATTATTTGTGAGACCCGGCCCCTCTGGCCCTTAATGACAGTTCGCACTTGCTGAACAACAACAAAACAAATGTTTCTAAAATTATTATTAAACGAAAAGTTGGAGAGCATCAAGCTTAATATTTGAGCTCATTATGTTCCAAAACTGTGACAGGAAGATTCACAAAATCTCTTTCCCAAAACTACTCCTTCACGGATGTAACAGGAATTTGAGTCTAATAATGTTAATTCTGATTTCTTTCTTGGATCCTCCTGTACAAGGCATCCACGCCAACATCGGCTCCAAAATTATGTTCATATGTTCACTTTCATGATTATTTTGAAGTATCAATCGAGTTCCACGAGAAAATTTGTGTGATATATTCCTTCATTAGTTTGTTGTATTTAAACGGATTCAAACTACAACTTAAAATGTTCCTGATCTAGTACCAGTATTCATCACACTCCACCATTACAACAAAAATCTCTCTCTCTTTAAAACGAGATTATTAATTTATCTCGTACTCAAAACTCGTATTCGTATTCAAAATTCGTATTCAAAACTTTTATCTTCTCCGCGTCATTTTTCCACCATGAAGCCAGATTATTGATTTATCGTAACTTAACAAGACTGAAGAACATATTTTCCTCTTAAAGATTATTGACTTATCGTCACTATCATTACTTCTCTCAATTTTGTGATTGGCCGATCCAATGGCACGTCACCACATTACGTCATATTACGTCATACCATTACTACTTCGGCCAATCACACAACTACATATATTTTATAAATTCATAATTCCTCCGAACATAACCCAAAAATACTGTTACATGGAATACTTTCGAAACTTTTATTCTATAAAATTTGATTCTGACGAGTTTGATTAAAAGAATATACATTTAAGATTTAGTATGACAAATGAAACTATATATATATTTCATACTTTGGAAATAGCTTTGAAATAATTTTAATTCGAAAGGAATTGTGTGTATGTATAACTGGTGAATGTGCAAGTTCAGACAAAAATTTCATATCACACACAACGTATTCCCTAATCACTTTTTTAATTTAATTCTTAGTATTGAAATTTAAGACCGACATTTGGACCCCACCTTTAAACAATCGCTTCTGATTGTTCTGTTCCTCTTGTAAATACAATGAAAATGTGTAATTAAATTACTTTTTTTTAAAGTAGGTTTGTAGGCTTCCACGACCTTGTCTATGCTTCCCTCATGAATGACAAAATTGATAGCTATGAAATTATTATGTAAAGTTTCTCCAACAAAGGAACCCCATTATAAGGCACTTTGAATCCTTCAGAAGACCTAACATCAAGAGATGGGGAATAGGGAAACCATGGATATATAGTTTAATTGCATTTGAATTCAGCGCTTGATATAAAATAAATATCCAGAACCATTTTGCAATTATTATTTTATTCCAGCGAATGAACATATTAGCTGTAATAAATCAATGTCAATAGCATACACCTAGAACCTGTTGATTTGAAGCTGAGCATTTTTACCCATTTGTATAAAACGGGTGAAAAATGTGATACACGTTTGCGCGAATTCATCTATAAATCAGAATTTCACAATTATGTTTCATGTATTAGGCATTCTGTTCATATAAAATGCTTTTCTTTTAACCAATTAAACTTCGTCAGTCAATAAAGGTTTGCGTAGAAATTATTTCAAATTTCCCAATAAAAATTTGATAACGTTTCTTCATAAGTCAGTGTCTACTTCTCATGAACTTATGTAACAAAAGTAGAATCGTTTAACATGATTTTCAGTTTATATTTATAGACACATTAGCTGCTGTAGTTGTTAGCGTCCCACTCTATACTGTCATGAAAAACAGCTCAATGTTGTTCAAAGGCCTCTTTTGCGTGGCATAAATCTACTACACGGGACCACAGGCTTTACTTTCCTCCCAAAGAAAGCCATACCAAGGATTTTTACACCTGAAAAAGCCATCGCTCTCTTGAACCTCTGACCTCAGGTACCAGAAGCTGGCACAGGGATGATCAAGTGAAAGCAAGAGAGGAGAGGTAGAAATCATCTTCTTCCACCTGCTGCGACAGAATAACCCACTTACCCGTGGTTTCTGAGTTCCAGGGACGGCACTGCGGTGTCATTCTTATGTACGGGAAATCAGAGGTGTACACATCCATCCGCCTCTGACTACTTGGTCTATCTCTCTTTCCCTTGGCCACTGATGGGGGTAAAATAACTTGTGTAGGGGAAGCGAGCACATACTCTGTGGTTGAGTACCTCTGGGCTAGCATGTTACCCCTACACCACGGAAGACGATAAAACGTTGATGTAGGTTTTTCGTGGAATCCAGCATTTTCTCTCATATGTATGTATATATATATATATATATATATATATATATATATATATACGTCCTCCAACGTTAAATCATATCAGGCGATGATTGAAATGGATGAAAGGATGCTTAAATGAGCCCAGAGTCCATAAGGTTACCCGACATTGGTCTGTCAGGATAAGGGATACCTCCGGAAAAGCCTTAACCACGTAACTCACCCTGAATGAGTTTCGAACTCTACCACGCTACCATCTAAGCTATAGAGGCGGGCAACATAAGTAAATGATAGTATTTTATGCGTGCATTACCTTAACATTTCAAATTTGTTCTGAACTCCTTTAGCACACCTATTGTTCAACATACATTTTTGTGTCTAATTATTGGTGGATTTGTGTTAACTTCAGAATTTTCATTTGTATACACAAACATTTTGCTACTGAAAGAGTAAGGTATATTAAAAATTAATGAACACTACCTGTTTTGTTTTCATAACGGTTCAAATTGTTAGTTATCAATCTGCATTTTTTGTTACTTATAGGAGTAAACAATTTATTTAAGTAACCAAACTGTTAGGGGTAAAATTGGAATCAGAATTAACTTTTTACACACTTTTTATAAGGTGGGATTTTCATTTGCGTTAATTCACCTAAATGTATTAATTTGCTAATTTAAACTGCTCACATTCAATTAGTTATCGCTATGTATTGTAGCAGCTAAATGCCCTTAAATAGAAGAATACTTGAATCTAATTGAATTCATAGTAACAAAAATGGGCTAGTAGTTGGGCTTCAACTTTCGTTCCTGCGCCAAGCTTAGCTATAAATATCTAGTTATTTTAAGAATGGTAACATTAAACAAAAATGAAATTTTACTCACTTAAAAATAACTTAAATTTACTAAATGAATTTTTACACACATACACACAGACGCATATTTGGTCAATAAATCTACTGAAAGATCTGTAGCTAATCATCGCACAAAAGTACTAGAGTGAATAAAAAGTCATAAAGAGTGAAAAATGAATGGCGGTTTGGAGAATTTCCATTATTAGCACGATGGAGGACGTTAATTTAAAGGGATATAGGATTTAATGACTAATTGATTTTGCTAGTGTTTGTTTTGCTTCATTTGAGTAGGCTTTTTAAAATATATGTTAGGTACTTGTTTAAATTGCAGTATTCTTCTTACTGTTGAATTTAAGAATATTATGATTTATTATCTAGCTTTGAGGCAGTAAACTGTTTAAAATTGCTTTTAAATAAAAGAACTCAGTATATCACCATCTCTACTTCAAACCGCATTTTTCTCTTTTTCAATTATTGGAATAATAGGGTGACTAGCAATACTTGAGAACTGTATGTAACAAATTTGTTATGACATTGAACTTTTAAATGTTATGTTGCAAATGCTTTTCATTATTATGTAATAATCATTTCGGCAATACTTTTTTTTCGAAGTCATTTTGTATGCTTTTGTTCTGAAATGGTCATCATTAGTACATAAATGTATAATAGAACATTTGTCTCGGTTTATTGTAATTACATGTTTAAAAATGATCGAATAATTAGGTATTTTCTATGTTACCTTAATCTAAATTGCGAAGTAAAAGGTTCTATAAATATTGAAATGTTATGGGGAGAAAACAGATGTTTATTGAAACCCACGAATCAGGTTTTTTTTGTTGTGTTCTTAAATCTAGCACTAAATTTTGAATCAGGAATGACTACTCGGGAAGAATTTTGATAATGTTTAAAACTTATTTCTTGAAAGTTAATTAATGATTAATCTTTCAATATAGGGTTGTCCTGAAATTGCCAATTTTTATCCGTGGTGTAAATTCTATTCAATTCTCATGGCTAGATCAAAGTTCGAAGTTCATGGGTTTAAAATCTCAGGTTTTATAGTTCTGATACCATCTTACACCCCTGCCGTAGAATTAAACTACAAATGAATTATGTTGCACGATTAAAACATCGGGGCAATAACAGTTTAATAAGGAATATCGTAAATACACAGTTTCATCAAAATAGTGCAAGTCAACATTTTATGCTGCTTCGTCCTTCAAATTAGTGATAGTTTAGTCTACATTACATGTTGTGGTGCCACTTCCTAGACTGAATCGCTAACATAAGGCGTGTGGAGATACAAATATTCCAACAGGCGAAAAAAGAAAGAAAGAAGTAAAGACAGAAACAAAGAAGATTCGAAGGAAAGAAAGAAGTATCTACGTAAACAGTCGCACCACAAGTACTTAATTCCTCTCCGCTTGACGCGGTTTCCCTTGCAGCTGTCTTGGTTGCACCAACCTCAGTTACCATAAATCATCGATATTAAAATTCTACCCGGGTCTATAGTTAGTGCACCACCCACAGTTAGTTTACACATATTTCTCAGCTTAAATGTCACGAGGAAATACGTTACAACAGTGCTGAGAAAATGTGTTACATGCACATAGTAAAAGAGGCTTCTAATGACAAGTTTAAGCCTTCATCCTATAATGTAATAGCTAACTACATGCTTGCTGCTGAACAGCTTTGGAAATAATTTTATAAGTAATGTAATTTAATTAGATGATATAACGTATTAAATAATCATTAGCACGTCTTCTAAAACTGCAGTCAAGAATTTTTTTTAATTTACGTCCTCCAACGTTAAGTCATATCGGACGGTGAATGAATTGGGTGAAATGATGCTCCAATGAGTCCAGAGTCCATGGAGCTTAGAGTTACCTGACATTCGTCTAAAAAGACAAGGGAAACCCCCGGAAAAAACCTTATCCAGGTAACTCACACTGACCGAGATTCGAACTCGAGACCTCTTGATGCAGTCAAGGTTGAATAAGCGTATCAGATCGCATTCGGGAGGTCCCAGGTGTGATTTCCAGTGATCGTAGAAGAATGGTGGGGTGGACTGTCATCTACCACGATTTCCTTTCCATCTCGTATCAGATGTCCTCTTCTTCTTCTGCCTAGCAAAGATTGGACCATTCGGCCGGTTCCGGTTTCAATCCTTTTTTGCCTGGGCCTTCCCGGATCTCTTCTGCTGTGTATGTTAAAACTAATCGTAGAATCTTACGTTTCAGATGTGCTTCTAGTTTTCATAGCCTAAGGATGTGCTGGATAGATCACTGGATGCTTGATCTAAGGAAAGATATTCCCCGTGCAAACTAGAGGGCTGCTTGCGCCCTCTCTGAGTAGCTCCAGTAGTGAAAACATTAGGGACTTCAGTGCGTCTCTGTGACCTGTAGCCGCCTGTGTTTCCTGCACTTGAACCCTTCCTCCTAGAGGGTGGTAGCCGCAATAGTAGCGAGATATTTCCTTCCGTTGTATATCCTATTCAGGGTTGGACGAGTAAATTGCCTGTATGTAGTTCGCACACAATTTACACGTAAAATAAATAATTGTCTTATTTACAAAGTAAAAGCTCACATTTATGAATTTTCACTATCTTAGCATCAGCTTATTAATATCCTGACGTAAAAGTAACTATTCAGTCACATTTCCCAAATTCTTTATGGTTAGTCACGTAGTACATAAAATTTGGAACATAATCCCATTGAATAAGTTATGGATAGTCATATAAAAATCAAAATATTTACCTTAAACTTGTTTGTGAAAGTCTTCAATTGTAATTAGTTTGTAATCACATCAAGTAACAGCACACTACATATTCATGTTATCTAGTCAATAATAATTACATACTTGATCTTTTATTTTATCTAAGTAATACACGTTTACCGTCTATATCACTTCATTAGATTTTTGAAATGAAGGATTATTTCTGTTAGAATTTTGCAAAAAAAGGCCAGCTGGAAAATAACCTTTTTAGTTGTGCAGCCGAGTAAGTAATATTTAGTAATTCATTAGCTAAATTGACTCTGTAAATATTCCAAATTAGTTTCATAATTAAATATTTTGTCAGCAAATTAATATATATATATATATATATATATATATATATATATATATATATATATGTTTATTTGTCTAAGTCTTCTATGGCTAAGCGAGGCAGCATGTATCTATAACGTTTAGTTCTCTAAGGTAAGATAAAGCAATGTAGTCGGACAGGGGCCTCGGCAGTGCGGCTATTTTACCGGTACCCCACAAGGAGGCGCCCCAGAAGGAAGGAATGCGGCGAGAGGAGACGGCGGGCGACCAAGAACCCCGACGTAGCAGAGGGCTAGGTCCCTACCACTTAGAATCTCAATTGTTGCGAAATATTTTATTTTTATTCCAATAATACACGAAATTATTAAAATAAACGAAAATAAGCTACAGCTAATGAGATACAACAATATTCCTTATTGGTACTGACACACGTTGTAATGCCTGACCCAGTGATTTGACGTGGTAACAGTGTACAAATAATTCATTTCAAATTATTTAAATTTTGAAAAAATATGAAACTAATGCGTGTATTTATGTAAATATCACTCTGAGAGACGCAGACTCCAGGCAAGAAAGTAAAAGAGAACAGTGTCCAGTGTTAGAGGGTACAGCTGCTGGGAACTACATTTTAATTGCTTTCTATGTTGATACAAAAATGTTGGTGGTGGCGATCACAGGTTACCACTGCTCTACGTTGTGCACCAGTTTGAAGCAAATATTATAGTGAGCTATGAGGTTTCTCTCAGGGTATGCGTGGATGTGTGTGAGAAGGAAATTTTACAAGACTGGAATGCCCGTTTCCAAATTATTTATTCACTGCTTCTTATTTCAAACCTCGAAATGGAAGCTGCCGACCGAGGGTTACCAATCACGGTTTATAGTGACTGAATGCTAATTAGATCTCTCGATAAATTTTGATGACCTGACAAATATTCAAGACCGAACAAGTTGACCGCTCTCCTAGGCTTCACGTCTGACTCTTCCCTAATATCGGCTACACGCCGAAGTCTTTATGATGGCTTCGTAGCCGCGACCCACCTCCATCGGCTAAGCGCCGAAGAGTGTACTGACCACCTCTGCGCGCGTGTGTATCTTTATATAACTTTCACTCTCCAAACTCCTTTTCCAAACCAAACAAAGTCCTTTTGTGGCTGTTTTGGTCGCTATTGTAAACGATTCGAAGAATACCCTATTCCTGTACGTCAAGTGACAATTCCTTTAGAAACCTTCTAAGGTCACTGTTCCTTTCATTCATGGCATTGTTATAAACAGTTTCCCCAACTCACTGACCTTGCCCTGGGTCGTCACAAAGAACCAACATTCCTTCGACGTCTATCATTATTCTTTACTTCTGGCAACCATAATTTCGGTATCAAATGCCCCCATAGATATTATTTTATTATCCCATAATGAAATAATATATATGTCTTGCCCGAATATATCGCAAATTATTAGACCTTTGTCAGCGACTTCCAATTCGTTTTACAATTTCCTTTCACAACATTAATTTTTACATGACATTTCCTGAAAATTATTCACATGCTTATATAACAACATTTCATTTAAAATTTACCAACATTCTGTTCTGCAATTTTCAACTTTTAAATATTACTCGGAAAATATTTCAATCTACCTCATCTCCTTTCTTCTCCATCTGATCTACTTAAAATTAATTCATATTGTTGTTACACTTGAAACAATTCCTAAATATACACTCCCATGTTTAAATCAATGGTACATTAATAAGATTATATTTGTATACAACATTTCTGAGTTCTTCTTCTATTCTATATAAATATTCTTTTCAAAAGTCTTTCATTGTTCTGATACTTTTTTTAACTGGTTAATTTTTTTTATACATTTCCGAATACTTCTTTATGATTTTATATAAATATTATTTTCAAAAGTCTTTAAGTGTTCTGATTTTCATTACTATATATTTTTTTCACTTGTTTAGTTTTAAGTTTCACTGCACTGTCACCACACTGTTTACACTTAGCCTATACATTTTACAAGTTTATTTCTTCTCCTTTTACAATTTGTTATGGCGATTTTAAATACTTTAGCCTAAGTTCCTACCATTTACAAGAAAATTCATCCTACCACAACGTACTTCGAAAATACAAGAGAATTTTGCGGACTTTTCCATGTATAAAGGACTTATTTATTTTACATCCCCATGAGTTTTCCATATCTAGCTTAGATATCGGACATCGATCTCTTTTCCTATCATTTCTACACATATTCTGATGGAACTGTGCCCCTTGCCCGAAATATTTTAATATTTCTGTTTCGTTTATCCTTGGATTTTGCATGTTTTTCAATGTTTCATTTGTCATCGTGATCTCTATTGCTACCTCATTCATTTGATTTTTGTTTTCCTCCAAATACCTCGTCTGTTTTCTATTTTCCCACTCTGATACTTCTAGTCTACTCCTAGTTTCTTCTAACTCTTTTCTAGCCATTTCTCCTTCTTTATCTAATTTCTGTACGATTTCCTCCCTCAGTTTTCTGTTTTTACTATCCGACCTTTCATTAACTAGATTCAAAATTTCAGTTTCCTTTGTCACTGTGATCTCCATTGCTACCTCATTAATTTGATTAGCGGTTTCTTCCACATTCCTCGTCTGCCTTCTATTTTCCCACTCTGAAACTTCTAATCTACCCCTAGTTTCTCCTAACTCTTCTCTAGCCATTCCTATTTCTTCGTCTAATTTCTGTACTATTTCCTCCCCAAGTTTTCTGTTTTCACTATCTGACCTTTCACTAACTACATTCACAACTTCATGCGTCTCCACACTAACATCTTTCCCTACATTGTCTGTTGCCTGATCAACTTCTCCTCTTACGTTCTCTACTTCCTGACTAACTTTCCTGAAATTTTCTAACGACTGTTGTTGATTGTCTAACTTCCTTCCTAGTTCTATTTGTCCTGCTTCTAACTTCTGAAAACCACTTTCTATCTTTCCTTCTATCTTTTTTAAACTTTGATTATATTCCTTCATCTCTTTTATTAACCCTTTATTATTATCCTTCAATTCTGTTATTAAACTTTGAGTATCCTTACTCTCTTTTATTAACCTTTGATGCATATTATCTAACTTTTTATTTAAACTTTCACTTAAACTTTGATTGTTATCCTTCATCTCTTTTCTTAAACTTTGACGGTTCTTCCCCCACTCTTCTATAAAACTTGCGAACCAATTTCTAAATTCCTCTAACGGAGTTATTTCGCTTTTTACGTTGTTTGGTACAGTTCTACCACACTCTGCTACTTTGACTACTTCCTGCCTACTACTACTATAAACCTCTTGAACTTCCATGTTTTCTACAAATTGTTTTACTTAAAATCTTGTCTTTCACTCCTCACATAAATTCACCATAGTCTAGTATATAATTTTACACTCTGTACCTTTGATTGTTTTTACTGGCTCCTGATGATGTCACTGATGACGATGCCGGCCTCCTTTCTTCTTTACAGTCTGTTGACGAATTTCTTGATGGGTCGACCGTCCTCCTGTCGAACCACCTTCACCTGTTGAACCTCGCTGTCGGGTTGAAACTCCTTCTAGGTTGAACCTCCTTCTAGGTTGAATCTGCTTCTCTTGTTGAACCTCGTCGTCGGGTTGAAACTCCTTCTAGGGTTGAACCTCCTTCTCGGGTTGAACCTCCTCCTGTTGTCGAACGTCCTTCTCCTATCGGGCCCCACGTTGGGCGCCAGTTTGATACAAAAATGTTGGTGGTGGCGATCACAGGTTACCACTGCTCTACGTTGTGCACCAGTTTGAAGCAAATATTATAGTGAGCTATGAGGTTTCTCTCAGGGTATGCGTGGATGTGTGTGAGAAGGAAATTTTACAAGACTGGAATGCCCGTTTCCAAATTATTTATTCACTGCTTCTTATTTCAAACCTCGAAATGGAAGCTGCCGACCGAGGGTTACCAATCACGGTTTATAGTGACTGAATGCTAATTAGATCTCTCGATAAATTTTGATGACCTGACAAATATTCAAGACCGAACAAGTTGACCGCTCTCCTAGGCTTCACGTCTGACTCTTCCCTAATATCGGCTACACGCCGAAGTCTTTATGATGGCTTCGTAGCCGCGACCCACCTCCATCGGCTAAGCGCCGAAGAGTGTACTGACCACCTCTGCGCGCGTGTGTATCTTTATATAACTTTCACTCTCCAAACTCCTTTTCCAAACCAAACAAAGTCCTTTTGTGGCTGTTTTGGTCGCTATTGTAAACGATTCGAAGAATACCCTATTCCTGTACGTCAAGTGACAATTCCTTTAGAAACCTTCTAAGGTCACTGTTCCTTTCATTCATGGCATTGTTATAAACAGTTTCCCCAACTCACTGACCTTGCCCTGGGTCGTCACAAAGAACCAAAATTCCTTCGACGTCTATCATTATTCTTTTCTTCTGGCAACCATAATTGCGGTATCAATGTGATTTTCTAGCTTGTTTTTTTTTGTGTATGAAATGCCCTAGTCTCATTGTGGAGCTGTACCAGGCTGCACTTTTCTTCAGCGACCTGCATATTGTGAGCTGTGCGGCATTGGGTCTGCTTGCTATTCATTTATTTACAATGCAATCGTACAAATAAACCAAAAAGGGAAACGCTATCTATTATCCAACGCAATCATCTTCTGCTCTGGAGATACACAATTGGGTGGTTGAAGAACTAAAGAAACGAGAATGCAAGGCGTCGAGACGTATCGGAAGGAATGTGAACCAACACAGATATTTATGCAAGCTTATCGTACATACACGGCGAGAGAGTGTACGAGTATTATGTACACTCTATTCTGCGTAGCAACGTCTCATGCATCGACGGGCGCAAGATATCATATATAACGTGATTGAATATTGTGACAAAGAAAGAAGAGAAAATTAAAATCCCTTTGTGTCAAGCTACAAAATAGCTCCCAAGTGCTCTATTTGTTTCGCGACCTACCGTATGACAGTTTTTATTAATAGTCCGCTCTTCTATAAACAACACAACGAGCTTCAGCCCGCCTCGGTAGCTTGGTGGTAGAGTGTCTGCCTCACGTTCAAGAGGTCCCGAGTTCGAATCTCGGTCAGGGTGAGTTACCTGGATAAGGTTTTTCCCAGGGTTTTCTCTTATCCTGAAACGACGAATGTCGGGTAACTCTAAGCTCTATGGACCCTGGGCTCATTTGAGCATCATTTCGCTCATTCCATTGATCGTCCGATATGACTTAACGTTGGAAGACGTAAAATAAAAAAATAAAAAATACAGCGCTGAAGGCCAATGCACCTGAACGCTCTGTCTTGTACTAGGTGATTATAACTCCAAATACCTGGTTGAAAAGAAACTGCAGTATAAGTTTTAAAAACGTGTAAGCTATCAAACTCATTTAAACCATTAAGCTGGATGGTAACTTGTATGAAAAGAGATGAGGTAGATATTGCTACAACCCTTGTGGATATGAGACTTTGTAATATTCCTCCTGAAACATATGATATAACGACTACACATCTTCAATAAAATTATGATGATTTTCATCTAGTTAAATTGGACAGTTGATCCGTTAAATAGAAGTAGAGAGTCCGCTATTTGGAGTGCACAAACACGTTAACATGCCATGAAATCAATTAAGAATGTCATTTAGTGCTTTGAAAGTAACCCCCCCCCACCTGTATCATGTGCGTTCAGTATTCGTGACCAGCTTTCCAAACCTTGGAATTGAAATTGGTTTAGTGAATACTAGGTATGCATTACATTTTTAGCCACCCATGAACTTGGACCCCAGTCTTTATTGTCACTGGGCAGCCAAACGCCAATCTTATCATTTATATATGCATATTTGCTAGACAACTTCTAATTGATTATCCCTCTAATGTGCTCAATATATACTCCCATAATTATTTTTACAAATTTTCTTCTTCTGCTACCCTGCTAACTTTCCCCCTATTTAAAATTATCCACTTTTATCATTTTTTATTTGTATCTTTGTTAACTTCCACTTTTTAACTTCTCCTGCCTCTTTATAAACTAATTTTCTTTGAAGATAATACCTGAGATACGTGGAGAGTATGTTCTCGCAGGGATATTTGAAAGTCCCAGGGCCCAGCGGTAGCAAAGAGAATTTCTGAGTATCTAATTCAGCTCCATTAGCTTCGCTGGTCCAGATGAGAATCGCCTCTAATGAATATCTGCGCTGTGTCAGCGACCAGTACTGTAATGTTATCAGCGTAGGCTGTTGCAGAAAAAAATTAGGGTCCAAAGTTCCGGATGAATAAAGCTGAGAACGAAGAAAAGGTTCCAGAGTTAATGGAAAAAACAGTTCTATTGATAACGGAGATGGTGTCGAAAACATCTGGCAATATGTCTTGGAGTAAAATATTCATTTAGAATGACTGATTGCACTGTACTTCAGAGATTTTGAATTGCATCGACATTAGCAGGACGCCTGAATTTCCTTTAGATCTCCAGTATGTATGAATGGCTTACTGTATAGAAATCTAAAGATACCTCCTCGAACGTTGTCGGCTTGAGAGTAAATGATGATATTCCTATAGGCTATTAACGGTTCAAAACATTTCATTCTGACACTCCTCAACCTCACTCTAGTTTTCTTTTTAACCAAAATTGTGCATAACTTGAAACTTGTTATGATAGTACTAAAAGTATAGGAAAATAACTATCACTAATCAACAAATTTCATCTTTTTTGTCTGTCACGTGAACAAAAATGATCATTTCAACTAAAGCAAACCTTCTAAATACGTAAATATCAGTAAAATTTTCGTAACACGTAACGTTTTTGTGTGACAGAGCTGAGGCGGAATCTCACAAAAACACAAAAATATTTGTGTTATTTACATTTGTTAGCGTATGATTCTTATAACCTGATGAATAATCATTGAACGCTACCCATCCTTTGCATAAAATGCTTTAGTTTTGCATAGAAGGTAGTAAAAATATAATATACTAACAACTCTGTCATAACTGGCCTACGTTTCTTTTTTTATTAAAACAAGGTTCCCAGTTTTTACTTAATTTTTAAAACTTGTTTTATATAACTAAAAAACGAAAAGGATTCCAAAAACAAAGCAACGTATCATCAGAATTAAAAATAAATATTATAAGGGTAAACAGACGAAACATGTAGCTGTAATACAACTTATACGAGGGTTAATTTTAACACTATGCTCTCATTTCTTTCTTTTGTAGTCTGTGTCGCTTTCTCTAATTAAAAACCAGCAATAGTCGTCCATCATACTGGGATCCTGTCTACCCTGGTATATACTCGTATGTATTATCTACTGAATATCCTAATGGAATCTCACCGTAATTCATCACTTACAGCTCCCAATTTCTCGGGGAACAATCCAAATGTGAATGGAGAAATTGAATTTTGAGTGACGTCATACCTACTAGCTCTTCGTAATTTTCCAGGGGTTCTTGAACTAACTGTCGGTAATTTTCTGCCTTATTGTTTCCAAGGAAACCTTTCACCACTTCCTAAAGGGCTTTCCTTGTAGCTAGTTCCTTAGCCGTAAACTTTTTTTCGAGGTTTTCATCTTTTAAAATCCTCGAAATTTGGGGGCCAACGAATATTCCCTCTTTTACTTTAGCATCGCTGCGTTTTGGAGATTGACTTCTGAGGTATGCAAATACTTCTCCATTTTGTCCATAGCCTTAACAAATTTCATCAGGCCTAGTTTTACGTGGAGAGGGGGTAGGATTACTTTATTTGGGTTTACTAAAGACATAGAGCTGTCGGGGTTTATGTGTTTCTCTTAGGGGCCATTCTTTAACAGTGTAGTGTGATCCAGTGTCCTTACTATCCCATAAGCATAGAAAGCAACAGCACTTTCATAAATCCTCCTTGTAGTCCTAGTAAAATTGCAATGACCTTCAAATCTCCACGTATATGCCAGCTGTACTTACCGTAATTAATCGTACCAAATAGACTGAACTGAACTAAGTTGTTATTCTTATGTATAAAGCATAAACATTGCAGACTTTTGTGAAAGCTAGTTTAGAGGAGATCTGAGGCATTCATAGATCCATAGTTTATTTACGTGGATTTGTTTTACAATGTTTACTTTTTAAAATATATTTCAATGATTTACAAGAAAATGGTGTGTGTAGTAACACTTTTAGGCCCATATTCATCAATTGCTTATAAAACATGACCTGAAATTCCAGTGTACACCAGTGTGGCATAAAGTTTGTTAACTAGCGTTATTAGTATCTACAATTAAATCTAAATGCTCCTAAAGCCGGGTTTTATTTTAAATTTTGCGTACATTGAATTCAACTAACTGTATGACAAATCCTTAGAAGAGTTACTGAAGCAAATATGTTCATATAACTTGTCCTCAAAGGAGATATATGCAGTTATTACAGTGGTCGTGATATATAGAGAGCTGGTTCGGCATAGTTATCTCTGAACGTCACCTATGCATTCAATTAAGCGGATTTTCCAGGGATTTGCTTCGTTCCTGGAGGCCAAATCTACTGCGGTCCCATTGGAAATGGGATCAGTAGTAGCCGACTCCTTCTGATAGGAACTTTGAGACATCTAAGCCAAGATTAAGGAAATTGTTTCGTAAAGGAGAAAAGGATGAAACAAAGATAGGTAGTTTGGGGTATCTTCCATTAAAATGAGATAATATTCCATAAAAGATATTCCGCATAGCTCCTTTAAGAACAAGTGTCTTATGATACCTTTGAGGAAAATCTCTCTCAATAGTTAATATATTCTGGAACTAAAACTTAAATGATTACCGCTCGGATATAATTTTACATTTATTTTAAAAAGGTTTCATCCTATGGTATACTCTAAAACAACTGGTGCAAGCTTTTATGTAAGTTGAGAAAGGTATTGTAAATGAAAAGTGCCCTGAACGTACTTGTTAAAGCATTTTAGTATCTAAAATATAACAAAAGATTTTTAAAACCTGTTACGTAATTATAGCATTCATTAGAGTTCAAATAGGGAGAGGGGCGTATGAATTGATGAGAGTTGTTAAAATTTATGTATCGTAAATCCAATACTAATATATGAGATATTGAATTTAATTTATATCCTGCGACATTTTATTTAGGGAAACAAAAATACATTTATGCACTTATATATAGCCTTTTGACCATTGGGATACTAATATGATACGTTCTACTTTACAACAAATCTGGTTACTAATTTAGAATTTTACAGTGTTATAAAAAGTTATTCTTAGGTACTGTATTTATAGAAGGTGCGCTAAGAATAATGACAAAATGAATAATACAGTTAATATTCATCACCTATAATGCTTTTACAAATTTATTTTAATGAAATGTTGAAGAATAATTCGCTACGTCATTCATTTAGTTTTCTTTACTCTGTAACTTGTACAGTCCCTATGTAAACATACTTGGAATAGAAAAGTAACTGTAGCACTTCTACAGTCACATATATTGAAACAATTTAGAGGTGCAAAGATTGGATTGAGAGGACTGATTACGGTACATATCTATCCTAGCTGATAAATCATACTGTTATGTATGTTCTTTTGAAAAAATAAATGAAATAATTTTAATACTATAACTCGAAAATGTTTGATATTTTGTCTATTTTTGACGATCACTGTGCATTAGATAATAAAAAGTTATTTCTCCCTTCATAGGCTAAACCTCATCAAAACTGATTAATAAATCTCACCACTTCTGAATTTACTTTGTGAAATTTGTTATTTTCTAATTAGTTTACGTTTGCCTATCTACGTGGTATTATTGCAAAGGATCTTCTACGGGATGCCAGACATTAGTGCATTCCTATTACCACCTATTTTTAAGTTTTACTGTTGTTTTAGGTTTAAGGTGCTCTTTTGGCTGGTGGAAATAAATACAAAATCCGGTGATTACCCTGGTAACTGAGGCAAGTCACTCAGAT
This sequence comes from Mantis religiosa, assembly GCA_030765055.1. NCBI lineage: Eukaryota > Metazoa > Arthropoda > Insecta > Mantodea > Mantidae > Mantis > Mantis religiosa. Next base: position 161,655,485 of record CM060948.1, on the reverse strand, counting down.
TGGTCCGTCCACGGAATTTGTACCCAAGATTTCCAGAATGCGGGCCAAAGACATTAACGTCTGAGCTCAACCTTCCATCACACAACTGTAGATTCAAACTCTATAAACAATTGATATAACGAGCACCCAGGCATTTAGTCAATAGACAACTTGTTCGTGAAGTCCACAGTCTTACGTCAAATACGTTCATTACAATTGAAAATGCTATATCACCATAGCATCACCATAGTAGTTTCTCACAAATTTTCAAACAGAATACCATGTATTACTAAATTTAAGTAATTTATACAACATGATCATCAACGCGACACATCTGTATCTGTATATACAGATATTTATAATAAATCTGTAACATAACGTTTTTAGTTCCTTTAGATTTTGAATGAGCTATTATTACAGACTTATATGATGGCTTACCTTAAAGCCAGAAACTGCATTTTAAAAGCGCGCATTATCTGTGTGTATTTTCTGTGCAAGAATAGACCAACCGATTATTATGGAACCCAGTATGTGAAATATATTATATTTCTCTTATAAAGTTAAAATATTTGTTAATTTACATACTTAATCCCTAAGTAAGAGCTCCCAATGCGGTGAAAAATCAAGAATAAAATATGTAGCTTATTATCAGTTTTAGCACTATTCCGTTATCCACAAAATTTCGGTAGCATTAATGCTAAAGTACATTTTCGGTGCCATTCCTGTATAAATATTGGTTAAATAAGAAACGGCAAAGTTTAAAGCTTAAAGAAGAGGTGCGCATATATTTACTCTTAAATATTTTACTTACGTTGTAATTGATATTAACTACCCAGAAAAAGGAAGTAGGTGTGAGGACAGTGGAAAGGGAGAAATGGAAAGGGAGAGAGGAAGGGATGATGAGGGAAAGAGAGGGAGAGAGACGGAGGGAGAAGGCTAGGGAGGAAGGGGTGAGAGAGAAATGCTAGGAAGAGCCGAAGAGAGACAGGGGAATCTCCGTGTTTCAAGAAATAACATGCATATCTGCGGATTCTGCGGAACAATTTTTTGTTCTTGAATCCCGGTAAGGGAAGGGGTTACCGTTACACATCTTTCAGCTATCACGCGCTGCACCGACATTATTGTCTTAAAGTGAATACTTTCCGCGCGAGTATGCAATACAAGTCCACACATTTATGTAGTGATACTTCACTTGTTTATATTTAACCAGAAGCATAAGAATACTATCTAATTTTGCAACTTTACTATTATATGTAATTCAAAAATACCAAAATATTCAATATGATTAAACATTCACGATACCTACCTTTTGCAAGAAACAAAGAAGGGAAAGAAATAAGGTTTGCGCTGATGAACTTTATTTTATAAGTCTTTTGATAGATTGAAGTATTTAATGTTTTTACATCAAACTTTTACCCAACAAGTCAATTAAATGCCAAATGCCTATCGTATAAATGTGCCTATAATATACGAGGGTCGCCTGATAAGTCCAGGGGTTAACAATATAAAACAACATTAAAACTTTTTCCCTTTATTACTCAACCTAATCTCCAGAAAGGCTAATAAATTTGTCCTATATGTGTTCTAATTTAATTGAACAATCTCTGTAGTGCGAATTGTCATGATTCTCATAATAGCGGTTTACCGCATCAATGACCTCGCTGCTGTAAAATCTTCGTCTTCCAAGAAATGTTTTGCGGTTCAGGAACAGGTGCTAGATCTAGGTACTAGCCACTGGGTGCTAGATCTGGCTAATAGGGTGGATGTCCAAGCAATTCGAACTTTAATTCGCACATTCTTCCCCAATGCAATGACTAAAACATGCGCCGGAGCATTGTCGTGAAGAAACAAGACGTTTTATTTGCCAAACGAGATTTCCTTTTCTTTTCACCTCAACCCTCAAATATTACAGAAAGCTTGCGTAGTAGTCGCCAGTGATACTTTAACAATTTTCCAATTAATCAATAAAAAATAATTCCCTGTGCATCCCAGAAAACACTCTCCATAACCTTGTTAGCCGACAAAATTGACTTCGCCTTTTTTGAGTTGGTTCACCTGGCGCAATCCACTACTTTTACTGCAATTTACTTTCTGGAATGTAGTGATATATCCAACTTTCATCCATGGTAATAAGCCGTCTCAAAATTTATTGCTTTTTTTACGGTATAGCTCCAAATTCTTAACAGAAACAGTTTTTCTCTACAACTTTTGATCACCTGTCAACAAACGTGGCATCCAACTTGCACAAGCCCAAAACTTTACTTAAAATATTACCTACAATTTTTTGATATGTTTACTGCCTCTGATATCTCAAAAAACTTTGATCTGCGGTCTTATACTACCAAACGATGACTTCTTTTTTAAATGATCCATGGAGTTGTGACTTCCACAGAGCGTCCAGTGCTAAGCTCATCACCAGTGCTCATACGTCCCATTTCAAACACTACAGCCCACATTTTAATCAACGTATATGAAAGCGGAGAGTCTTTCAATGTACTATTCATTTCCTCCTTGATTTCTTTAGGCGCTGAGCCTTTCAAATGGAAGTATTTAATCACGGCTCGTTTTTCCAAATCCTCCATTTTCGTGAAACTTCTACACTTGTCTTGTTCAAAATACTGTCATTAAAAATTAAACAAAGTATTGAGCTGTAACTATGGATGCAAGGTAGTCTAATCTCTGTTTCATATAACCTTGCCCCGCTGACATGTATCACTCCGCGTGCAACTGCTTTCCTCCTCATCCCAATTGGCTAATGCTTTCACGCCATTGACCATATGCGGTGCCTTCCCGTCACATTTAAAACTGCAGTAAACGTCATAATAATTGCCAGGAAGATAGATAAAATCATACAAATAAGAATATGAGGGCATGCAAAAATAATTAAGTTTATAATGAAACTGAGCACGTTGAAACTGAATGAATTGAGCAGTGACACTGAAACAAGTTTATAATGAAAGGCCTTCCGTCTTTTCCACTGGGATTTTTTAAAATCAGCACACATACCTTGCAAAAATGCTTGTCTTTCAGTCTTAAAAGTCGTGTCACGCCATACTTGTGTGACCTTCATTCACCCAAATCTCGTCAAGGTAGTATGTTTTGCGATTTGTATCCCGGTACAATCTGATTGTCCCTAAATAACGTCTTCGCCACACGGCAATATCACCTCTGGAGTGGAAAGTTTTCCTGTTGTCTCAATTTCATGTCGCGATGTTCCTACGCATCTAACACACCTGTAAGATCAGAGTACAGCTGTACGACATCTCTCACTGACAAAGACGGATTCTTCTCTGTGAGTGAAATGATCAGAACTAGGTTTATATCTGCGTAAGCAATAGTATAAAATTATTTGTAATTTAGCAGAGTAATTTTTCCAAAATATTTAAATTTAGTTATTCTTTATTATAAAAATACCAGACCGACTGATTATAACTAGAGAGTAGATTTTTAGGTCCAAAAAAGCTTAAGTTTTAAGCAAGTAAATGAGGCGTTTATTACACCTTGTGGAGACTTTATAGGTTGCAAATTAGGATCTAAAACTACTTTGAAAAAGTGCTTCTAAAATTACAAATAAATAAAGTAATTTTATTTTGTAATACCATTCAAACCCAATTAACTTAATTTTAATTTCAATATACATTTTGCAGCATTTGGATTCATTTGTATCAATTTTCACACCCAATAATTAGCCGCACAATAAACTGCTACTACTTTTTCTATATTTTGCATAGTAAAACTTTGTCGTTTGCCACTTAACATCAGTTTATAGGCTGAGAAAGAAATTTCCACGTCCACTGAAGTAATAGGACCAAACTTGAGGCTGGCTACATGTTGCACTAAAAGTGGGTCCTTTAGGTCACAGAACTTCGTCTATTTTTGTCCAGATTTTCTGTCCAGCTTCTGATGCGTTTTTAATATTGTTCTTTATATCTTGAATTAAGGCAATGTTTTCATATATGGGGACCTCTATCCTCTCCAATTTTGAAATAATCTCAACAAGTAATGTGAAGTGAGCCCTGATATATAATAATAATAATAATAATAATAATAATAATAATAATAATAATAATAATAATAATAATAATAATAATAATAATAATAATAATAATAATAATAATAATAATAATAATAATAATAATAATAATAATAATAATAATAATAATAATAATAATAATACTAATAATAATAATAATAATAATAATAATAATAATAATAATAATAATAATAATAATAATAATAATAATAATAATAATAATAATAATAATAATAATAATAATAATAATAATAATAATAATAATAATAATAATAATAATAATAATAATAATAATAATAATAATAATAATAATAATAATAATAATAATAATAATAATAATAATAATAATAATAATAATAATAATAATAATAATAATAATAATAATAATAATAATAATAATAATAATAATAATAATAATAATAATAATAATAATAATAATAATAATAATAATAATAATAATAATAATAATAATAATAATAATAATAATAATAATAATAATAATAATAATAATAATAATAATAATAATAATAATAATAATAATAATAATAATAATAATAATAATAATAATAATAATAATAATAATAATAATAATAAATAATAATAAATAATAATAAATAATAATAAATAATAATAAATAATAATAATTATTAATAATAATTAATAATAATAATAAATAATAATAAATAATAATAATTAATAATAATAATAAATAATAATAAATAATAATAATTAATAATAATAATTAATAATAATAATTAATAATAATTATTAATAATAATTAAATAATAATAAATAATAATAATTATTAATAATAATAATAATAATAATAATAATAATAATAATAATAATAATAATAATAATAATAATAATAATAATAATAATAATAATAATAATAATAATAATAATAATAATAATAATAATAATAATAATAATAATAATAATAATAATAATAATAATAATAATAATAATAATAATAATAATAATAATAATAATAATAATAATAATAATAATAATAATAATAATAATAATAATAATAATAATAATAATAATAATAATAATAATAATAATAATAATAATAATAATAATAATAATAATAATAATAATAATAATAATAATAATAATAATAATAATAATAATAATAATAATAATAATAATAATAATAATAATAATAATAATAATAATAATAATAATAATAATAATAATAATAATAAAGATGATCATGATGATGATAATAACGATAACAATAACAATAACAGAAACAGCAACAATCATCATCATCAATAATTATAATAATCATCATCAATAATTATAACCATAATCATGATCAATAATTATAATCATAATCATCATCAATAATTATAATCATAATAATGACCATAATAATAAATACCCATTGCAGTTGTAGCTGAATCACCTTCGCACGCGTAATACTATCGCACTCTCCACGTGGCAGCAATAAGGGGCAATGTCACTTCTCTCTGCATACGAAATGTCAATCACTTCCTAGATTGGCGATCAGTATACTATTCCGCTGTGTCCTCCATTCCTCTACTTCTTAACCTATTTACCCTCCACATTCATTTCTCTTTGATTTTTTTTCTGCATACATCCCACCTCTGTTATTCTTTTCTCTCCTTTCAACGTAAGCACTTTTATAGTTACTACGTAAGCCCCTTTATTATACCAGCTCTTACCCATATTAGTTTAATAAAAAACTAATAATAAATAATAATTGGCTATTATGCAGACTACATGCCTCTTTATGGAAAGGTTGACAGAAAATTACTTTTCATCCAAAGTAAAACATAGAATTCGTTCAACCACTGACGAATCAAACTTGACTTTGAAGTCACGATTTTAGGCATTTTTGTCGCTGCACATTTAACATATTCACACCTTAAACTTCTAAGAAACTACTATTTTACAGCCTCACGTTTGGAAAGTATCTTTAGACATGGGTTCATCAACCTTTAACTCTTGATAGTAGAAACTCTACGAGAGAGTGGAACTTGCGTCGAACATTGTGCATCTTGAAGTATTGAAATTTATTCATACTGATCTAAAATGTCATGTTTATAGTTTCTGGTTAATTTATAGCAGGAATTATATTTATTTTCCATTTAACATGAATTAAAAATAAGGTTTTCGGTATTTAGTGTTAAGTATGTAGATAAGAATAGTCCGTAACGTCGAAATAGGCAATTTTAAGTAAAAACCTAAAATTCCGCGATTCAATTATAACTATTATACTTACACTAAATACACAAATAATGGCATGTAATTCTCTTCAGTGGTTTCTGAATTGGTTTAGAAAAATATACTTTGTGGGAAATGGGCCTTAATGTTTTTATATCTCTGCTCTCTTAAATCCTCGCTTGTTATAATACAGATGTTTAAATGGCTTTTATACAAAATAGTTTATTATTTGCTACTTCCATTAAGGTTTAGTTCTAAAGATCGACTACTTTTTAAAAATTGTAAGCCAAATGTCGCCGTAATAAATCTGATTTCCACATACTTAACTGTGTAAGCCTCGCAATATACAATCCGGAAATGCACGTCAAAGATAGAGAATTGGTGTCCTCAAATGCATGTTTGAGCGGACGAAAATCCACTTGCGCAGATCGTTCGAAGTCGCCAACACACGTTTAGTATTAGCCTATTCACTAGAATAATTGCTGACCTTATCATTGGTCCCTTTGTACACCCAAAAAAACAGGTCCGATCTACGTAGTATTTCTTAGTTATTTTGCCTACCTAATTGGAGGACATTCCACTACACATTCGGTAGGTAATGTGGTTGCAAGATGACGGAGTTCCAGCATACCTTGAGAGAAATGTGCGGAATCACTTCAACGCTACACATCCCAATCAATGGATTGGTAGAGGGAAACCAGTTCCCTGGTCAGCGCGAAAAGCAGTTCTAACACCACTATTATGTGTTTCAAATGGGAAGGTGTTTGTCCCTAAGCGGTACTAGGCGAGCAACCAATGGGAGTCCTGCGGTGTTGTCGTATCGCATTCCCGCTAAGTGGTGTGTGAGGAAGGCCAAACTAATCAATCTGTATGAAATACTATTCGCGTTAAGACAAAAATTAAGATTTTGCCAAAATTGATCCATGTGGAAGGTAGAGAGTAATGTATCTAACATAACCATGAAAATCCCATATTTTCATCTCAAATAGTTTTTCTAATACAAATACATAAAACACTATTACCTGTATTATAATAATAAATCGCGACGTAAGCACTGTATGAATATCATTATTGGTTGGCATGTAGGCGTGTACATATATTCGTAATTACTCAGAACTAAAACGTAAATGTTTGACATGACGTGATAAAAGAATTACTTTGAATAATCCAATTCAAGCGAGAGGAAACAATACATTTTCTGCTGTCCTGGCATAACGTGTCTGTTCACATTATATCTTTGTTTGTGGATGGTTCGTAATCTCTATTTACTCTAGAGAGTTCAAAGTGGCTGTTGTGTATGTATGTACATATACTTTTCATTACTCAGAACTTAAATTTAAACTGCTGCATGACGTGATAAAAGAATTACTGTGAATAAATCAAGGTGTTAAATTCGAGAAAGAGCAAACACTTCATTTCCTGTTAGCCTGTGGCATGCTCTATGCTTAAGTTTATGAATGAATGCTGGAAAAAAGGTTTTTATTTACTCTGGAGAGTTCAGATCAATATCATTCAGTTGTTCTTTACACAACAGTGGAGTAAGAGTTAAATAGTGCAATGGCTTCTTGCGGTGAATTTAGTGGCGAATCAAAAAGACAATTATTGCGAAGTCACGCTGGAAGTATTGTTTTTAAGGTGTGCACGATCTTCAAAAAATGCTCAACGGCTTACTGCTGAAGCGTATGGTGTAGGTAAAACAAGTGTGTCCCGCATTTGGATTAGAACAGCAGGTAATTCATAAACTATAATTATAGTTATAGTATTTAAAAATATACATAATTTGCGAAAATGCTTTTTCCAATATTGATTTTGGCAAATGCATCTTTGTAAAGGTTTGTAAAATATAATTCGCTTACCCTTACATCTAGCGCCAAGTAGACCTGCATGTTGTGTGAGTGTGCGAGAGAGAGGGAAATATAAAAAGAGTGGGGTAACAAGCTGGCAACGCTGAGTGTGATACGGCATCTGATTTGCTGGACTCCAGAACCCTTCCCATTTGAAACACATAATAGTCTGTTTTCTATGGGGTAATATAAATACCATGGGGTACGCTACTCCTGTAACTCAAGAGGAGGACCACATTACACGAATACATGGAGCGATTGCAGTTCTTTCAGGTTGACCATAATTATTATTGGAGCATGTAAATGAAACTTAGCGCCGCCGATATAGGCTCTACACTGACGTAGAAGGTCAGTGAACCTTGAACCCCGTTTGTAATGTTAAACTGCTTTGTACTGCATACCATTTGTTCGTTGTATTAACGAATGTGGAACGAACACTTTGATGGTCTACTGCGCCAAACCGTGCCTTTCTGGACATGGGTTGCTTCTTGGAAAGTGATCCGTTTGCCATCCTGAAAAACATACTGAGTGTCGTCGGTGTTTTTTGACTCGCCATGTGAAATGGTTTATGTATTGCTGCTTCCATCAGAAGAAATTGAGGGCGTTTACAGAATGTAGTACCATAAACATACAAAATATATCCTACAAGTTATGCAGTCGTCGTACACATCCTTTACTATTACCCAACATAGTATACGATAATGATGCCAGAGTGCAAACCTATCTTTAGAGTACGCACTGAAATGTTCATTCGCCACCTTTAGTTAGTGACCAAGTATGTTGCCGTACTTAACCTCAGCATTCCGTGAAGGTTGTTGGGGTAGTAAAGACAGTGATTCTAGGTAATGAACAGCTGTAAGACAACGTTCAGAGGGGGAGGCACCAAGTCATACTATAAATCTTTAGTGCCTATGTCACTGATGGGGTGTCTCTCCAGAAGATATAGGTGAGACGATCTGACGAAGGGAGACAGCAGAGCGCAGGATCCCTAGCAACTACTAGATTTAAACTCTCCGGTGGCGGCTCGTACAATCGCCTCCCCTCTCTCCTGTGGACTTACACACCCCGATCCGGAGGACTAGAATTTATGGTGAGAAACTGCGCGGTCATGCAAGCCGGAACTCCCGCCAAAGCTTAGAATCCTGAAATAGCCAACTAGGAAGAAAGATGAAGTTAAATGGTACGTGGAAATAAGTGAAGGGATAGGAAATTCGTGATATGTAATTATTCTTTCCAGCATCTGCCTAGGAACCCCCAAAAAACGATGGGTTACGAAGATCGGAACCAGTGACCAGCCAAATGCATACCACACACGCTATCAGCTGTCATCCCGCTCGATTTCTAGGTAATGTAGTCAATTAACCTGTTACTGACCTATTGGGCTTAGGGTCAAATTTGATATGTTTACCTTTAAATATAGAGTAACAATCCCGCAGTTGCACTGTAAAAAACAAGCTGAAGTTAACTTTATGGCTATAGAATGTGTTTAACACAAATATGGTTGTATCTTAAAACATGTTGTGCATGGCTTATATTTTCTCACGTAAACCATCATAATCCTCTTATGCAAGTATTTTATAAAATAAGATAATTAATACAATGAAAGTGCTATGAAAAAATTGTTACACACATTGAGAAACCTTTAGTACAGAAATAGTTTGACGTGAACATAAAGCTGTACATATTTCAAGTAAAGATCCTACCTGTAAATTCTGCGGAGAAACCCTGCTTGTTTCGCGGTGCTCGTAATTCCATCCATGCTTCGTTTCCTAACATATTTCTTCACTTTCGCACGTTTTATTCTCCCTCTCTTGTGTATGGTCATGGTTTCATAAACTTTGATTAAAACATTATACACACTTCCTAACGTCAACACACACACAGAATGCAATGTGAACAAACGCCTGGAATTCAAACAGTATCTGCATAGCACACGCAAAACAGAAAAACTGCTTCACAGAGTGTTGGTCCCAGTTGAGAAGTGCTTTTATTCGTTTTTCATATCATCCGTACCAAGGAACTGTTGCAACGGAATTGTGATAACCGAAAAATTGATTTTGATCACGGAATGCATCAAGACCAGGAAACCGTCTGCGTCAGGCTGCTTCTACTGCAACTATTGTCGAAATTACCCCTTATCTTGATTTACAGAGCTCCTTACCACGTGGATAGTAAACGTCAGTTGCCAACTGAGATATCAATAAATCAGTAATAGGATGAAGGACACTCATTATTGCCCCTCTCCTGCTTTTTCTGAAAAGTTTTGAAAAACTAAAAGTGCTATAAAGTTAATACTAAATGAAGGTATGAATGAATTGAATGAATGAACTATTTATTATGCATATTCCAACATTTTCCAATTTATAACTTCAGGCTATACTTATGTCTTTACCCTGTTGCTACCTTGGCTTACATGACACCCTAGGCTTCTGCTCTGCCACGTAGCTCTTAACCTCCATGCCTCCTTGTTTCTTAATTAGTCCCATTCTTTTGCCCCCCCTCATCATCCTTTCTTATTTTCTTTACATTTCTTGCCCATTTTTATTTTACCTTCTGTAAGCACTCACCAATACTTCCTACCTTCTTTTCTTCCTTTCCCGTTAACATTTTTATAGCTACTATCCTCTTCTCTAGTTTTTCCCATTTTTCCTCCCAAACCTTTTTGCTCCATATTGCAACCTCCTCATATTCTGTTACATAGTGTTCTATGTTTTCTTATCCCACATGCAATTCACAAATTCCCTTTTCCGTACCTCTTATCCCTCTTAGAAATATTGTTCCTGTTCTCATCCAAGAAAGGATGAGAACAGGAACTGTCTCTGGCCTATTGCAGTAATCTACATATGCAACTCGTCCCCAGTTTCTTTTTATTTGTTTGTAAAATATTAATGATTTTATATTTTCTAGACATCCTCATAATTCCTGCCCCTTTATATCTTCTATTCTGCATTTTACCAATATACCCACATCGTTTGCACCTACTTCTTTCCTCTAATCTCCATCCCTATTTCTTTACATAATTTCTCCTATCTCTGCCCGCCAACTAAATCATACTTTGTATACGCCAACAAGAGTAGCCTATGTCGTTAAGTCTTGGTCTTGTAAACAGGAGAGCAACTGTTCAAGTAGCGCATGACAGTCTATTTCTCCATGAGAATTTTTTTTCAAGTTTTCTACAATGCTTCTAACTGGCAAGGTACCTTTACAATTTTATTAGACGAGGAACATTACCTCCAGAATTTGTCTGTTCTAATTATAATTTAATTTATTTTATCAAGAGTATTACCGTTATATTAAAGTAAAAAGAGATAAATATAGAAATTAAACAGTGAAGTGCCTACAACTGTACCTGCGTTTTACTTTCTCTACCCAGTGGGATTGGGATTTCATTACGGAGGGGATTCGGTACGTAGGACACCATGCTGGGTCCATTGTTCCTATGCTCTCAAGTGGGGCACCCCCGGAAGGAAGGATGAGGCGAAGGAGACAGAGGGTGGCCAACCCAAGGAGCCTCGACAGTACAGAGGGCATGGTCCCTACAGTTTACTTGAATAGAGACTTCCCCCACAACGAACTTGCTCCCCCACGGCGGGACCGCAACGATCCCAGCAACCGAGCTCTAATGGTCCCAAGGCAGGCAATCCGGGCCCCAAAGGTTCCTGGCTGGCGGTCACGAAATGGTCCCAGCAGAGGAGCAGAGACCGGCAACCGACTTACCGGAGGAGGAAGTAGTTTTCCTCAGAGCATATCATTCCGCCATGCACCGCTGAGCCCGCCTCAGTAGCGCGGAGGTAGCATGTCTGCCTCACGTTCAAGAGGTCCCGAGTTCGAGTCTCGGTTAGGGTGAGTTACCGGGATAAGGTCTTTTCCGGGTTTTTCCCTTATCCTGAAAGACGAATGTCGGGTAACTCTAAGCTCTATGGACTCCGGGCTGATTTGGGCATCATTTCACCCATTCCATCCATCGTCCGATATGACTTAAGGTTGGAGGACGTAAATTACAAAAAAAAAAAAAAAAAAAATCACCGCCGAGGCTCCCGCCGACACTTCTACCCTGAAAGAGACCACCAAATGAGAGATGATATGAAATGATAATGGAGATGAAATGGAGGGACAGGAAATTCGGGGGATGTAATTAACCTATCCAGCATTCGCCCACCAACTCGGGAAAAAAACCCGCAAATACCCATGGGTCAGGTAGGTCGGCCACGGGAATCGAAACTGGGCCTGCCGAATGCGGGCCACAGACGAAACAGCCTGATCCATCCAGCTCGGTCTCTACCCAGTGCCTCGGGCCCAAATGACCTCGTTGTCGACGGGCCCTAAAACAACACACACTCCACTCCACTCTACCCAGTGCCTAGTAGTAGCATTGCAATCAACTTAAAAATTCGATTTCGATATTTCACTGGAAATACATATGTAGAAGCCCCTAAATCCGGAATAGCATTTTGGAAAAAAAAAATGCAAATGTGACTTTAAACAGTGTAAATCTGAAATGAAATGTTAGATGAATACTAAAACTGATATCTAAGTTCTGTATCTTATAAAAATGAAATACGGAAATTTTCAATGAGATTTCCTACCCTGAGCTACATTTTTCATGGACTTTCTTTTCTTGGAACTTATTCTCTAAAAAATGGCTCTATCGTCTTTTATTCAATCAGCATAAGTAATTATATTTCTGGTATATACATAACTAATAAACTGTAGATTTTCAGAAAATATCCGGTTAAGTATTCCTCATTAAGAAGGACTTTTGTGTAGTATTGTATAGTCCGTAATCCTTAAGAGAAGCCCAGAAGCATACTATGCAAAGGAAATGTAGATCTGAAAACACAAATTAATTCAAATAACCTTTTTGTAGCATCAAAGATTTCCGAGAAATCTACTCTTATTGATTTGAATTATTCATGGTCTGTAGTTTTTTGAAGTGTTTTCACTATTTAGTTGTTTCTCTCAATGTCATGGAACGGGGATGGAATATCTCGGCCTGGACATAGATATCTAGTTTGGAGCCTTTTAACATCGCTTGGGCACCTATATTCCTCTTGGACATGTAACTAAATATGTAATGAAACTGTTTGTCCAAGTTTACTCGAGAAATATGAAATATAAGAAGGTGGAAAAATAAGCTTTTGTTGCAAGAGTTCGTAGAACCTCTATGAAAATGAACTACTGTAGGTAGAGTAAGTCTTATAAAACTAAAATATAGCATTTTTTTCACATGGCATTCTTTATCATAACAACAGCAGCAACCGCAGCTTCACTCACGTGTCTGTGCAGTGCTGAAAATATTCTTTGTCTTTCTTACTCTCTTTCAATCTCAGTTTTACCCCCTCTCTCACCCACTCTCCCCACTTTCGTTCTACTTCTTCCTCTTCCGCTCTCTCCTCTGTTTCCTCGTTCTACATTCAAGACTAATCTACGTCATGAAGCTTTAATAAAAGATGATAGATTATAAACGTTTACTGGTTTCAAACTGCTTTAACTGGAAATAGTTTAAGTCACTATTTGAAGTTGTATCAGGTTTCAAGGGAAGCCTGCGTATCTCTGACAAAAAAAAATCGCGAATAAAGATTAAAAATATAATATTACCATGTAACTGGAACTGGTAGCTGCAGAAAAGTTAAATTCAGGGAGAAACGTTTTCAATAATACCATAAATTCCACAATTATACGAAAAACGTCCCAACTAGGTAACTTCAGATGTATGGTAAAGGTTCATTCGATAAAACTGAGAGTAATTATGGAGTGTGAATACTAACATAAATAAATAAACAGCAACGAAAGTATTTCATGAATGGCCTAAAATATTCATTAGAAAATTGATTTTGAGTTTCAGAATAGTATTTTGATATGAAAGGCTTATTAAGTTTCCCTCATTACGAACATTGAATGTAAATGTCACGTTTATAGTTGTGGATTTATAAGGAATAACTGTAACTGTATTGGTTAATGGAAGAAATGAAACAGCTACCCAATAATTTACTAAAAATCACATTGACTGTATTTGAATTTACATCTACAAACTATCTGTGATATTTAATTGTAAAAGGGAAAAGGTAGACAACTGAAGGGGACACCTCAAGCACTGCTAACTCCACACAGATCTACTGGAGCTAATATCCCCCAAGAGAAATAGTTAAGTGAGAATACCGCAGGAGGACACAGAGCCGCAGGCAAATAGGCAACAGAGAAGTCCCTAGCTTGGCGCAGCCATCAACACTCTGGGTCGAATTTCGGTCGAGCGTCCCCCCCCCCCCACATAAAGATAGTGACCGCACAACGCTGCCTAGCGTCGAGAGCAGCATTTATAATGCGCCAAACATCCGCACCATCTGTCCGATAACACCATATACCACAAGCCTAAAACACACCTGAAAGATAAGGAAATTAAATGCCGATAAATACTGGAAAGGGAATCGTGGTACGAAAGTGCGTTTAAATAACAACGAGAAAACACGAAATACTCAAGTCAGAGCGCGCGGTGGACGGGAATCGAACTCACTACCTCCCACATGCGAGTCGCACGTTTCCGCGACGCCACCTCACTCGGTATTGCTTAATTGTAATCTGTAACTCATTGTCTGAATAATTTAAGAACCTGATTCAATCACTATCCCTATCAACATTAGTCCACACCGAAAAGTTTTGGGCTTTAACTGAAAGTCTGCAGCCTCATCTCCGCGCGGGCATATCCTGCATCTCTCATCTCACTGACTCGCGAATATGCTGCTGCATTCCTGGGACGCATGGATTCTCTCGAAGCCCTCCACAAGTCTGGAAGCCGTTTGTAGGTGTTGCACACATGAGCGAGCTTTATGAATATATCTACATGTGATCACACCAACCATGTGGTGTACACCTTTAACGAACGTCAAATAACGCATCCCGGTAACTCCGCGACTTACTTTTGGGACACCACGGATTCGATCACCAGCGATGGTCCTCTTTTACGTGGTTTCCCCGAGTCGGTAGGCGAACGCTAGAGTGGTTCCTCTTCTAGCACGAATTTTCTCCCCCTATCGTTTACTTACTCATTTGTTTCTGGATTGTACGACCAGACGACGGTGTCTGGCGGGTTGCGAAGATGTGTGCTTTTTAAAGGTTTCTTCCCTGGCATTGGTAGGGGTTATTACTCTCCTCAGTTTGCATCCACACCGAGGGGGATCTTTGAACGTTCAAGTCCTTTGGGTGGGCTCGCAACGTCGGAAGCTTTCAATCTGAAAACGCCAGAACCCTGTCCATGATTACGTTCGTTACCATTTGGATCTGATCGCCCATCGAGTCTCTGTCCTCATCCCTCCCTCACTGGGGTCACAGTAGAAGAACAAAGTGTCTGTTGGTCTAAGTGTAGTGCTCTGCTTCGGTTCCAGGAAACCCTCCGAGGTATGTGTTTATGTTTATCAGAACACAATTATTTGGTTTTTAAACTAGTCGTTTGATGAGTTAGTCTGTTACTGGTTTGAAGTATTAGCCAAGAAACAAACATTAGCTTACAAGTTATGGATGATAAGCTTAAGGCGAGTTTGATAAAACTATAATCTTACTAACGGAAAAGTGCTGTTCACTCTGTTGTAATGTATGATATATTCCCAACTTAGTACACCTTAATTAACAAGGCTAAAATATAGGTAGACTCTTAGGATCCTATTGACTTATTTCAAAAAGGAGTAGGATAAAAGGCAGAGCAGAGTTTCTGCCCCAATTTGCGTCCACATATAGACAATAAGAGCATTGATAAGTTTATGCTGTAAACGAAACAAGTAACATGAAAAAGTATAGAATCACGTAATGTTTGCCATTACTTCTGTTCCATGTGGAAAGGCGTAGCATGGTTACTTCTACCGTCTTTGTTCATGGAGGTACAGAAAGATCGAATTGGATGGAGCCTGAAATTAATAACCGTTCTTGAAATACCCCGATGTTAAAAGAGGCATAACCACACAGTCACAGTCGAGAGCGTTAGAAGAAACGTAGCACAGAAGCGGAAATAGACCGGAAATGAAACAAATGTAAAAAGGTTTAATTGTGTATTTTGCTCCGGTGTAGATAAAATTAGACAAAGACTTAATTTGAATTTACGTGTTTCCAGGTATCATTTAATGAAATGTGAAAGCAGAAAGAGAAGTACCTCTACCACTAAATAACTTAATGAAAGACTGATAAAAACCCAACCGTACACATGGTGTTTAATAAATTCTTTGTTATTGTCACAAAACCAACCTCATAACACTACTGCTTGCAGTGCGACAGTAACCAGGCTGATATTGTGAGCTTTATACAGCTGCAATATATGTATTATTCCTAATTTTGTACTTATACCATATGTAGAGAGAGGGGGGAGCGAGGGAGAGATGGGAGATGGCGGATACTTTTTCTTTCTCTTTCCTTGTTTCCACCGCGTTACGCTTCTACGCTTTACTATTTTTCTTTTTCTGTGGTTTTACATAAATACACAATACACACCAACACCCATTCCCAAGGCGATACTCGATACTCGAACCCATAACCTTTTACGCGGCGGAATGTCAGAAGTATATACTCTAGCGACTACGGCTACGATTGCGCGCTATCTGGCGGACCTTGTGTTGCTCGGATTGTTGCTCTCTGGAATAGATGGTTGTGTTTGAATCCCGTTCTTAATAAAAACGTCATCGCAGGCGCTGACATTGGTGATGCCAGAAGTGAAATTTATTATTTTTAAAAGATCTTTGAGAAGAAAACTTCCCAGAATAAAGTTTAGGCTACCTCCCACACTTGCCCATTATGAAAACTGAGATATACAGAAAAAAAAACCTCGTAGTCAAGGAGAACGGTCCTGGTTGGATATGAACAAGAATACGTCCATATTTTGACGAACTGGACCATATGTCTTCTATTAATCACTTAGGAAATCTATATTTTGATGGATAAAAATTGTCTGTATTATTAGTATTTTCTCTTTAGTATATTCAGCAACTGTTATTACTTTGGAATATTAAATGTGTTACGTTTTTGATAATATAGGGTTTTACTAGTACGTTCATTTATGCTTACGGAATTATCGCTCACTTCAATAACATTTGAAGAATAACAATGTGTACTATTAATGGAAGTTTACCCTTCTTTCGAGCAATATTTCATTGGTTGGTAGTGCTTATTAAGTGCTGCAGAAGCCTTAACCTGTAAGATTTACCATGGGCAAGCCATTGCAATACGTGAGGCGACTACAGGTTTCTAGGGTCTCTTTTAGGGACGAGAGGAGGTAAAGTTAAAAGGGGACATCACAAAGAAGTGTTTAACGCTGCCACATTTACAGTTTTCTTAGCCAATATAAATATTTAAACTGCCACTGCCGTGCTGTAATATCTGTTTTTATTTTCGTCTTCAGGAAGCTCAAAACTTCACCGTTCAACAAAGTAGCTCGATAAGCTATGTTGATAGATTTCTTAAATGCCTACTTAATAAAATATGCAAGTTGATGTGGACGACTAGTCGTCTAGCACAGACTCGACTTCCATTAGGATTTATTGTCACAAAATGGTAAATCTTGCAGGTATTATAAAAGAACTGGAACAACTATAAGAACAAAATGGCAAACGTTTACCAAGTATTCGGTGATAAGACATGTACCATTGGCTTAAAATAGGAATTTTTACTCCATACACACTTAGCTTCTTAAAATAAAAACAGCACAAAAATGGGCTAACACCTCACCAGAAGTACAATTTTTAGAGATCCTGAAATTGGAATAGTACTTTCGCGTGTCTGTGTGTAAGTTTGTGCGTGTGTGGCTGCCAGGAAGACACTTTCCTAACATTCAATATAAGAAATGTTATTATATGCTGAATTTTTCTTTTCGATACTATCTGTAGTTAAATGCTTATTTTATAACGTAGTGCATTTCTTAAGTAGTACTATTTAATAAAATACAAAGTTTGAAGATTCCTTCATCTCTGTTCTTCTAGTATATAGCACATGATTGTTCCCTATTGAAGCGATTATTGTGCTCTTCATGTAAAGCATCTGCTATTTATTTTATTGTTTATTATTTTTTGTTTCACGCGGTAAACAACCTAATTCAAATGCTTTTTCAAGGATATACAATCGCCTATTTTGTTGCTTTTGGTATATCTAAAATGTTCTATATAGTTTTGGATAAGTACTTTTATGTTTTGTTTCCTTCCTAATGCATAGGTTATGCGAAGTTCGTGATTGTTCTCTTAATAGTTTACTGCACACATGTGGACCGTATGTTTTACTCCTGTGTGTTTCACTCGAACCTGCTGCTAAAGTTTATTCTGCATGTAGACTTTGTCATATGTGCACGAGACACTATGAATTCCACGGAGGAAAGCAAAATGTATATTTTGCAGAAAGAATATGATATGATATATTTATTGTGCATATTCCAAAATTTTACAATTTACAACTTTTGGCTACAGTTATTTGTCGTTATCTTGTTGCTACCTTGGCTTGCATGACACCCTGGTCTTTTGCTCTGCCAGGTAGCTCTTAACCTCCATGCCTCCTTGATTACTTAGTTAGTCCCATTCTTCCCCCTCCTCTTCCTTTCTTACATATTTTACATTTTTGGACCATTTTTCTTTTACTTTCTGCAAGAACTCACCTTCTTTTCCTCCCTGCCCGTTAACATTTTTATAGCTACTCTCCTCATCTCTTTCTCCCATTTTTCTTCCCACACCCTTTTTCTCCATATTGCAACCTCCTCGCATTCTGTTGCATAGTGTTCTATGCTTTCTTTTCCCCCAGACAATTCACAAATTCCCTTTTCCCTACCTCTTATCCCTCTTAGAAATATTGTTCCTGTTCTCATCCATGCTAACCCTTCTCTCTCTTGCCTATTGCAGTAATCTACATATGCTTCTCGTCCCCAATTTCTTTTTATTTGCTTGTAAAATTGTAATGATTTCATATTTTCTAGACTTCCCCATATTTCCTGTCTTTCTATATCTTCTATTCTGCATTTTACTAATTTACCCACATCGCACGTATTCCTTTCCTCTAATCTCCATATATCTCAATTTCCTATTTTTTCCATAATTCCTCCTATCTCTGCCCACCAACTATTTGAGTTCTCTAATCTTTTCTTCTGTCTCATGCATAATTTCATAATTTCCCCTTCTTCATTAACAAACACCTATTCCAAAATTTTATTATTATTTCCATTATTATTCCATTTCTCCATGCCTTTCCTAATTCTACTAAAGCTACTTCCCTAGGTGCTGACCTTGGTAAGCCTAGTAGCTCTTTACAAAACCTTCTGTAGTTTTGGTCCACCGTTTTGTTTACCCATGTGCCCCCCATATCTCCACTGCATACAACATTTTGGATTCAACTAGTGCTTCGTACATTCGTTCTAACCATTTGGTTGTCATTTCTAGTTTATATTTGCATATTCTTATTCCATTCATTGCCACCCTTCCTTTTGCTTCAATTTTTCTCCTGTATGCTCCCCACGTTCCATTGTTATTCAACCTTACACCTATTTAAATTAATTGACTACTTCTACCCTTTTGCCATTTAGTACCCACTTTTCATCTCTTTTTTAGTTGAACTCCCTTCTTGAAGACCATAACTTTCGACTTATTTATGTTTACTTTTATTCCGCATTCTTCACAAAATTTCTGAATTTCATTTAGTCTTCTGCAATTCTACTATCGTTATAGATCCTACCATTAAGTCATCCGCATAGAGCAGTCCAGGAATTTCTTTGTTTGCTATTACCGGACAGCGCTGATTTCCTTCTTTTAATCTTGTCTATTATCTCATCTATAAATAAGTTAAATAAAATTGGACTCATTTTGCATCCTTGTCTTAGGCCTATTTTTGTTCTGTCATATCTGTAATCACATTTTTTCGCCACCTTATGCAAAACGTCACCCCTTCATAGATTTTCTCTACTTCTGTTATAAATTGTCTACTTACCCCTTTCATCCTCAATTTCCAAACTAAAGCTTTTCTGTTTATCGTAAAAGCTCTCTCAATATCTGCAAAGGACATATATAACCTTCCTCTCTTCTTCCTGAGGTATTTGTCTATTATAGTCTTTATTATGCACAGATTATCTATTGTCCGTTTTCCTTTCCTGAAACCTGCTTGAAATTCAGACAGCTTCCTTTCCTGTTCTACCCATATTCTTAACCTTTCTCCTAATATCCCTGTGTATATTTTTCCTAATATAGATAAGACTTATGCAGGCTGATTTTAATTTGAAACATAATTGTCATTACAGACTTACTAGTATTTCGTGCAGTTTTAATGCAACTACCAACCTAAAACAAAAACAGTCACCCAACAAAACCCTAGGTATCCAATTTTTTTTTTCTATCTGCGATAAAACCCAACTGAGGGTAGGCATGCAGCAAAATCATTGTGGCTTACTAAGGCCTGCCAGCATTCACGGACGGAGTTCTAATGGTCATATCCTGTATTTTAAGGATATGTATGACTGAAATTTCATTAACATTTTCAAAAAATTCCCTTTTCCTCTTTTTAGTCTATAAAATAGTGTAAGCCTTCCTGAATCCAAAGGTTGCTTCGATAGCATCCGCAAACCATTTTTAGATGCCTAGTTTGAAAGTTATGTGAATACTAGTGTTAGATATAAATTATTATTCTAATTCTTTATCCTTGTTTTCTCGCTATTGAAAATTTCAGCATTTTTTCAGAATTTAAAATGCTCCTTGCGTCGCAGTTTTAGTGTTAGACTGATGAAACTTGCTGCACACGTTCATAGAGACACAATGAATAGAAATTGCCCTGGGTTTTATTGTGAGATGAATTTTAAGCACACTTTCTTTTCTCCAAAACGCAAAATTTTCAAATTTTAGGCAGAAATGTCATATTCATAGCTTTAAAAATGTCTGGAGTCAAAAGTTATTGAGACACAGAGGAACCTAGGGCAAATTGAGAAATGGATGTATTGGGAACCTTTTGTTAAAATATTAGACAAATTTTAAGTTATTTTGTTACAAAAATAAATAAATTTGACCATAATTTTTAAACTATCAAAGTGAAATCGACAAAATTTGAGCTGTATCATATTTTCACTAAGTTACATCTGTGGTGTAAATCTTAAAAAGCTAGCGTTATTAGTTCAGGATTTCAAATGTTCAGTCATAGATATCCTTAAGGAAAGCTTCCCTTTGTATCGTGTTCTCTTTTGACTGCTGTGAACATTATTTTATTTATACCTCTCTTATTTAACCCCTTCACAGTCACATCAGTCAGAATTTGCTGGGCAGAATGTCATTGTGAATGTTAAGCTACACACATTGCAATTCCTACTGTATTTACTACTATATGGGCGGTAAAGGCCAGGGCAATTACATGAAAAACATTCATTGCCTTACGTGGACGTTGAAGAAACTGCAGCAGCACTGTGCTGAAACACATGTGTTATATTTGAAGTAAAATAGGAGCATAATCGATTTTTTTAAGCTTCGTCACATTTAACTAATTTTAAGCTGTGATAATCTCAAATGACATTTTATTCAAATCACTAAAATACGCAGCAGTAAAAGTAGAGTTATCTGCAAGCTGAACTATTACTTAATGATCATTGTGTATATGGTAACCCTTGTTTTTAAAAATGCTGACAACATTTTCTACTTTCACTTCCAAAATACACGATTACAAATAAACTCACTGCCAGAGCTACTAAAATTAGAGACATGAAGTTTGGAAAACATGTTTTTAATCTAATGACATTCAGAACCTCTTAGTTTCATTTTATGTTAAAATAGTACTATTATTGTAATTGGGTGCGTTTAAAATACCAAATTAAATACGATTTCGTAACAAACCATTTAATTATACTTTTAGGGTAAACATTTGAATAGGCTACATAAGACATGATTATGTGGGCTTGTGGCCCAATAGCCCTTTTGGTTTGGTTCTACGTGGGCGGAGCCAGCTCCGGGTTGGCCTGTTCTTTTGGAACCCAAAAAGAGAAAAATACGGCCACGCTACTAAAGATGTTCGACGCAGCTTCAGGCGAAGTGTCGGAAGATGAGCCTTTTCTGGACCACAGCCCACAAGCCCGGATAATCATCTATGTAATAAATGAAACCGACCGGGAAAACTTACGCACGAATAGGTTTTCTATACATTATAAAACAACATTTTGTAGATAAATATAGCTTCAGTTTATTTTAACTAAAAAGCCGGCAAGCTTTCAGAAATGCCCTCACAAATATATGAAGTTAAACGATAAATATTAAAATAGAGTAAATAAAAGCATAATTTTGTATCACACAATTTGACAACACCACACAAAGCTGGAGTTTTCTTTGTCAAATTGATTTTGAGAAAATATACTTACGTATGAATACTATGACAAGGTTAGAGGGGAAATTAACACCTCGACCAATTAAATCTTTTACACCTAAATATACATAAGTTGCAAGTACTTTTCTGCTTGATTTTAATGGTAGGAGTTGTAGATAATGCTACGTATACACCAGATCCTTATGAAGTCCTTTCGTAAAGAAACTAACGTTTGACAAACAATTTATTTAAACAAACGTGTACACCTGGTTCAATATAGCTGTAACTTAAGCTTCAGGTACATTTTGTCAACCTTCTCAGCGGGTGGATACATAGTAGGGAAAGGTGTGTGCATGCGTGCGTGTGTATGCAGCGTTCTTCTTTTGCTGTTCTACCATGCAATGACATGTGTTAGGAAACAGGTTTTAGAGGAAAGTGGTGTTTTATATTTTAAATTATGTCACACAAATAGTTCTATATATACGTAACCATGGCGTAATAGCCCAAAGCATGTCTGAGCCTGACAACCCGACTGCCAGCCTCAGGATCACATACGCAAGGTAGAGGTGGGCGATCATCCAATCCATATAGGGAGGAGATGTGGTCAGCACCTCGGCACTCACAGTTGGAAAGTTGGCTTCATAGACCAGTGTTCGCTACCCAGCGTAGCTCCTCAATTTCTCCACGATGCTGAATGCGCAGTGGTCCTATATCCGGGATCCAAAATCCTGCTCTTCCAGAGGTGGGATCGAACCCGGGTGCATTCCGGACGCAGGGAACGAAAGCACACGCTCTAGACCACTACGCTACGGTGCATTTTGTGCGGTAGTTCTAAAAATATTTAATATCCCCTTTTGCATAGTGGAAGCGTTCTATGTGGATCTGGGAAAATATAGGTGGAATTGCTGTTACATTTTAAGTACAAGTTTTAACGAACACACAATTCATTTATTAATAGATAACTCTGAATTTTAACTATATATATATATATATATATGTGTGTGTGTGTGTGTGTGTGTGTGTGTGTGTGTGTGTGTGTGTGTGTGTGTGTGTGTGTGTGTGTGTGTGTGTGTGTGTTTTCAGTGGTATGAGTTGCATAAATTTTGTTTTAACCTTCTGACTGGATCCTTTAATGGACTAGTGCACAAAATCTTTGTATATATAAAAAATATGATTTCTTCACATTTCTGCTTTAGTTCCGTGATGTAGTTTCACTTTAGGAAATGATATATATTTACCATACTACTGTCGGCTGGTGTCCCTTGCCTGTCCTGTTGTGGCTTCCTTTGGTGAGTCGTAGACGTGACTGAATTCCCTCTGCCCGGGGCACGCCTTTTAAAACCCCAGCAACATGTTTAACTTATCAGTGTGCTCCCTTTTAATCCCACTAGATCTGTCCACTTCCCCATTTTGTAAATGGGCTATTTTCCCGCGGGTTTGCATTATTATGTAAAATTTACTCTGTATATTTCACTTTAGCTTCAATTTGTGTGAAAATTTGCATACATAATCTCAAGTGTGCTTTCCAGAGTTTCAAATGCGGATTTTATGATTTCTTCGTTCATTTGCTCACAAAAATTTAATTTATACAAACAAATTGGAATGTAAACACCAATAATATCATGAAAATTAAAAATTATTTCATTGTAATTAATAACATTAACTTAATTCAAATGCATAAACTTGTTTTCACTTTACTAATATATCAAAACATGTCACTCATATTTCTCTAAAAATTTGAGTGCACAATACAGTTTTAAAACATCTTTCCCGCTAAGTAAAAAGAGAAAGAAAGAAACTAATTGTTTCACCTAGGAAACTACTTGAGCTATAGATGTGAGCTTCTTCAGTCATTTCTTTGTTTACTCATATTACGGTGTCAGTTTTCAAATAAATAGCACTAAAATGGGGAAAACAACGTTAGATATCCTCTGTAGCTGATGCCGAGGTGCATCGAGGAAGAATGAAATTGTGGGTATTTGGGAAGCTAATTTGCCATCCGAAGACGTTGCTCATATGTCAGCAATCTGAACGTAAAACACAACGCCACTTTATGCACAAAAATGTAAGCAGATACTCAAAAGTTAAATTTTATTGGCTACTTGATTTATAAGTTAATATTTCATTATGCATATAGAAACTAAAAGGGCTAATAAAGACTAATGAAGAGCGAACGCACCACAACACTGAAATGTTTTTGCATTATTTATTAATTTCTTTAGAGATTCTCTAAGTTTTGGTGTTTGTGCCGATTTATGTGCATGACGTAGAGGTATTTTTGACACTCGGGTGGTGACAAAAGCCAGTTCTCAATATTTTAGTGGTTGGAGGGCCATAAAATGTTATTTCCAAGTCACGTCTTGCTTCCCATCTTTATTCCCTAGAGATTAAAGGAGTGTAGTAACCGAGTTTGATATTGCTCTTTAAGGGCCTTTATTCATCTATAATGGCGTACCGCTTGCTGCGGCTCTACTGTAGCACCTGTGTTGGTGAAAACAGAATGCCTTATTGGAGAATTAGTCGCTACGGATATGTTCAAAGGACCGGACTGCCGCAAAAACACTTCGTAGAGGTGTAATGTATAGTGCAACGTTGTCACGTTTCTATCACAGTGTTATACTTTAATGAACATCGATGAGGTCACCGTGTTTCTTTCGCTTCTTCTGCTTATTTCTTTAATATATAACATAAATTTAGGTATGGTTTCGAAACAGATTTGGTAATTATCCCTTAGTTCTATCTTATTATTTATTGTAAACGTGACAGAGCGGGATGACGGTTTCATTTGTGGCCCGCATGCGGGAGGCCCGTGTTGGATTTCCGAGGCCGACCTACCTGACAAATGAGTTTTTTTCGGGGATTTTCCCGGGACGCCAGGCGCATGTTGCGTAGGTTAATTAAATCCCCCGAATTTCCTGTCTCTACATTTCATGCCTATTATCATTTCACATCATCTTTTATCTGGTGGTCTCTTTCAGAGTAGAAGTGTCGGCGGGGGTTTCGGCGGCGCATGGCAGGATGAAATGCTCTGAGTGATCCACTTTCTTCCGGTAGCTGCTGGGACCACTTCCGAATCATAGTAGGGGGAAATCCGTTGTCCTGGCCTTAGATGTTTCCATCTAAGTAAAATATAGAGACCCTACCCTTTACACTGTAACGGTTCCTTGAGACGGCCGCTCTCTGTCTCCTCTAGCTTCATCCTTCCTCCCGGGGATGCTCCACTCAGGGCCATAGGTAGAGTAGATCAATCCTGATCCTTTTTTAAACGTCAACAGTCTTTGATGATTATTGCAATTACTTTTATGCGAACTTCTTTATCTATTATTAGCGTGACGTATGTAATTTGGCCAATGTTTCATACTATAAACTTTTTGTATTGCAACCTACACCAAAATATGCATCACTTTAACACGCTTCTCTCCGAAGGCTGTTTAGTCTTTAAGTTCCCTTTAGGCTTTGATCAAACTTATGATCGGCTGGCCCCGTAGCTCAGTTGGTAGAGCACCTGCCCGCCGTGCTAGGGCTCCCAGGTTCGATTCCCGGCTGTGGTTTTTGTTTTCTCCGACCAAGATAATTCCTCATCTTCTACAGAGTCTGGAAGTATGAATGAGAGTGCGAATGCGTGCGTAATCTAATGATTAAAACGCAACTAATACGAGTTAACACCTTCGATACCTTCCAAAGGAGAACGGCCGTCGATATGACCATTGGAGTTAAAAGTGGGGTATAGATGGAACAAAAAAATATATATATTCACGTTTCAAACTTAGTTGGTCTAGCAGAGAAGATTTTTCTTTGTTTCGTTTAGCTCTAATAAGTGCATTAGCTATAAATTCGGTTTGCAGGTGAATGCTGAATGCTGATTTTCTAGTATATCATAGTTAGCTGTTAGACTAAATGCTTAAGTTCTTCCATACAGTAGAAAGCAAAGCAACTGCCTTGTGTGTCTATAGTCTGCTATAGCCTGAAAATATCTTGAAATCTGTTTCCTGGACTCTGTACGGCACTATTACCCTCCCCAGCAATTAAAAATACTGTGGCATCTACAGAAGTGAAACACATACTCTAATCAATCGTAAACCAGATCTAAAGGTTTCTTTGTTGCTCATATCTGAGATAGCTGGAAATAGGGTATCTACTTTTCAACACGGGTGGCTGTATTCAGATCTAGGTATGGATCAATCATTTGCCTAAGCTTTGTTCTGTTGTTATCCTTTAAAAAAGAATTTGTAACTATGAGCTCAATGCATTTAGGCCTCAGTTGAGCACAATTCCACCTTTCTCATCCACTATCTCTGTAGACCTGATCTGCTAAAAGTGTTCAAATTTAAAGAGGTCGAATGCTTTTTATGCTTAAAAATAAAGGCCAAGAACTTTTGGCACTAATATTTGGAAGCATGTTAAATACTACAATAACCTTCTGTGCTTATTGGGAGCTCATGTTAGACTACCGACAGTTACTGCAGGATTCTTTTCTATTCCGTTAAAAATACTGGCCAGGTTGAACAATGGAGTGTGAATTACGACACTAAAATGAATATTTAGCACAAAGCAAAAAGAATATATTTTAAAATATGCTTGTTTGGAGTTAAATGCATATGAAAGTAGCGGCGATAATTGCACCAATCTTTCTCTCTTTCGCTTTCGGTGCTCTCCCTCCCCACACGCACAGGTACGCACAAGCACAGAAAGAACTAGAGTCGTTCAATCCTGGTTCTTTCCTGAAAAATACTACAAATTATATGCTGTGATAATATTTTAATTTGGCTGTCTTCATAACTCAATAGGCTGGTTCTTGGTTCTTTTCTATGTATACTTTACACATTTTTATTAATTAGTATAATAATAAATCAGAACAATTCCGTTCATTCAATAATATACATCACACAGAAAGTTCTGAATTTCTGAATGTATATACAGGATGTTTCAAAACGACACCGAACGATTATAACCGTTGCGTAGTTTATAACTTAACTAGTCCCAATTTCGGTGTCGTAGCTTCGAAATTCTGTTAGGTATGAGTTTATGCAGCATTAAGTATTACATGATTTTGTGATTAGGCAGCGCAGGAACCACTGGTGTGTGAACCTCAAAAGTTGTTATTGGGACGCACCGGCCACGAAAACAAAAACATCACTGCTTGCTCTTTATCAGTGACCCTAGCTTACGTTTCAGGTAATGGGGCAAAGGGCACTCATTTGTGCGAAATTCAACGAATAACTTTGACAGTTACAAGATTGCTCTTCAGTGTAAAACTACACATTCCGTCCTCACAGGAACGATTTTGCTCGTACTTAGGTAGCAAATTCAAGCAGTATGAAGCGCTATACGAAAACCGAAATGACGGGTATGGTTTTGATGGATGGAGGAGCTGAAGGGAGTTCAACGAACGCACTATTAATTTAGTTTCATTAAAAATATAAATTGTAAAAATAGTTACATCAAGGATAATATTTATTTATTTAACTTCAGAGCATTTTGTTATGATCTTAATTGTAAAATACTTTCAACCACTTACTGTAAATATCAACAGCTTCCACTTCAGTTACAAATGCTTTATTTAGTATTATCAAACACGTGAAATAAAATGCTCGTCTCATTGCATAAGGTATTTAGTTTTGGTTAATTTATCTACAATTATTTGATGTTGTTTACTGTTCTGTTTATCATTTATGCTTCCATCCTCAACTTCACTAACATTAACGTCCCTCTAAAAGGTATAAGTTGCATACGTTCACCAGATTATTTGCCTTCATGGACTGCTATAATGGAATTTTGGAACACGTTATAAACACTCATAAGCAATAATTAAGCAATGTCTTCTTTATTGCGGTTTCATAAACCAAACAAATTCTTAATAGTAGTAAGCAAGCTGCTGCGGAGTATGCCGGTATGTTTACAGTTACAGCACGCGGCACGGCGTGTGGCCTATACCTGCGAACTCCGACAGCGTGAGGCCGCATCGTTGTTCCTCTCACTGCCTAACCCACACTCATTATGGAGCATTTTTATGCTGCTCTATTGGCTGTAAAAATATCTATATGTGTCAAATTGAAGCTGAGCAACTACTATATGTTCGTTTGGTGTCGTTTTGAAACACCCTGCATTTAAATCTACAACTTCATATCACAAAAACTTAAGTTGAGAGAACTCCTTGCAGATTTTTTATTTACGGCCTCCAATGCTAAGTCACGTGGGCGGTGAATGAAAAGGGTAAAATGATGCTCAAATGAGCCCAGGATCTATGCAGCTTAGAGTTACTCACATTCATCTTACAGGATAAGGGAAACTCCGGGAAAAAAAAACGCTATTCAGTTAACTCACCCTGACTGAGATTCGAACTCGGAACCTTTTGAACATAAGGCAGACACGGTACTACCTAGGCTGAAGAGGTAGGTACTGATTGCCTAGGACAAGAAGGCAAGCTAGAGGAATGTGCAACGAAATCGCTTTTGCTTTCTCCTCGGGGTGTGTGCTCGCCTTCCGAGAATGACAAGGATGGAAGGCTCGTTTAGAATACACACGTGGTGCCACATAGTTCACCTATACATAATACCTATCGTTGCAACAAACAACAGATCTGGCAACATGGGTGACTCATATGCACTCTCATTTACTCATTTCTTAGTAAACAGATTCGCTACCGGAGCAGATCAACAGTTCAAGCTCCTCTGCTCTTCATAACCCTCAAGCCTTCTTGTCATGGGCATACAGTAACTAGTTGCATCGATATGCTAAATATACATACAAGGAGTTTGCATCAACTTGATCATGCAAAACATACATATTGACCAAATAATGAATCAAAATTGAAAATTTAGAGTAATTGGACATTTTCTTAAATGCCTTATTTATTGCATTAAACCTGAGCTCAAAAAATATGCTTGCTATTCATTGAATGCTATTATAAATACGTTTCTTGTGGAAAGGATTCAGGGTCTTTGTCAGTTTTTCTAACCTTATACACACCGACAGAAAACAAGTTGAATAGTTCACTGATTTAGACAAACATTATACACAAGTTTCAGCCAAATGTTATTCGAAGGAATTTTAGACTTACACACTCGATGTTAACTATATCTCTGGGTTAGTATTTGTATTTAATTTGCAATTGTTTAATCCAAATTTGCTCTATGTGTGATTTATGCTCTTAGATAATGTGAATTCTGATAAGTAAAGTCCCCCCACAAAAAAAAAAAAAAAACATTTGAATAGCTCTACAAATGAAACTCTCATTTCTAACAGCACTAGGTTGTGCTCGATAGACGTGCGGCCAATTTCAATCCCTTTTTTTTAAGTGGAGGAAAAATCCATTTATGGACTAACCCCGACTGTACTGGGATGGTGCAGCCGGAAGTGTGAGCTTCACCCGAAGGTACTACCCACTAAAAACCTCCACCGGAGAGTAGTCAGGAGAGGAATTCCAGCAGTACCGCAATAAGCACGTGCGGATTCATGGAGAGCGTGTACAGGTTGGCCGTATGACCTAACCGATGTGAGGTTGGGCGCTAGGAAATAAGCATGGCCGAAGCCCTGAATATGCCCTCGTGGATTCATGGTGAGGGATGTAGTGGGGTGTAATGACTTTCCAACAGGAAACGCCGTCCTAACTTAGTGGTTGCATCCTCAATAATAAAGGAGGTAGTCATGTGTAAGTTACAGTACTTTTAGTTCTTAGTTAATGGTCTGTCCACCCTTAAGCGGGTAGAACGTGTCATTAATGCTAGTGGTGGGCGCTAGGATAGCGTTAGTCATGCATTATCCTTACAAGTAAAATTAGTGTGTACATATGTATGATTGTTAGTACTGCACGTAAGCTGCGTCTAGTATGAGGTTAATTCTAAGTTGAATTTGTTCGCATAAGATTGATCATAACCATTATTTGTAGCATTATTTGTGTCGTGTAAGTGTGGGGGGGAGGGGGTTGCCTCCCCGCCAGAGCCGCCTTGACTGAAAGCAAGGACTTTGTGGACTGCCAAATGTCAAGCTGTGGTGTATAGTCATGGGTAATCTTACTTCTTCTATGAAAGTCTTACGAGAGTGTTTAGATAATCTTGGATGTCTATTTCTGGGTCTCCCATTCCTATGGTCCTATCAAACATGGACAGCGGTCTTTTATGTTTATTGTATTTGGTTTAATCGGTCAAAGAAATAAGTTTACGATACTTGGCATCGAACTTGAGAAATTGTATAAGGTCGTATGAGAAAAATACACTTCTAGAACAAACAAAACAGCTGAAAGGAAAATACGTTTTGAAAATTTTTTGTTTCCTAAGTCCTCTAAATTTTACCTAAAAACACGAGACTTTTTATATTAACAGTTTAAGATCTTAATTAAATTATATTTTAATTAGTTTTAGTCTACATTAGTACCGTATGCTGCGACAGGAAAACTATGGAGTGCTATTACACATTGAGGTCTGTGGTTTACGGAAAGAATTAAAAGCATCAGGCAAGCAAAACTGTGAAATGCTGACAGCTGTATCATCATTTATAATCGCCTTATATAAAATCTGGCTATCTAAAAGCGGGGTGGGGAAAGAGGCTTTGTGGCACGATTGTATAACGCTGAAAGATACATATATGTGCTATGTATCGATGTGTTTCGATCGTTAAGCAATCTCTACTGGTATTTACGGTCTAGTATAACGTACAACCATGGCAAGAAAACGTTCTCTCTGTTCTTTCTTGCGTAAATGCTTCTAGGCCTCATATATAAAAACAGATAAACGTTGTCAGTAATCTACAAGAGCGATTTTCTGTTTCAGCAACTACCTACAAGTATAGCTTTAAAATCTCGCAAAGTTCGTTCAGTAGCTTAAACACAGGTACATTGTGTTTCCTAAAATTGCTGAAAAGTGTACTATAGCAAGTAATAGGCATTCTTATGACCATGGAGCAGGAGTAGAAACTTGCTATGGTAAAACTGGTTATTAGTTTCTGTACATATATATATTTCGAAACGGAAAATACAATATGAATATTTTAATACCCAAATTATTAACGAGAAGAGCGCGGCAAACCCGCATGCCAGTGTTAAATTGATTGGGTTCTAACTGGAGCTATGAGTTCTCTTATCCTCAGGTGAATGGTTGTAGGAAATGGATTTTAGTGGTTTTTGGCTACTCAGTCGTATTAATAACACTTTGTTTGTTGCAGAATTATTTGGTTTAATTCCTACTAAGTTTGCTTTTCGACTTGGATCGGTGACCACCTGTTAGTGAAATTCCTAACATAAATTCAATTGTACTTGAAACCCTGGATTACTTGTTTAAAGTTACTTCCGTGCGGTTCCTATTTCTTCTTTATACGGCGACTACTTTGCTCTAATAAACTTCTAATGCTGCTTCCACTTACGCTGGTTGCGCTATTTTTAACTTTCCTACATTTCAGACTTATAAATCTTCGCTTCTCTTCTTAATACGTACGAACACGCCCCTCCTGTCGTAGTATCACCTTTTAAGAAAAATTTTCTTACTTCACGATTCAGTTCGAACCTTATTCTGATCCCCTCTCTAACTTTATCACATGACCAAACTAGCTCACCCTTCTCAAGTGTTACATTATTATTGATTTTTCATTTACTTCGAATTTTCGCATTGGTTGGCAAAACTCATCTAACTCATTGACGTTCAGCCCACCCTGGGTTGGGGAACGCCTACCCTGAGTTGTTTGTAACGGTATACATCGTTATAAAATAAATCCATTTAGCGTTCATTCTCAACTGCATTTTTAAAGCCCCTTTGTCCCAACACATTCCTGACTGAAAATATTCTATAGTTCTCATACATTGAACTTGTACTAGCACAAAGTAGATAACGGCCCTCCCTTCCTGTCTCTCCGAAATGTAAAGGTTTTTACAAGAATGTTTTCTTTTCCTTGCCTGTATGCTAGTATGTATGCTATATTAAATTATATTCTTCCCTTCTTATTCTTTAAGTCAACTGCTATTTTAATCATTACTCTATCCATTCTAATTTCATATTATTATAACAAGGTTTTTATATTAGTTTAGCAAGGCATTTTTATTAATTTATCTTCTTTTTCTTTTAATTATCTGATTTCGATTAATTCGCCACCTCCTACTTGCTGCCTGATACTGCCGTTACAAGAGTAAGCAAGTAAGCAGTACTTCTTATGCCCATTTGATGTTTATGAAGCATCGGTTGGTAGTCAAATCTACTCAATAAATACTAAACAAGAAGCAGAATAGGAAAATAAAGCCAAAGATCTGAACGTTAAAGCTTTTATTTTACAATAACGTGTTTATGACAACGAGAAAAAAAGCATCTTGATTAACGTATCGATAGTGCCAAAAATCCATTAGGTGCATTCGTGAGTAAGTGGTCAATTATACTTCTACAAAGGAGACTAGCCAATTTTGAAATTCAACAGATAAAGTGTTTTCATTAACTGTTGTTACTGTGCGTGATTTTTTAATTAACTGTCGCGGTGGATAACTAAACGAGACTAACAATGGAAGGCAAAGCAGTTAACAGAAGTAATTCTAGTCTCCTTTTATTATTAACATCCTCCATTTTTAACTGTTGCATTTATACCACGCCTTTAACTGCCATGGTCATATCGGCGGCCGTTCTCCTTTAGAACATATGGAAGGTGTTAACTCGTATTTGTTGGGTTTTAATCATTAGATCATGCACATATTCGCACTCTCATTCATACTTCCAGACTCTGGGGAAGTTGAGGAATTATCTTGGTCGGAGAAAAATCTCCAACTCCCATCGCCGGGGAGCGAAACCGTTACCCCTAACACGGCACTCAGGTGCTCTACCGACTCCTCCAACGTTGTCATATCAGACGATGAATGAAATGGGTGAAATTATGTTCAAATGAGCCTAGTGTCCATAGAGCTTAGAGCTACTAGGCATTTATATTTCAAGATAAGGGAAAACCCTAAGAGAAACCTAATCCAGAAAACTCCCTCTGACCGAGACTCAAACACGGGACCTCTTAAATAATTTCAGGTTCGTGTTTCCAAGTTTGCTGCTACAAAGAGCTTATAAGAGCTGTTGTGAGTCTCTTCTACCTGTAACGATGGCAAGTATGCACAATAATCGTGCTTTCCACGATTTATTACCACCTTACATGGACATTTGTAAGCATTAAAGCCAGGAGGAATAGAAATAAAAGTTGTACTGTTTCTGGAATATAGGTAGCGACATCTCTGATCAACCATCGCATTCCTCATAATGCGTATCCGATGGCGCTTGCAGGCAGCACTCACCGTGTTTGCCTGTCGCCCGTGACCCTTGGTTGCTGTTGTTTACACTGTTTATATTGACATATGTTTTCAGAGTAAATAACACGAAGGGAACTGTTTATGAATTCTTATGCCTGGTAATAATTCTGTGCTTCGCTATTCTTGTTTCGAAAAGCAATGCTACTACCACAGGTCCTTTCTAATGTTGGCAATTAATATTTTACCACACTGGTAGGTATAAACCTCTCCTTTAAGTAAATTTAGAGTTGTTATTACAACACATCTATTCATTCCGTAGGGCTACTTTCAAGCTTTCACTGTTTTTTTTCATTGAGAGGAATAAAAAAACTCCCAAACAACGCATTGCTAATTGTGGTGGTTTCGAAGTTTCACTTGAGTGTTTGTTACTGGGCTTTCCCGCTAAGCAGAAACGAATTTATACTAACGCATAATTTGTAACAAGGGGCAACTGATTGTGGAAATGTATCTCAATGACTGTTATATAAATATTGCATATGGTGGTCGAGGCAAGAATGTTATGGGGTAGAGAAAAGGGGGATTAGAATGAGGATGTGGAGCTATTGATGAGATGCATTGGACCTTTCAAAAATATGTGCTTAGGCTACCAAATGCAGAGCTGTATAAACCAAAGAAGAACACCTGCGAAAGAGAAAACGCATAGATATCAAGAAGAATTGTCAAAGTATTAAAAGTGAAATATATTTCATATATAAGTATGAGTAGCTGGCATGCTTAATTTATAAGAGTACTCACTCAAACTGATGTTCATCTTTCCTCCAAAAGCGCTTTTCTACCCGAAATTCGGGTCATCTTCAGTGAAGTCTGCTCCAACTACTGCATGAGGACGTTCGTCTGCCTCTCCAAGAAAGTTAAGGCTCCGCCCATTGGAGGTTTCCTGAGATCTTGAGGTCCTGAGGTCAGGATACCTCCAATGGACGGAGCCTTAACTTTCTTGGAGAGGCAGACGAACGTCCTCAAGCAGTAGTTGGAGCAAACTTCACTGAAGATGACCCGAATTTAGGGTAGAAAAGCGCTTTTGGAGGAAAGATGAACATCAAACAGTTTGAGTGAGTACTGCTATAAATTAAGCATGCCAGCTACTCATACTTATATTCGCATAGATATGTCAATTAAAAATGAGAAGTAAGATGTTGCATGAGTAAGAACCGGATAAAAGATACCAAACGTCTAATGAAGGACATTCCATAAACACAATGTCTTATAGTACGTGGTGTAAAAGCGAAAACCTTGAACATACAATATTTAGGAAAAAAATATAATGTATATGTAAATATAAATATAATCTAAATTTAAAAACACTAAAATTTGTAGAAATGAGTAAATTAATGAGAAACGGTTACAAAGATGGTAAAAAATTAGAAAAAATTTAAACAAAGGTAACATTAAATGAATATGGAAGTAAATAGAATCAAACATTCATGCTGAACTGCATTTTGAAAGCCCCTTTGTCCCAACACATTCCTGGCTGGAAATATTCTATAGTTCTCAGACATTGAACTTTTACTAGCACAAAGAAGATAACGGTCCTCCCTTCCTGTCTCTCCGAAATGTACAGATCTTTACAAGAATGTTTTCTTTTCCTTGCCTCGATGCTAGTATGTATGCTATATTAAATTATATTCTTCCCTTCCTAATGATTAGAATTAGAGAATTAATTATGCTGTAAATGGTGAGTGTGATTGATAAACCGCTGTGTTGTACAGCGGTCATATGCACCTATATATATCTTAGGACTTATAAATAAAATAAAATATAGAAATATTAAAAGTGATCAGACATATCATTCATTGCACTAATAAAATTTTGTCACCAAATGATAATGAAACTATTTCAGATTTAGTAGTTTCTCGCTAAGGTTAGCAACTGAGTATGAATAGCAGTATGGGAACTGAACTATGTGTAATACTTAGGAGTATCACATAGAGAAGGCACTTACATTTAATTAAAATGCATTACTCCACACTAGCAGTGCTCCTGTAAAATTAGTACCAGTATGGAATTGATTTAATCCTATACTTCAGTCTATAGGTATGCAATTAAATTAAAACTTTAAACCAAAACAGTCTACTAGTTTTAGATTTTAGATAGATAATTGATATTAAAATATATGATAGATTACCAAGAATCGAACAGCTGCATTTTTAATTTTGGTTCTAATAAAGACAAATGGGATGCGGATTAAAACACAAACTGATGTACACTAACACAACGTTTTCAGTACATACAAATTCACGTTTCAGCCCGTATTCGTTAGCGGTATGCCATTCATGTACACAGAGCTTCTATCGAGATTTGTTATTCGTGATGTTTAAACGTGTGTGCAAATCAAGCAATAAGTAAAAGTACCAAAAAGGAGATAAAAGCACATCCCAATATCTAGCGTGGCTTTGAAATTAAATGAAATGACTACGTGATATCACGAGAATCAAAACGCTTTCCAAAATGCCATTCGTTTAATTTACATTACCCTCTGTATTGACTATTCCGCAAACTGTTCCTAGAAAAGCTTATTACGTTATCTACTTTCATTAAGGGACACCGGGACTGAAGTTTCTATTTTCTATATTTCTATACCTACAAACTTCAAATTCTGCATGCCTAAAGGGTTTTATATTAGAAAACACCACACCAAGTTTCAGTAATTTCTGATGATTAGTTTTGAAGGAATTAATTTTTTATTATTGTTTTAATTAAATTTTATCGCAGTATTAAAATTAATGCATGCGCATCACTAATTATTCTATTGCAATAACTCTGTTATTTTTTCATGCCCACTAACTATATAAACAACTGCAGTCTCTGTCTGGAAGAACAATACATTACTTTTAGGGAAATTATTTTTTTAATTATGCAGAACATTGAATTGAATTTTTTAAATATTTTTTTTGCATTTAAAATTTTGTTACAGCCAAACCAAGTCTTAAATCCTATAGCCAGAGACTGAAGTTGTAGACCCATACAGGAAGCACATGCTGAAAGAAATTCAGAGCCATAGCTCAAAAATTAATGCGTGTGGATCAGATAATGTATTAAAAAATGTAAAGTGGAGAAAAATCAATTTTTCTAAAAACATGCACCAAAAATAAAGTGAACAGTACCTTACTACATTAGAATTGCCCTGAAGCATATGTGAGACCCTCCCTCTTTTGTCTGGCAAGCTCTCTCTGCATTTTTGTCTGTTTTTCTTTGAGGCGAGTTGTTTTCTTATGTTGCAATGAAGATCGCGTGCTCTCGTATATTCTGCGTTTGTCACGTCTCTTCACAATTTTCTTCTGCACACTTGTCACTGCACTGGTGGTTAGCTCACATTTTAGTTCCTGAGTTGCAGAACAGCCCATATTAAACTCTGCTACTGCAATTGCTGCTGCAATTTCTATTCTCCTGCAGGATACAAAAGTAATTTTGGGACATTTTCTCCAAATTAGTGCATGTAGTGACTCATTTTGATTTTGAGTAGCACCACGCACACACCTTGACAACAGTTCATCACTTGCTAGTCTTTGATAAACAGGTAATATTTTGCAAACTAACTGCTCTGTTAGTTTAACAGGCATCTTCTGATGGCTCATGGGTGTCTTTCCTTGTGCAATGCTTTTATTGTAAAAACACCAGGAGTCGACACCTTGGGGACACTTGCTATGTTGAGGCTTGGAATCCGTTGAAACATAATGACTAAGGGTTGCATAAATGGCTTCTTTCATTTTAGGGACACTAGGTATGTTGTTCACTATGGCATGTCTATAATAATTAGTTAATTTGGTAATGGTGGCATTGGTAAGTGTCCCAGATCCTCGCCCACCAAGTTTTACTCCCTTTTTCTTCCATGTTTCTACAGTGTTTCGCAGCCCACTTCCCATTCTTTTAGCAACATGGTTTATGCACTCCTCTTTGTGCAGGACAACTGTGTTACCATATATGTTTTCATTTGATAAATGATTAAATGTTTTTGAATCACCATCTGATAGTACAGTTGTGTAGCGCATCTTACACTCTGACACTGAACGTTTCCATAGTATGTCTGCAGCAAAAACCTCCATTGATGTGGATGAGCCCTCATAATTTTTGTTGCATTCACCACTAGATGAATGTCCCTCAAACCAAATGCAAAACTCTGGTGAATCATGTCCCAATTCTGTGGCTGTAATGGCACACATTGCACAATATTTGGAAACTACTGTGTAGTCCAGCACCATTCCAGTTAGAATGTCCATCACAATTCCTACATTATAGTTGGATGTATATCCCCGCTTGTGCCATGAACCATCATAACTTACAGAAACATCAATTACATTGTTCTCATCTGCAGTTTCATCAGCACCATTTAACTTCATGTACGCTCTTCTCACTACCTCCCTGGACTGAAGGAGAGCTTTTTCTTTTAGTTTTTTACTGTAAAAAGCCACCTCCTTCATATGACTGGTAAATGTTTTGGAATCCATACCAGACATACCTAATGCACAACAAAATTTTTCTAAGCCACTGTGACCTACACCCAATCCCAAAAAAGCATCCACAATTTTCCTGTTCACTTCAAAGGGAGGTCTCTTAGACTTTTCATCCTCAACTCTAGGACTAGAATAACTCTGCCCTGGGCTGAAACCACACTCACTGCACTTTAGCACTAACTTTACTGCAAAGCCATATTTTTCTCTAAATTGCAGTGTAAGTGAGCATTTAGTACACTCCCCACACTTTACATTGCTCAGAAGTTGATTCAGAGAACTGCTGTGCACCAAAATATACTCACTGTTTGCCCCTGCATTACCACAAATATATTCACTATTTACACTGTCATCTCTCTGAAATCTTGAAAATTTCTCCTGCGTTTTACAAATACTTACAGTTTCAATTACAGTAGCCTGCTCACCTATGTCCATTTCCAAATGTGAAGATGAAGTACTAGCATGTTCTTCTGTGTCCAACTGTGTATTTGAGATGGAAATCTGGTCTACAGGTTTCTTATTCCATCTGGCTAAACCACGTTTTTTTGCAAGGTCCCTTTTTTTGTTATTTCTACTCACCGGCTTATGCCAACGTGAAGAAGTAGCATGCATTATGCTGTTTATATATTTCACAACGCACTACACCTTAGAAAAATCAACTAACTTGCTTACACACTTATTTCATAAACAGAAGCACATGTAAACAAAAGCACATTTCTCTAAAGGATGACGCCATAATACATTGAACCAAACACAGGAGTCAAAACAAGAATGAATCAACAAGTATTCTCTAAGTTTATTGCAAAAAACACAGAATAATCACATAGATTAAGAAATGTTTTGCATTTTCTTAGTTGCGGGAACACTCAAAATATGTTGACAATTTTTTGTATGGCATTTATGCTTTGATATTTTCTGAGTAAAGACTTTGTATATAATACGTAGTAATAGTTCACCGAAGTGTCGCCAGATAGCAGCAAAAAGCTCTGCTGCAAGATTATAACACAATTTTAGAGGAAAAACCAGCCAAAAAACGATTAAAATTGGCAAAAAGAGTCCATCATGCTGGATAAGGAAGAAAGGGGGCGTTTAAATGGCCAGGCTCCGAGCATTTAAACCCTGCACTAGACCTTTAAAAATGGCAGAAATCAAAAACTCTTACACAATTCAATATAGGAAGGTTTGGGGAACATTTATACGTATAAATCTAAAAATCGTAAATTTTGAGATTTTTGGCCTATTTTTCAGTCCCAGTGTCCCTTAACGGAGATAAACGTTCACTGCTCATTTTTCGGTGTAAAAAGAATAAAAGAGCTAAACCAATTGGCAAATACTTTGCTTATTAAATGATGACATTTAAATTAAAATATGGTTAGATTAATATAAAAGAAAGACTGCCTCGGTGGTCTTGTAGCACGCTAACATCCAAATTTTGAGGTACCGTAAAACAGGACAACTTTTCACCTATGATGCAATTTTGCTTCATAGACAAATGATGACACACATGATTATTAAACACCCTCATAGATGGGCTTTTACCACAGTATGGTATTTGATAGCTGTTGAGATTTAATACATTTGGTGTAAACTTATTTATATATTTCTCAGTATTTTATTTTACATAGACATTTTAGTTGAAGTTGTGA
Source organism: Mantis religiosa (assembly GCA_030765055.1). NCBI lineage: Eukaryota > Metazoa > Arthropoda > Insecta > Mantodea > Mantidae > Mantis > Mantis religiosa. The sequence continues at coordinate 161,615,805 of CM060948.1, read as the reverse complement.
TATTTCGTGCTTTGATATTAGCGTTAATTTTTCATGCTGGAGCATTTTTAATTAATCTTAATTACAGCAGAAGTGTATAAGTGTAGACTATGGTATATAATTTCTTAAAATAATGCAGGGCTTTATTTAATTAATAAAACGAACGAAATTCACCAACCACATATTATGACATACAACTTTGCAACACATTTCAGTTTCTTTTTCTCTTTTTGTGTACATCTCAAATGAATGTGTTTATATAAAACATACAAATACTTTACATAGAAATATTTTTTGGACACTGTAAGTAAAGTTTATTTCAAGATATTTTAAAAACCGCATGAACAGTGGCTCAAAGTCGTGGAGTTTTACGGTATTGGGTTCGATTCCTATAGGATGGAAATGTTTCGACAAGGATTGTTCCCTAGCATTCTTTAAGTATGGTAGTATGAGTGAGAGGGTAAATTCGTGTTGAAAAAAGGCATAAAGTATTTGAAAAATTTCAAACAATAACACAGAATACCTCGGAAATATTTAAGTGACACAAATAGTTATATTTTAGTTAAAAAGTATGTTTTAAAGACATTAAATTTTTTTGTAGAGTGCAAGTTTGTCTATTTTCATGGTTTACCAGTTATACAAAAGTCACTTAGAATACAGAGAAATTCTGCCTACTCTCGGAAAATTCAAGGTATAAATTTTATTTGTAATGTAAATATTTTAAATAATATATGTTATTTTAGTCAAAATTGCCAGGGTCATATTTGAAAAAAAGAAGAAAAAGTACGTTCCATGTAAGGGAACATGGGGTGAAAGATTTTCTTTAAAATCTTCCTGTCACATCCTTGGAAGACAAAATTTATTACGAAATGGACTTGTATGGTATTGAGTTATGCTAATCACGTACGTACGCACATACACATATGCCAGAACACAAATACATACAGAGTAACAGAGAGACGCAAAACTTCATATAATGCTTGTTCTTTTTAATCCAGGAAGATTAAAAACGTGTATTTATGGTTAAATCTTGGTATAGAATTTTTGGGTGGAATTCAGTGCTTCCTATATTACTATATGAAAAATAAAAATGTAGAAATATTGAACATTATCGACCAAAAATACTATGTATCTCTGAAAGATTGATCCAACTATAATTTCACAAAGATGCAAATTGTGCACTTTAACAAGATTCTATATTTTAAACAATGAGTTTTCGTCTATTCTTGTGGTTTGTCAAATACAAATGAACATAAATGACCAGAGTTTCAGAGGCTCTTCCCAGAAAATTTCAGATATACATTTTTCTTGGTGTTAAACATTTTATTGAGAATTTTTCCTTTATGTATTTAAGAGACCTGAAAATCTGTATTTCAGGCGAAATTTTGATACAGAATACTTTTGTAGAATACAGTACTTCACCTCCGTCACCATAAATAAGCTTAGAGAAAGTAAAATTTTAAGAATCTGGCTTATTAGCGAGTTTGAGGTATAAATTACAAAAACATAAACTATAACCACAATGTGTCTGTCAGGTTCTGTTATTTAAAGTGTTTCTACAAATGAATAATGATAAATAAAAAGTTTTCTTATTATGCGTGGTTTAAACCAGTAACTAAGAAAATGCATGTTTTTGTCGGAATTAGGCACGAGGAAGAACTACATACTTATGCATATCAAAGCTTTATTTACTTTTTTAAAAGTTTTATTAATACCCAGAAAATTAAATTGAATGGAAAGCTTTTAGAACTACGCCGACTGCCCTGTAAGTGAGAGGCAAAAAGGGTAAAGGGAAGAAAGAGATGAAAGAGATTGAGTTATAATTGGAGAAAGAGTGGTAAAGTAGGGGAGAGAAAGCGGTTAAGGTAGAAATTGAAATTCAGTTTTTATTTATCGACGCTCTTTTGGTCAGAGACCTATTCGTCGGTTATTTTGTGTGCCGTAAATCTATGATACGAGACCGTCGGCTTTACGTCCCTTCCGAAGGAAGCTATGCCATGGCTTGCTACTTCAGAAACACAGGTGAGACTTTGTATTACAGTAGCCTATGTAAGATAAACTGTAACTGATGGTTTTCTATTATTTCGAGTAAATAGTCGATTCTTTCTAACTTTGCATTGAAGCGAAAAGTGGTATTTAGAACTACATTTTCTTGTTTGTGAATGATCTTACATCCAAAGTTGCTAAAACTGATATATGTATAACATACCTTTGGTACTTCCCCAATAGAAGTAAAAAATGATTTACTCAAACGAAGGGGATTCAACGGGGAGCAGAGTGAAACATTCAAAGTCATTTAAATGTGATAAATATTGAAGTGAAGTACAAACGTAGCTGCTTAACGAAAATGGTTTCTTATACATGGTTTGTATCATAGGACATTTCCCTCATCAGATCTTCATGACAAGATTGATTAATCTTAAATTAAAAAAAATATTATATGACAAAAATCTCCACGTAAGCATAACGTTTATAAGTTTTATTACTTAATATCAATTAAAAAATATTTTAGAAGAAATTAGAGATATTTTCAGTTGCCATTATTTATATACGTAATCCAATTGTTGCGAGAAATATTATAGTTCCAAAATATAAGTTTGTGTACTGTCAAATGTCTTATTTATTTAATTTTAACTTAGTACTTCAGAAAAAGAATTTTAATATCGGTTTTCAAAGCATCATATTATACAAATACCACTGACAGGGGGTGATAAATATATAGAGTAGAAAGAGAATTTATTACTAACTAATATTTATAATAAATTACCAATAATAATATAGTAGCATGCCTGAAACGTGCTTAATAAAATGAACCTAACCTTTTAATTTCAAGCTATACGAACTTGATGAATAATTTACTGTAATTACTGTAGTAATTGTAATACGCCCAATGGTCCTATCCACACATTTTTTGGTCATGTGATAAACAATGTCTATATTTCATATTAATCATCAGGTTCAATTTCTGTACAGTTGCTGTTCGACATGCGTTCACTGGGTTTATCACAAAGAATGTACCATTAGTTAGTATCCTGTGCAATCAGGTTGAGAATATGAAGTCGAAGTCTTTAGATGTGCTGTACTAATTACTATCATATTGAAAACTTGATCCTATATTATTAACTTTAAAATTTCAAGGTTTTGCGGCTGTAGTTTGTTCATACTCGTGTTGAAAAAGCTTCATTTTCTTCATTAATCAGAGCTTATACTTGTAAGTAACTAAAAGTATACTTTCATCATAACTGATGCTTTTACGTACAGCTTCCATTGATCGATGGACCATTGGGACATCTGCGTAGCTGCTCCATGTAATTTATACGATTGTCACTAGATAGCACCGCCAAGCATTATACATGGGTCTGTCCCTACACGACTGTGTTAACCGGTGGAACAGGAAAACGGAATGTTTTTCTTTACATTTCCAATGATTTTCCACACTGTCAGTACACAAAAGCACTAATGGTACTAGTTTGGCGAGTACTTACAATATTTTATGCCGTACGATTCATTGGTAAGCAATTCTGTAAATTTTTCTTTGTATGTTTCTGAAGCTAACATTCCTTTGAAATGAAATTCAGTGTTGGAAAGTTTATGTTTTCACCATACCTGACATTTTTCCCTCAACATTTTTTAGGGTTAGCACGTATATTATCCATTTTTTTGTAATTTAAGTCATATCGGAGGATGAATGAAATAGGTGAAATGATGCTCAAATGAGCCCAGGGTCCATACAGCTTAGAGTTACCCGACATTCGTCTTTTCACTATTAGGGAAACCCCCAGAAAAACCTTATCCAGGTAACTCACCCTCACCGAGATTCGAACTCAGGACCTCTTGAACGTGAGGCAGACATGCTACCACCACGCTATATATTACCCATGGAAAGTATGGTTAGTAACACAATGATTTTGTATTTCTCAGGCTAAAGCCGTGCAACTGTGTCAAAAACAAATTGCGTGCTATATATTAAGATCATTCAAGGATTCTGAAGGAAATAAATATGCTTAAGCTGGTCTGATTCTCCTATCCTGTCAATGTTACATTTTCTAATATTAACCATTGTCAGAGAAACTATTGGACATATCAGACTGACATTTTTACAGGAAGAAGAGGTATGCCTTATTAATTCCCTGATGTACTTTTATACCGTAATGTGGTGTGTTAAGAACCGATATTTTTTCTTCTTTAAGATTTACTAGTAATTGTTGTTTTCAAAATGGCAACCAAACTTATTAGCACTAGGGTAAATTACTGGTATTACTGAGAAATTATTGTATAAAAGTTCATTTAGCTTTCTAAAATGCTTTCACAGAAAGTGGGTCATCTCTATCAGGAAGTATCTCTGAATGTACTCTAAAGAGTACAGATGTTATTGTTCTTTTGTTGTTAAGTGTTCAAAGTTAGACAAAATATTTCAGATGCACACAATATTTTAACGTTGCTGTTAATAACCTGGATTATATCAGTGTCGGTGATACACCGGAATTTCGGCCCACAGAAGTTCATTTACATATCAAAGGCTGCCGCTTTTAAGTAGGATTAAAAATTATTGGTCGGGCCGGATCTGAAGCCGTGTCCATAAATTCAGTAGGTAAGTGCTGCGCTTACAATATTAAAATATACATAAAAAAGAAATAAAAGCTCATACACCTTAATGTTATTTTTGGCATATTAATAATTTAATATTCTCCTAATGGAGAGCATTTTGTTACTTTTTATTTATATTTCTTGGAATCTGGTATTTATAAAATACATCTCTACGTATAGCAAAACTGTAACCATATTTGTTACTAGCAATTTTATATTTTTAGTAAAAATTTTACATGTCTTAATCTTATATATCTAATCTAAATATATAATTCATTTTTGTAAGTTTTTGAATATGTGTAAGAGATAGAGGGAAAACGAAGCTATATGACCTCTTAAGCACTTGCCCCAAAAGGAAGAGGTTTCAATGGGCCATAGATTCAAAGAAATTTTTAAGAAACATGTGTTCGGCTGGGGGTGCCGAAGGGTTGATCATTTCTCTTCCGCGTTTCGGTAGGATGACGTCCACCTATACCCTGCGTATGTGGGCGTGAGGTCGGTAGTCGGGTTGGCAGGCTCTGGCTTTCTCTGGACTGTCGCGCCATGGGTTATGTTATGTTTAAGAGACATTTATTAGAATATTTTTTCTGCAATATTTTGTTTATTAAAGGGTTCCTGGGATGAGTAAGAAGTATATAAGAATTTTGTTACTATTCTTCGTGTGGGTAAACCACTTACAATAACAGGCAATATTCCGATGGCAATGCAAGCAAACATACATTTATAAGACTCCGTTAAACTTGTCCCTAATTTTCTACTAATCAGAAAAAAATTTGAAAGATGCCGAAAATTCTTCTTAAAACGCCTTTATAATACAGGTCTGAACTTAAGCAACTATAGAAACGCACAAGAAACCATAAAGAGCAAATCTTATACTTCTTATTTATTAAATTTCATATGTAATTCATAAATTAGTAATACTAACGAAAAATTGTATTTCAGATTTAACGTCTTTTATATATTGTGAGTAGCATTCTACTTTATTCATAAATGTTTTAACTCACCTTCGAGTCAGACATTTGATATGCGATAGATAAATCCATCCACAAAACGGTCACTTAAATTGTCATTTTGGTGTTGCAATGTTTCGAAATGAGACAATATTTATGTTTGTACAAGGGGTGTCCAGAAAGTAAGTTCCGTTTCAATTTATCTCCGCTACATCGCTGTGATCTCAGTTCCGCACATGCGCGGTAGACGATCTGTATCAAGGAGAAGAAACGTGCGCCAGTGTGAGATCTCTGTCAGCCACGCACGATTTGTTGTGCTTGTTTACAATGTCAGTGTTGATTGAAAATCCCGCCGCTTTTGAAATAAGATCTGTGATTTGTTTTATTAATGCTATGAAAGTGAAACCAATTGAAATTTATCGGCAAATTTGCGATGTCAAAAGGTGTCATGTTTCTTCACGACAACGCACGACCACACACTGCAAATGCGACGAAAACTTCCTACAGAGATTTGGCTAGGACGTGTTTGACCACTCCCCGTACAGCCCTGACCTCACTCCTAGCGAATTTAATCTGTTTTTGCATCTCAAATCTTTCCTTGGCGGTCAACACTTCAACAACGACAAAGAGCTGAAAGAAAATGTTTCCAGCAGGTTGAAGACACACGCGGCAAACTTCTATGAAGAAGGTATACAAAAACTTGTGCCTCGCTATGACATATGCCTGCAAAATTTCGGCAGTTATGTGGAAAAGTAGTTTAAGAGTTGTAGAATATTTTGCAATATTTTTTTTCTGTATCTGTACACGATTTAATTTTATTACCTAACTGAACTTACTTTCTGGACGTACCTAATAGTTTAGATATACAAGCTTGACCAGATGAAAACCGGTTATAAAACACTACAAATGGGGCGTACCTTGCGTTTAAGATACCCTAATGTAGGTGTGACCCTAAAAGCTTGACTTGCATCTACAGTCATTTTTTTTTTAAAAAAAAGAAAGAAGTCTCACAGAAAGTAAGTAAAACATAACTTTGATTTGTGTGCGTTTGTGAGTGTGTGTTTGCCCGCAGGTATTTGAAATATCTTTTCAGTAAAAATTACTGATCCGACTAATATAAAACCTGGTTTATAAACATATGTTACATGTACTAGAGGATAGGTTATAATACAATTGAACTCCTCTAAGGTGGAGAGAGGTATTATACTAGGCTACAAGGTCTAAACACTGGAATAATCTCCGTATATTGTGAAGATATCGAGTAATAAATGTATTAATAAATATTGTGACGACCTAACTATGGGTTGTACAGGATAAAGGACACATGGCTAGATCGTACACGGGATGGGGGGGATTACTCAGGGTAGGAAATGCATGCTTTGCGAGAGGTTGGGTTTTCTATTTAGTTACAAAAGAACTACAAAAGATAGGAGAGACATTAATTAACATTGTAATTCACTTAATAAAAATATTTACTACAAATAAGCAAATTACAAAGATGGCCCTAAAGGCCATTTACCTTCCCTCAAGCGGTTGCATATTGTCACCCAATTAATGGAAGCCAGGACCAACTGGCAGCTGGGTAGGGGACAGGAACCGTTCAGGCCACGCCTACCTATTTATCTCTGTGGCACTGACTGAGGGGATGGTTAGAAAGCCACCGTACCATCTCTTTCCCCTCCCTTTGACGTCTGGAAATATCGGGATAATTGTGCGAGCCGCGAACCTTCCAGAAACAGCGATCTTCCTATATAAGGCTGCAGTGGACGAGTCAGTTCAGTTCTTGGCGAGCAGCTGTGAGGAGCGCCGAGTGAGTAAACGGACCGGTAGACTGTGTACGTGTATCAGAAGCGTTGTACGTAATTGTGAGTGTAGAGTAGATATGTGAAAGACGAACTGGCGAATTGTAATTCTGCGCGCTACGTAATTCTGTGTAATCGGCAAGTGTTCCAACTGTAATTCGGTGGAAATAAAGAACATTTTGAGTTTGTACAATTGGACTTTTAATTTCACGAGCCCACAAAGTCACAATATAGATGCGTGTAGGTCAGCCAAGAGCTAGTATAAGAGAGACAGCAAGCAGCCGGCTTACACACGTTTATCCAACAAGTGATGGAGTGGGGAAGTGACGTCACACGTACTACTAAAGTCGCCTCAACTATTATTAGTATAAATTAATACAGTCACTTGTGACAATATAATTTGACATTGTAAATTAATTTCTTGAAGCCTGCACTAACAGTAAATTATACCAACCGAAACTGCTCTGTCTCTATACAGTTTCCAAAAACTATTGAATTCTAAAATTAATTGTAATTTTGTAAAAAATCTGTAATTCACATAGGCATCGATTGATCACACCGTTAGTATCAGTTAGTATCAGTGCTATCAAATATTTATCTGCCAAAAAGAACACTGTGCTACAGCGTTTCATATTATTTTGGTTTGGTCAATGCATTATATGTGTCTTCTTGCTTTGATCTGTGTTTCCTTTCATTCGAATATTCATAATGATAAATTCAAATAAATGACATAATACGAACGCTATACCGATTTTAAGTGTAAACTTGCTCAGTTCCCTTTCTCAAGAATAGGAATGGCTATCATTACAAATTTGAATGGCTATGAACTTTACTTCTTCTGGAAAAATGCTCCCACAGCAAGGGCCAGTGTAACACTAACACCTCCAATATCACATCGACAATTATAATAATGCATATTAGACAAACACCAGCTATTGTAATCGTGCATTTATATATTTGTCAAGTAGCTGTCGAGCTGGTTGTGTCAGTTCAAACTGTATCTTTAATCCCAAACAAATGAAGGCTAGGTTTGGAGTGAACTTAGTTTTATCTTCTGCGTTTCATTAACATTAAAAGCACTTGTTACGAAAGTATTCATATGGAATGTTTAAACTTAGCATGACCACAATAATAACAAGCAGCAACCACTCAGGGAAGTTCTATTTTCCTTTTAGAATCTTAAAAAGTATATAGATATATATTTCTTTCTTATTTAATAGATTTTATTGTTTACATCTATTTTACTGTCTGTTTTTTTTATAGTTTCACACATATACGCTATACACATAAACAACCATGCCCAAGGTGGGACTCGAACCCGCGACCCTTTACGCGGAGATATACGCTCTACCGACCATGGCTGCTACGGCCGGCAATTAATGTAATATTACCTTATTATTGATTTTTATGTTCCAAAACAAGCACGAATGTTGTTTCACATCAGATCACATCACACATCACTCCACCCGCCTCGGTAGCGTGGTGGTAGCATGTCTGCCTCACGTTCAAGAGGTCCCGAGTTCGAATCTCGGTCAGGGTGAGTTACCTGGACAAGGTTTCTTCCGGAGTTTTCCCTTATCCTGAAAGACGAATCTCGGGTAACTCTGATATTTATGGACCCTGGGCTCATTTGAGCCTCATTTCACCTATTCCATTCATCGTCCGATATGACTTAATGTTGGAAGACGTAAAAAAAAAAAAAAAAAAAAAAAAAAAAAACACTCCTCCGTAAACCGAAAAGGTTTGTCAGTTAAAGTCTATTAACATTCCTGTGTATATAAATTAGTTACAAATCAAGTTGTGAGTATTTTACTCGGGATATTGTTTTCTGGGCATTGTGCAATTAAGTTTATAAGCATTCTTATTTAATAAATTTCTGCTTTCAAAAACTGCAGGTTCTAATTCCCGGTTAAATCTATGAATGGCCATTTTATATACGTAAATCATTGTGCCCAGTTTTAGTATTTATTAAATTTTTATTAGTTGACATGAAATTTTCCGTACCATTGTTCATGTTGAAATTAATTAAAAACTGAAGCATTGTCCTGGAAATTAATTAAAAATTGAAGCGTTATCCTGGATCGTTTGCTGTTGATTGATGAATAAACTGGAAGCAGTATAAGTAGGTTAAAATTAGCGGTTCCAGAACAGACCCAAATGAGCAAGATGGAGGCCATGCGCAATCGGTATGTTTAGTGGATTAAGACAGTGTTTAGGTAGGCAGTCAATCCTCTTAATTTGCTGTAACTTATAATGCTGTGTCTTGAGATGTGACCAGAGCTTGTCTTGAGTTGCGATCTGAGGCTCTAGGGTTAAGGGTTGCAGGTTTTAACAGGTGGGACTGCTGGTATGGGAGGTTAATAGCTATAGGATTTAATGGTTAGCTCCTGTGGCATGATCTTAGGCTCTAGGGTTAAGAGTTTCACAGGTGATGTCTGTTGGTCTGGAGGTGAAGTCTGTTGGTCTGGATGGTTTAGAGCTGTAGGATTTAGAGACTAGGTCCTCAGGTATGATCTGGGACTCTAGGGTTAAGGGCTGCAGGGTTTCTTAGGTAAAGACTGTTGGTCGGGGAGGTTAATAGCTATAGGACTTAGAGGTTAGGTCTTGAGGTATGATCTGGGGCTCTAGGGTTAAGGGTTGCAGGTTTTAACAGGTAGGGTTGCTGGTATGGGAGGTTATTACCTATAGGATTTAATGCGGCATGAGCTCTAGGGTTAAGGGTTGTAGGGTTCATAGCTAAATGTTGTTGGTCTAGAGGATAAAGACCATAGGGTCTTTTATCTATGTTTTATAGGCTGAGGTATGGTCTTATAATTTTGAAGTTAAGTTTGCTAGTCCAGCAATTAAAGGCGGTTAATCTTGGGGCAAGTCCTACTCTTCTGCTTTACTATGTCATCCTATTATAAACTAACCTAATATACTCCTTCATTTCTACCTTTTTCATCATTCTTTATTGTAACCTAGCTGTGTTTTGCTAGTGGCTTCCTTTGTTGCACCTGTTAACCTAATTGTTCTCTTTCCTTAAGTTCCTCTATTCTACCACTTTAACCTAACCTAATATATCCCATGGTTTTAGCTTCTTGATCATTGTTGAACCTAGTTGATTCTGGTATTAACATTCGTTCTCTTTTCTTAAGCTGCCCCGTTTTTTACCTCCTTAACCTATCCTAAGCATGTTTCTTTTCTCATGCTAACTACTTGTATGTATGATGCAAAGTTTTTAGGCATATCGATATTAGAGCTATCTTTGTCACTGCAAGAGGTATATATGCTGATTACAGATCTTTATACAGTAAATTTAACCCTTTGTGTATCTGCTTCTCTTTTCCTAAAATTGAGGTTCTTTTGTTGCTAGGGTTTCTTGTTTTTCGTACCTTCTCTATGCTTTCAGGAACTCTATCCCGCTTGTTATGTTTTGAGGTCTTATGCTTATATCTTAGGCTTTTTATTAAGCCTTTTGATCTGAAAGGCTGTGTATATTGGTTATGTTCCTCATCTCTTTTGGTCACATGGTTAGATCTTGAGGCATGATCTTAGGGCCAGGGTTTAAAGGATGTAGGTCTCATAGCTTAAGCTCGCAGGTCTGAAGGTTAAAGGCTGTAGGTTTAGCGGTTAGGTCGTATGGATTCAAGGTTAGAGCTCTCGGTCTAGAGTTTAAGGCTGTAGGATCTGGAGGTTACGTATTGAGGTATGGTCTGAGGGCTCTAGGGTTGAGTTGTAAACTTCATAGCTAAAGGTTGCTGGTCGGGAGGTTAAAAGCTGTAGGATCTAGAGGTTAGGTATTGAGGTATGATCTCGGAGCTCTAGGATTAAAAGCTATAGGCTTCATAGCTAAAAGTTTGCCAGCTAGAGATATCTTCTTTACTGTTAGAGGTATATTTGCAATGGTCTAGGCGTACAGTTTTCTTACATTTTTTCATGCAGATTGATGTCTTCGTACTCTTGTGTCTTTTTCAAGCTTTTACCCCCTATGCATCGCCTTGTAATAAGTCGTTACGCTAAACCAATGTTCTAATGCTATTTCCATGCTTTTTCAGATGTTATGAGGTTTATGCGCGTTTCAGGGATATTTTAGACCAAGTTACGTTACTTAATTCATTTTATAACTAATTAAGAAGTTTTTCAAGGATATTTCAGATTACGAGATAGTAGTTACTTTTTAAATTTACCTATTTTAACATTAACTAAAGTGTGTTCAGTTAGCTTATGTGGTGAGGTAGACGTCCCTCGTCTTTTTTCTCTGGACTTGGGACCAGCGTCAGAATTTGTTTTCTGAACGGTAGACTTAACGCCCTCCTCTGCTCTTATTATTCAGCTGTTTTCATGCTTAGATATTTTAATGCTACGTTCTAGTGTTTATTTCTCGGAATGAAAATTATTTTTTTTCTGCTCTAGGCTTCCTTCTTTCATTCGCCGTTCAAAAGACGGTAATGTCCATGGGCATATGTGGATACTCCATCATCTGCAAATACTCTCTTGTCATCATGTGGAGATAGGGATATTTTGTTCACTTCCACTGACGTAACATTATGTTGACGGGACATAATTAGGTTCATTGGCGTTCTTATGATTTCTCTGCTTTTAAGACAGTCCACATAGCTCTCAAAGGTGATGTACTGTTTAATGGCACAATGTTTTATGCCTTTTATCTTCTTGATTATGCCTCCATCGATGTCGAGTGCATACATCTTCGGTCTCAGTCCAACAAAACGACGAATGATTTTTCCATTGGCTTCATCTTTAAATTTTCCCAACACTTTCTTGTTTTTTGTAGAATGGCATATATGGTCGCTAGGATAATCAGCAGTATCCAGATGTTCCAGAAAACGTAACTTATCCTGGTATATATCTCCGGTAGTCACACGATGGATGAAAGAGTCAGTATCCATGTACATGAGCTTCAGATTTTCAAGCCCGTAATACGGCATTAGCACATCATAATGATACCAATACATCAAGGTCTTCGAGATATCCAGCACACACATCCCAATGTATATAGGTTTGTTGAAGACTATCTCTCGTGACGCCATGTGTACTGCAGCCAGATTAGGTCCATATATAGTTCTATCAATAAATGTAGGCTTAGCAACCAGTTTTTCCAATGTCTTCCAATCGGTGACAAGTCGTATATTCAGTCGGTTTCTGATGTTTTCCATAGTTTTACCAAACATGGCATTGTTAAAAAGTTTGTAAAGATCCTTCTCGAAATCATTTCTCGATCCTTGTCGTAGCCGGTTATTGAATTCCACATAAGGCTTTAACCAACGTGACTGTTGAAATTGTAGCACCCGATGGATTTTAGTCAGTTGTAACCCATGACTAAGGGCTTGCTTCAAGGTCATGTAATGCACCACATACCTAGTTCGTGATCCAAGGTGAGGAATTAGTTTCCTTGTAGAAGAACCCGGGGGCTTGATACACTCAGGTAGGAACGGTAAATCATTGTGTAGGTCATGGAGTTCTGTAGGATATTGAAGGTCCACTTCTAAGATGTATCCGAGAGGGTCATCTTCTCGTAGTATATCTAGGTTGATATCTTCAGGAGAAACCCACTTAAAACCCCCGTAAGCAAGGGGTTTCCGCATCGCCCACGCATACTGATTATTTGAATCCTCGTACGTAATATATTGAGAGGGTTTACTTGAGTCATACTCCTTCATGTAGTGATTGTTCGCTTCTGCATACCGATGAGAAACTTGGCATAATCCTCCTCTTATACCTGCTTCAACCATGAGTAGCTGGTCATAATCCTGTAGTAATTCCAGTTCAATTCGTGTGTACAACAGCATTGCATCCCACGTAAGTCCGGGTGATGTATAATAATGTGCGGGATCAACTTTATGGGTTTTCAGGGTCTGCTCTCTGAATGTTTCAAACACATCTGCTAGTAGAAGGACATCCGAAGTTAAGTAGAGGTCACTGTACTCGCCTAGTGTTCTGATGTTGAAGTGACTCCATACGGTTTTTGCATGCTGATACTCTGCATCACTAATTTCTTCTCTGTTTAACTTACTGTAGAATGCTTCTCTCGGAGGAAGTTCTGTCTCACTCAAAACATCCCATGATGTAACGTAATCATAGGGAAACACACCTTTACGCATCATCAAATCGATCTTCTCTGCTCCAAAGTACTTCTGAGTTTCAGGATATGATGTTAGATTTTTTGCTAGTTTATCCAAGCTGGTACTAAGGAAGCGATAGGTATCCACAAAACGAAGTTTAATGTCGCCAACATACTTGGAAAATGATATATAACTTTCATCAGAGCTAGGAATAACTTCTACTCTATCGCTAGTACAGCCTAACTCCTTAACAATGAAATGGGAGTCATATCCACTCAGGTTATGTATGAAGACAGGAATATAATTAGGCGTTTTACAGGTTAGATTACACTGATTATGTAGACTTCCTCGATATTCACCACTTATATGATCATGATCTCGTACTTTCCAGTTATCGTCGGTAAATTCTTTACCACATAAGTAGCATTCTGTAGAAGATTCGAATGATTTTTGTTGCTTATCTGTCAGAGTTAATGGAGCACCAGTTTTGTATACAGCATTAATTTTCTTTGCGAGAGAACTTACATACTCCATAAACTTCGGTGCAGCATCATAACCTCGATATACATAGGGTTCAGTAGGAAGACCAGTCTGTAAACCTTCAATTGTAGCTGAGGATTTGACATAAACACAGAAACTCATAGGAATATGCTTCTGATATGGAACTGTATAAGACGTTTCGGGATTAGAAGAACACCCGTGGTAAGGGGTTAGAATGCTTTCAAAGTCAGCGTATATGACATAAGGTAATTTCAACATCCTTTCATGATTCTTGAATCTAACAATAGATTTCTCCTTAGTTGGCATAACAATCTTAGCAACTCCGTGTTGGCTACATATTTTTCTATGCTCATTTAACCTCTCAACTCCTCCATTTCGATACTCAAAGTGCGTAAAACAGCGTTTGCAGATGCAGAGTTTTCCCTCACATTTGGTTTTTTGTTGATGAATAAGTCTCTCGAAATTCTTTATATAAACGTAATGATGACGTCCAGCTGAATTGCTTAATAGAAGCAGGTCGCGATGATCGGACAGTTCTTCATCGATAACCTTTATAGGAAACACTTGATTTTTCTCATCCAGTCCGAAAACATTTATAGAGATGTTATTTTTTCGTTCAAATTTCGGGATATCAGTCAGGCTCGTAGGAAACGAGAGGCAGGAAAAGTCATGTCTCTCTTGAAGATCCTTATACTCGCTAACACGATGAGGATTCTTCTGAATGAACTTGGCGAGAACAGCATACATAAAACACTTTTCATCTTCATAATTCTGTGGATTTATTCAGGCTCCTTTAGCTCCAATAGAGGTCGGTAGAGGGATGTAACTGGTTCCCCTCAGCCCATTATTCTTGTTGATTCTAACACGCACACCATCAACAGCTAATAAAGCCCAGCTGCTTCCTTTAAGTTGACTTTCCTCCATTTCAGTACAAAGTTTCTTGAATTTACTTTCCAATATGGCGTCCAAGTCACTTTCTAAAAATATTGCTTGATTTGGCGTTTTAAATGCTTTATAAGTAGTGTCACCAACGGCATTCACAAACCGACATTCAGCCATGAGGTTAATTTTCACACTTTTATGCATCCTCAGTTGCTTCTGAACGGCTTGAATTATCCGCTGTTTTGATTCCTGGAGATATGTATTCAGGTCTTGGCATGTAGAGCACTGGATGAAATATGATTTCAGTCGATCCTGGAAAGCTGTTTCATATTCTACGACATCGTCTTCATCAGGAACCATTAACAGCAATTTATGTTTGGTAGGCTCGATCTTGAGTTTCTTAGCAGCAGTTATTCTCTCGCGTCGTTCTTGGTGAGTATCTCTGCGATTCTCAGTATCATAAACATTACCACAATGTTTACATTCGTAAAACCGGCCACATACCAGCTCATGTCTCTTTTTATTGTAGCTTTTCAGGAAACTCTTTGCACATATGCTACACCTATTTTCAGGTATAGTGTCTAACAGAGCTTCCATCGCTATAGTTTTTTGTTGTGTGCAGGCTAATTCTCGGGGAATATGTTGCCAAGTAAATGTCTTGATACACTTTTCACTTCTCTTCTTCACCTTGATAAGTTATCAGCGCTACTGATGATGAATTTCACTGTAGAAGCTGATCCGCCATGCTATAAACACACTAGCGTAATTACAATCTAAGATCGATCAAGCTCTCTTTATACACTTAGCACAGACCTAATAGAAAACTTCATCATCCCCTTCACCAACGGGATTCGAAGGTGGCGCTCCTATCGGAGAAAACCTAAAAGAAAACTATTATCTTGCTACCACAGGGGTTCGAAGATGCTTCTACTATTGGAGAAAACCTAAAAAAAGAAAACTCTATTAATTTTCCAGTTTTCGATTATTCTTTAACTACTTTACAATTCACATGAGAGAAAAATTAGACAAATTAAAATTGAAAAAGGAAATAAATAGTTAGATTTGAAGATAAAATTTAGACAATTCAAACGAGTATAAACACGACTAAGCTCCGCCTTATAGTTTTAATGTTACATTAGGAGCTCCCATTGCCACCCGTAGACACCTCTCCGTCATCTTCAACCACGTGTTCTTGATTCTTTTCACACATATCTTAACATAACAGTTATATTTTTCCCAAGTTCATCTATTACACCGTTTAACTGATCCACGGGGCAGCCTTAGAATCCCGTTGGTGAAGGGGATGATGAAGTTTTCTATTAGGTCTGTGCTAAGTGTATAAAGAGAGCTTGATCGATCTTAGATTGTAATTACGCTAGTGTGTTTATAGCATGGCGGATCAGCTTCTACAGTGAAATTCATCATCAGTAGCGCTGATAACTTATCAAGGTGAAGAAGAGAAGTGAAAAGTGTATCAAGACACTCACTTGGCAACATATTCCCCGAGAATTAGCCTGCACACAACAAAAAACTATAGCGATGGAAGCTCTGTTAGACACTATACCTGAAAATAGGTGTAGCATATGTGCAAAGAGTTTCCTGAAAAGCTACAATAAAAAGAGACATGAGCTGGTATGTGGCCGGTTTTACGAATGTAAACATTGTGGTAATGTTTATGATACTGAGAATCGCAGAGATACTCACCAAGAACGATGCGAGAGAATAACTGCTGCTAAGAAACTCAAGATCGAGCCTACCAAACATAAATTGCTGTTAATGGTTCCTGATGAAGACGATGTCGTAGAGTATGAAACAGCTTTCCAGGATCGACTGAAATCATATTTCATCCAGTGCTCTACATGCCAAGACCTGAATACATATCTCCAGGAATCAAAACAGCGGATAATTCAAGCCGTTCAGAAGCAACTGAGGATGCATAAAAGTGTGAAAATTAACCTCATGGCTGAATGTCGGTTTGTGAATGCCGTTGGTGACACTACTGATAAAGCCTTTAAAACGCCAAATCAAGCAATATTTTTAGAAAGTGACTTGGACGCCATATTGGAAAGTAAATTCAAGAAACTTTGTACTGAAATGGAGGAAAGTCAACTTAAAGGAAGCAGCTGGGCTTTATTAGCTGTTGATGGTGTGCGTGTTAGAATCAACAAGAATAATGGGCTGAGGGGAACCAGTTACATCCCTCTACCGACCTCTATTGGAGCTAAAGGAGCCTGCATAAATCCACAGAATTATGAAGATGAAAAGTGTTTTATGTATGCTGTTCTCGCCAAGTTCATTCAGAAGAATCCTCATCGTGTTAGCGAGTATAAGGATCTTCAAGAGAGACATGACTTTTCCTGCCTCTCGTTTCCTACGAGCCTGACTGATATCCCGAAATTTGAACGAAAAAATAACATCTCTATAAATGTTTTCGGACTGGATGAGAAAAATCAAGTGTTTCCTATAAAGGTTATCGATGAAGAACTGTCCGATCATCGCGACCTGCTTCTATTAAGCAATTCAGCTGGACGTCATCATTACGTTTATATAAAGAATTTCGAGAGACTTATTCATCAACAAAAAACCAAATGTGAGGGAAAACTCTGCATCTGCAAACGCTGTTTTACGCACTTTGAGTATCGAAATGGAGGAGTTGAGAGGTTAAATGAGCATAGAAAAATATGTAGCCAACACGGAGTTGCTAAGATTGTTATGCCAACTAAGGAGAAATCTATTGTTAGATTCAAGAATCATGAAAGGATGTTGAAATTACCTTATGTCATATACGCTGACTTTGAAAGCATTCTTACCCCTTACCACGGGTGTTCTTCTAATCCCGAAACGTCTTATACAGTTCCATATCAGAAGCATATTCCTATGAGTTTCTGTGTTTATGTCAAATCCTCAGCTACAATTGAAGGTTTACAGACTGGTCTTCCTACTGAACCCTATGTATATCGAGGTTATGATGCTGCACCGAAGTTTATGGAGTATGTAAGTTCTCTCGCAAAGAAAATTAATGCTGTATACAAAACTGGTGCTCCATTAACTCTGACAGATAAGCAACAAAAATCATTCGAATCTTCTACAGAATGCTACTTATGTGGTAAAGAATTTACCGACGATAACTGGAAAGTACGAGATCATGATCATATAAGTGGTGAATATCGAGGAAGTCTACATAATCAGTGTAATCTAACCTGTAAAACGCCTAATTATATTCCTGTCTTCATACATAACCTGAGTGGATATGACTCCCATTTCATTGTTAAGGAGTTAGGCTGTACTAGCGATAGAGTAGAAGTTATTCCTAGCTCTGATGAAAGTTATATATCATTTTCCAAGTATGTTGGCGACATTAAACTTCGTTTTGTGGATACCTATCGCTTCCTTAGTACCAGCTTGGATAAACTAGCAAAAAATCTAACATCATATCCTGAAACTCAGAAGTACTTTGGAGCAGAGAAGATCGATTTGATGATGCGTAAAGGTGTGTTTCCCTATGATTACGTTACATCATGGGATGTTTTGAGTGAGACAGAACTTCCTCCGAGAGAAGCATTCTACAGTAAGTTAAACAGAGAAGAAATTAGTGATGCAGAGTATCAGCATGCAAAAACCGTATGGAGTCACTTCAACATCAGAACACTAGGCGAGTACAGTGACCTCTACTTAACTTCGGATGTCCTTCTACTAGCAGATGTGTTTGAAACATTCAGAGAGCAGACCCTGAAAACCCATAAAGTTGATCCCGCACATTATTATACATC
The DNA here is from genome assembly GCA_030765055.1 of Mantis religiosa. Lineage (NCBI taxonomy): Eukaryota > Metazoa > Arthropoda > Insecta > Mantodea > Mantidae > Mantis > Mantis religiosa. Next base: position 161,597,272 of record CM060948.1, on the reverse strand, counting down.
ACCCGGACTTACGTGGGATGCAATGCTGTTGTACACACGAATTGAACTGGAATTACTACAGGATTATGACCAGCTACTCATGGTTGAAGCAGGTATAAGAGGAGGATTATGCCAAGTTTCTCATCGGTATGCAGAAGCGAACAATCACTACATGAAGGAGTATGACTCAAGTAAACCCTCTCAATATATTACGTACGAGGATTCAAATAATCAGTATGCGTGGGCGATGCGGAAACCCCTTGCTTACGGGGGTTTTAAGTGGGTTTCTCCTGAAGATATCAACCTAGATATACTACGAGAAGATGACCCTCTCGGATACATCTTAGAAGTGGACCTTCAATATCCTACAGAACTCCATGACCTACACAATGATTTACCGTTCCTACCTGAGTGTATCAAGCCCCCGGGTTCTTCTACAAGGAAACTAATTCCTCACCTTGGATCACGAACTAGGTATGTGGTGCATTACATGACCTTGAAGCAAGCCCTTAGTCATGGGTTACAACTGACTAAAATCCATCGGGTGCTACAATTTCAACAGTCACGTTGGTTAAAGCCTTATGTGGAATTCAATAACCGGCTACGACAAGGATCGAGAAATGATTTCGAGAAGGATCTTTACAAACTTTTTAACAATGCCATGTTTGGTAAAACTATGGAAAACATCAGAAACCGACTGAATATACGACTTGTCACCGATTGGAAGACATTGGAAAAACTGGTTGCTAAGCCTACATTTATTGATAGAACTATATATGGACCTAATCTGGCTGCAGTACACATGGCGTCACGAGAGATAGTCTTCAACAAACCTATATACATTGGGATGTGTGTGCTGGATATCTCGAAGACCTTGATGTATTGGTATCATTATGATGTGCTAATGCCGTATTACGGGCTTGAAAATCTGAAGCTCATGTACATGGATACTGACTCTTTCATCCATCGTGTGACTACCGGAGATATATACCAGGATAAGTTACGTTTTCTGGAACATCTGGATACTGCTGATTATCCTAGCGACCATATATGCCATTCTACAAAAAACAAGAAAGTGTTGGGAAAATTTAAAGATGAAGCCAATGGAAAAATCATTCGTCGTTTTGTTGGACTGAGACCGAAGATGTATGCACTCGACATCGATGGAGGCATAATCAAGAAGATAAAAGGCATAAAACATTGTGCCATTAAACAGTACATCACCTTTGAGAGCTATGTGGACTGTCTTAAAAGCAGAGAAATCATAAGAACGCCAATGAACCTAATTATGTCCCGTCAACATAATGTTACGTCAGTGGAAGTGAACAAAATATCCCTATCTCCACATGATGACAAGAGAGTAATTGCAGATGATGGAGTATCCACATATGCCCATGGACATTACCGTCTTTTGAACGGCGAATGAAAGAAGGAAGCCTAGAGCAGAAAAAAAATAATTTTCATTCCGAGAAATAAACACTAGAACGTAGCATTAAAATATCTAAGCATGAAAACAGCTGAATAATAAGAGCAGAGGAGGGCGTTAAGTCTACCGTTCAGAAAACAAATTCTGACGCTGGTCCCAAGTCCAGAGAAAAAAGACGAGGGACGTCTACCTCACCACATAAGCTAACTGAACACACTTTAGTTAATGTTAAAATAGGTAAATTTAAAAAGTAACTACTATCTCGTAATCTGAAATATCCTTGAAAAACTTCTTAATTAGTTATAAAATGAATTAAGTAACGTAACTTGGTCTAAAATATCCCTGAAACGCGCATAAACCTCATAACATCTGAAAAAGCATGGAAATAGCATTAGAACATTGGTTTAGCGTAACGACTTATTACAAGGCGATGCATAGGGGGTAAAAGCTTGAAAAAGACACAAGAGTACGAAGACATCAATCTGCATGAAAAAATGTAAGAAAACTGTACGCCTAGACCATTGCAAATATACCTCTAACAGTAAAGAAGATATCTCTAGCTGGCAAACTTTTAGCTATGAAGCCTATAGCTTTTAATCCTAGAGCTCCGAGATCATACCTCAATACCTAACCTCCAGATCCTACAGCTTTTAACCTCCTGACCAGCAACCTTTAGCTATGAAGTTTACAACTCAACCCTAGAGCCCTCAGACCATACCTCAATACGTAACCTCCAGATCCTACAGCCTTAAACTCTAGACCGAGAGCTCTAACCTTGAATCCATACGACCTAACCGCTAAACCTACAGCCTTTAACCTTCAGACCTGCGAGCTTAAGCTATGAGACCTACATCCTTTAAACCCTGGCCCTAAGATCATGCCTCAAGATCTAACCATGTGACCAAAAGAGATGAGGAACATAACCAATATACACAGCCTTTCAGATCAAAAGGCTTAATAAAAAGCCTAAGATATAAGCATAAGACCTCAAAACATAACAAGCGGGATAGAGTTCCTGAAAGCATAGAGAAGGTACGAAAAACAAGAAACCCTAGCAACAAAAGAACCTCAATTTTAGGAAAAGAGAAGCAGATACACAAAGGGTTAAATTTACTGTATAAAGATCTGTAATCAGCATATATACCTCTTGCAGTGACAAAGATAGCTCTAATATCGATATGCCTAAAAACTTTGCATCATACATACAAGTAGTTAGCATGAGAAAAGAAACATGCTTAGGATAGGTTAAGGAGGTAAAAAACGGGGCAGCTTAAGAAAAGAGAACGAATGTTAATACCAGAATCAACTAGGTTCAACAATGATCAAGAAGCTAAAACCATGGGATATATTAGGTTAGGTTAAAGTGGTAGAATAGAGGAACTTAAGGAAAGAGAACAATTAGGTTAACAGGTGCAACAAAGGAAGCCACTAGCAAAACACAGCTAGGTTACAATAAAGAATGATGAAAAAGGTAGAAATGAAGGAGTATATTAGGTTAGTTTATAATAGGATGACATAGTAAAGCAGAAGAGTAGGACTTGCCCCAAGATTAACCGCCTTTAATTGCTGGACTAGCAAACTTAACTTCAAAATTATAAGACCATACCTCAGCCTATAAAACATAGATAAAAGACCCTATGGTCTTTATCCTCTAGACCAACAACATTTAGCTATGAACCCTACAACCCTTAACCCTAGAGCTCATGCCGCATTAAATCCTATAGGTAATAACCTTCCTTACCAGCAACCCTACCTGTTAAAACCTGCAACCCTTAACCCTAGAGCCCCAGATCATACCTCAAGACCTAACCTCTAAGTCCTATAGCTATTAACCTCCCCGACCAACAGTCTTTACCTAAGAAACCCTGCAGCCCTTAACCCTAGAGTCCCAGATCATACCTGAGGACCTAGTCTCTAAATCCTACAGCTCTAAACCATCCAGACCAACAGACTTCACCTCCAGACCAACAGACATCACCTGTGAAACTCTTAACCCTAGAGCCTAAGATCATGCCACAGGAGCTAACCATTAAATCCTATAGCTATTAACCTCCCATACCAGCAGTCCCACCTGTTAAAACCTGCAACCCTTAACCCTAGAGCCTCAGATCGCAACTCAAGACAAGCTCTGGTCACATCTCAAGACACAGCATTATAAGTTACAGCAAATTAAGAGGATTGACTGCCTACCTAAACACTGTCTTAATCCACTAAACATACCGATTGCGCATGGCCGCCATCTTGCTCATTTGGGTCTGTTCTGGAACCGCTAATTTTAACCTACTAGTATAGACATAAGAAACAGATACAACTTGGAGTACCTATTGCTTATTTGTAATTGTTGCAAAGCATTATATTTTCAGCTTTGAAAACGTCAGAATAAATAAGGGAAATAAAATTAATAACATTTTGTTTGTTAATGATGCTGTGAATTGCCAGGATTATATCAGCAACTCCTCTGTGCGGGAATTTCTTCCTACAGGAGTTGTTTTATGTATCAATAATTCTGACTTGGGGAAATCGCCCGCCTCGATAGCGTAGATGGCAGCGTGTCTGCCTCACGTTCAGGGGGTCCTGAGTTCAAGCCTCGATCAACGTGAGTTACCCGGATAAGATTTTTCCGGGGTTTTCCCTTATCCTGATAGATGAATATCTGGTAACTCTAAGCTCCATGGACCCCGGACTCATTTGAGCATCATTTCACTCATTTCGATCATCGTCCGATGTGACTTAACGTTGGAGGACGTAAATTAAAAGAAAAACGGGGAAATCGCCTTTTTAAGTACAGTTAAAAGCTATCGGGCTGGGCCGGGTTTGAATCCAGACCTTGGTATTAGCAGGCCTAACCAACTAAGCCGTTCAGATCAAGAAGACAGAGGGAGAATGGCAATGGGAGAGAGAATATATAGGGTAGTTAAAATGTATTTGGGCCCACACGCGGCCTCTCTCTACTGCGCGAGATAGCCTTCAGTCGCCGGGGAACTTATGCCGACAGGGGCGGACTGCTTACAGAATCCTTACGTTATAATATATGCTGGAAATGTTGACCTCCTGATCTTAAGGATAAGCATGACTGAGATTTCATGAATATTTTTTAAAAAAATCATCTTTTCCTCTTTTTAGTCTATAAAATAGTGTAAGCCTTCCTCAATCCAAAGAATGCTTAGATAGCATCCGCAAGCTAGTGTTAGATATGAATTCTAATTCTTGATACTTGTTTTCTCGCTATTGAAAATTTCAGTATTTCTCTTCATTTAAAATGATCCTTGCGTCGCAGTTTTAGGGTTAGACTAATGAAACTTTCTGTACACCTTCATAGAGAAACGATGAATAGAAATTACCCTGGATTTTATTGTGAGATGCATTTAAGCACACTTACTTTACTTCAAACCTCAAAATTTCAAATTTTGGTAAAAAAACGATATTCATAGCTTTAAAAATTTATTGGAGCCTAAAGTTATTGAGACAGAGAAACCTAGCGCAAATTCAAAAAATGGATGTATTGGGAACCTGTTGTTAAAATATTACACCAAAGTTTAAGTTATTTTGTCGCAAGGGAAGTTTTAGGTGAGATAACAAAAATAAATAAATTCGACCATATTTTCCAAACAGTCGAAATGAAATTGATAAAATTTGGGCTGTATCATATTTGCACTAAGTTACGTCTGTGGTACAAATATTAAAAAGCTAGCGTTATTGGTTCAGGATTTCAAATTTTCAGTCATAGATATCCTTAAACGGTCAAAGTATCTGCTGTAAATATTCTCGCTCACTCTCTGAAGCTTATCTGCAGGTATTCTTGTGATTTGTTGCACGTTTACTCTCAGTTCCTGAAGCATATAAGGATTGGAAAGATACACGTCTTTAGAATCTGAAGCCATATGGGAACATATGTGTGCAAGGGTTAAATCCAAATTATTCTGCTAAACGTGTGAATTGTTGTAATTGGTCTTTCCCATTTGTACAAAGGGTTTTCATTGATCCACAGCTTTTATTTTTCACTGATGAATCTTGGTTTCATTTAATTGTACGTTTGAATACACACAATAGTCGATACCGGGCTTCAGAAAAACCTATATTACTGGATGAAAAGCTACATTACGATCATAAAATTGGAATGTGGTGTGCGTTAAATGCTGGAAGAATAATAGGGCTTATATTAATTGATAAAACAATAAATGCAGAGCGAAATCAGAGTTAATTGCCACTTTTTAATCGCTTGACAGAAGAAGAGAAATGGTATGGTTGGTTCCAGTAAGATTCCGCAATGGCACATCGGGCTAACGAATACTAAATGCAGTATTAGAGGTGTTTGATGACAGAATAATTAGTGTTGATTTGTGATCCCCTCGTTCTACTTATCTAACGAACTGTAACTTTTATTTATAGGTTTCATTAAGAGATAGAGTGTATAGTTCCAATCCTAGTACTCTACAGAAACTTCGGGAACACATTGTACAAGAAATCACCGAATACACGCTGCTGAGCTTCCAAGAATAAGCCAGACTATTTACACGAGATATGCTGCCTGTTTGAGAGCAGAAGCTCAACATTTCTAGCATTTATTATAAGGTAATTCCAGCGATGTGCTGATCCTTCATCCCGGAAGCTGTCTGATCAGGAAACCTCTGTTTCCCAACCCGTTGACTACAGGCCTCGAGGTTGGGTGGTTCAGAAGGCCATATGGTCCATTTAAGGAAATACAGGAATTCATTCATTATAAGGTAAGGATTCTAGTCCGTCTTGGCCGGCGAAAACTCCCCGGCGAATGACGGCCGTCTGGCGCAGTGGAGAGATGTCGCGAATGAGTCTGATTATAATTTAACTACACGGTATAAAATTAAAGAAATAACGGCATTGGTACTGCGAATTAAATTAGTTAGCAATATTAGGCAGAAAATACCTATATGTTAAGGTTCTCGAAGGTGTATTACAAAAAACGCTGTTCTTTACTTTAGTTTGAAAATATTCTCAAATTTGTGAATTCTGAGAGATAGTGTTGTCAGTAATTCCTTAACACATGATCTTACTTAGTTATGTGTCAGATTTACTATTAGCACAACCTACCGGATTCATCCATTAAGTATTGCATCGCATCAGAATTTTCGGTCCCTTCGGATTTGAAAAACAAGCATTTATCATAATCAGGGCAGGAACTTTGTACACCAAAACATTGAAACGAGGCGGGTGCAAGTTGCGAGACTATGGAACTTGGTGATTCACTGCTGTCCTGATGTACCGTCACGTTCCGAGGGAGGGTGTGAGGTGAGACTTCGAATATTGAAATGTGTGCTGCTTTAAGGGCAGTGGAAAAAGTTTGTGAACAAATAAATGAAGTCCGTGATTGTGTTAAACAAACCTTCGTGTTCTTAAAAGCAATCCATCATATTCGAAACTGTATGAAGTGAGAAATTTTTTAAATTGTAACACAGATTCAAATGTAAACTCTTTCAAATATGCTCCAATCACATCATGCGATGTAGAGAAAAAATTCTCTCAATACAAAAATATTTTTGTCAGACAATAGAACAACTTTCAAATTTGAGAATTTACGAATGTACGTAGTTTTGCATTGCAATAATATTAGTGACTATAATAAAATTTAACCAATGCTATTGCAATAGGCATGTGTATTTGTTCACAAAAGAGAGAATGAATGAGCTTAGGGACTTTATCATGTTATTCATATATACGCACTTAGTCAAGAGCCTCTGTTTGTCGACTGACTGCGTACCCAAGGTCGGAATCAGATGTAGCGTGCTTTACAGACGTCCTTCTCTCACCCTCAGTTCTTTGTAAACAAACCTAATTATATGGTCTCGGCGTAGCAAACTTATTATGTTGGGTGTATAAAGTTCTTGCCCTGACCATAATGACATCACACTAGGAAGTTAAAAAGCGCATCTAAGTTTCAGTTAAAATGACGAGAAATTTAAAATATATATATTTAATTCCTTAATCACGCTCGTACCTTCTTTAAGGGGGGACGTATGCAAATATTCAGGGTCTTACATAAATAGCCATAACATCCAAAGTTTTCAAATTAGATAAGTGAAACTTAGTATACTCATTTAAGATAATACAGTTAATATGCACAATTTTTTAAATAATTTTCCATTGTTTATAAATAATGCTACATATTTTTTCTATATGCAGAGATATTTACAAACTTAAGCCCATTTTTTTCCAAATCCACATATGCTATCTTTCTGAAATTTGGTATGTTATTTTAAAACACACTAAAATGAATTCGTTGGATTCAGATTTCTTATTGAAGCTGTATAGAATTTAAAAAAAAAAACCACATGCATTCTTTAAAAATTAAAATAGTTTCATATATTTTGCATCATCACATTCCATCTGGAGCTTAATCTTAAATTCTATAACCAACAAACTGTTCATTGTGACATAAGAAAGCTGTGTGCTAAATTGTATCACTGTAGATGAAGTAGTTTGAGAGAAAAACGGGTTGAAGTTGTAGAAAATGCAAGTTACGGGGAAAGGCAATTAAAATACAATAAGTATTATTCAGTTTGCCTTTTAATTTTAAGTCAGGACTTCCCATATCCATAGTCTGTATCCTCATTCTGGTCTTCTTCAGCCTTTCTTTTTAAATTCCTCTTCTGTCTTGCTTCTTTCTGCATTAATTTTATAGCTCTTTCTGCACCAACGATGCGAATGTTGTCGATACTCTGCAAAATTGTTTCCATAAACACACCAGGTTGATACCCTAACTGATGCATAACTTTCTTTCTGCCAGCATTCCCATCATTAAACACTATTGCAGCATCAAATGTAGCAATTTTCACCACTATGGAAGACACAAATGATGTTTTGGGACACCTTTTCCATATCAAACTGTTGAGGCTTTCATTTGGGTTTTGTGTCTCTCTCCATAGAGACATATTTTTTAGATCTGGGTGTCTGGGTGTGCTGCAAGTCTGGGTGTGCTAAGAATTGGTAGGTGGGCTTTATAGATTCCAGGACAGCTGATGGAAGACTATGTGTTGCTACTATGCTACTTTGCAACACTAGGACATTTAATTTTTAAAGGTACATAAAGACCACCAACAGTCATAATATTTTGGTGTTTGATAGCTAATACTATATACTATTTTGCAAAACAATAAAAAAATTATATTTTTTGAAAATTTTCTCGTACGTCCCCCCTTAAAGTATACTTGTATCACTTATGGTCCCAGAGTGGCAATACACAATTTAACCGCATAGGTCTCGTAATTGTGGGAAGATGAAATTGTACATTGTTTCCTAATACACTTTGACTTCAAATTCTATTTTTACTTACGTCGTAAAGGTTTCATTTACCGAGCCTCGTTAATTTTTCAATAGATGTCACCATTCACAAGACTCCATTTAATGCAGCTTTTACTCTAGTTTTCCGCCAATGTGAGAATAATGGTTGCAAATATAAATGCCGTTTTCTTGCCTCCTTTAGATATAAAAGGTTTGCTCATATAACATCTTAAAATTAAGTAATAAAATCTATAGAATTACTATCGGGTCCAAATAACCTGGCTGTCGACGGTTCCTTAAACCTTACACAGTGACTCATTATACGAATTATACATAAATTATACATAAATTTTCCTGAGTGAATTACGAGGCGTGTCCGTAAAATAAGGTCTCCAAGGCGCTGTAGCCGTGAGGAACGCTATTAAGCGCGATCCGGCAACACTGGCATGTAGCTTGGTTTCACCCCTTCAAACCCCTACAGCAACGAACCCGTTGCAGCCATTAGTCTTGGCTGGGTAGCCGTTTGCGATGGAGCTTCCTGTCATTCCCGCCGCCAAGTGCAAGTAGCGTACAGTGATCCGTTTTTGAGTGCCAAGAGCACTACCTCACCGATTCCACCGTGGCCCACCGATTCCTGGAGCGCCATGCAGAACAGGGTGAGGAATTGTTGGATTCAAATGTCCCTGGCGATGAAACCTGGGTGCACTACAGAACACCAGAAACTATAGAACGTTCTGGTCAGTGGCGGCATTCGAATTCGCCGAAGCCGCGAAAGTTCAAACAGATATTTTCTGCCGGCAAAGTGATGGCCAGTGTGTTCTGGGACAGAAAAGGCGTATTGTTGTGCAATTTTATGCCTACCGGTACAACAATAAACGCCGCTAGCTACTGTGAGACTTTAAAAAAATTGCGATGGGCCATTCAGAATCGAGGGAGGGGGCTGCTGACGAAGGGAGTGATTTTTCATCACAACAACGCTCGTCCCCATACTGTACATGCAACGGCTGATCTCCTGACCCTGTTTGGATGGGACAACCTCACCCATCCCCCCTACAGTCCAGACTTAGCACCTTAGCGCCTTCCTGAGTTGAAGTCACACCTGGGTGGAACACATTTCCAGACCGACGATGATTTGAAAAACGAGGTTGAGCACTACCTGTGCAACTTGGCGGGAGAGTGCTATGACAAGGGTACACAAAAACTGCCACAGCACATTGCATCGATCGCAATGGTGATTACGTTGAAAAATAGCTGTAAGTTCCGCCTTTCCATCAATGTAACATTGACAATACGCATGTTTTCTATATTAAATAAAATTGGAGACTTTATTATACGGACACGCCTCGTAATATATTGATTAAGGGTTTTTCACACAAGATTTTGTACTTAGCTATACTAAAACCAACATACGTTCATTCATAATATGAAACATTTTAAATCCTATACAATAAATAACAATTTCATAGCGAAAATTAATTTCTTAGCAATATAGGTACAGAAGTTGCAGCAGAAAGTTTTGCATAGTAGATTTGAGCATAACTTTTTAAGCGTTTGTTAAACTTGCTATCCATATGGTAACTGAATAGTAACTGGCAATAAAATGAACGTTTTATTTTTATATACGGCCCTTGACATGAATAATGGAAAGACGCTTGAGGAACTATAAACCAAGCAACATTTAATTTTAGTATGAAATTCCTAGTTTAAGAAGTTAGGCCGTTAGCTAAAATCAATAAAAGCATTAAAGATGAACAAAGTTAGAATAGTTGATACCTTTCGTTACCTACACAATTTACGCGGCATTGCTCTGAGTCACAAAAACAAAAGTAAACAATTTAAAAACGTGATTACAGCTAGACCTTTTAATTGGTTCGGACAGAATAAAACAAATGTTTTTCGGCAAGTAACCTTTGTGGCGAGATGGGCTGTTGAAATACGTTCGTTATGAGGTAAAGAGACGTGTGGTTGGTTGTGCAGCACCAATGAAGCATGGCGTAAACTGATTAAAATGTGCATTAACGTTTTTCACAACGCCGAGCTTGGGTTTCGATGCGTCAAATGAATGCAAAACAAACATTAATGGATATATGCATGAAGAAAGGCGCCCTGACTAGGATTTAGCAGTTTCAGCAAAACATGTTTTGACTGCTAAACTAAGCCAAGCATGCATGTATAATGTGCTGTACCTGATTAGGAGGAATTGTTTATTCCTTAGAACGAACGACGGCAGTGCTTCCGGGTTAATTTCCGTGATTATATTCACCTGCTACATTCCTTTGACGGGATAGAGGTAAGGTTTATTTTGCAGCAATCTAATGACAACAATTTCTCTGCTCTACAAAACAGATGCCACCAATGATATATCTAGCATCCGATAATATATTCTTAGGAGTCTAGTAGTTTTCCGTGCAAAGTGTCAGTGGAAACTTGTTCTCTGTAACACAAGGAATCTTATAATCACTAATGACTCCAGAAGTGCCGCGATTCACTATGAATTGCTGCATGATTTGCTACCCACAAGAATGCATAGATATCACTTATAGCTTTTTGATTAACTAATTATCAATGAACGCGAACTTTAACACACGAATTAAAAAGTGAGAGAGTGACGTTTAATCCCCGTAAGCACTGGTTTATCTGCTTATAGATAAGGACTACTACTGTTACACGAACACGCGTGTTGTAAGGCGTGTTACGCCGTGCGGCAAACCCGCATACCAGTGTTAAACTGATTGGGTTCTAATTGGAGCTTTGAGTTCTCTTATCCTCAGGTGAATGGTTTTAGGAAATTGATTTTGGTGGTTGTTGGCTACTCAGTCGTATTAATAACACTTTGTTTTATGCAGAATTATTTGGTTTAATTCCTACTAAGTTTGCTTATCGACTTGGATCGGTGACCACCTGTCAGTAAAATTCCTAACATAAATTCAATTTTACTTGAAGCCCTGGATTACTTGTTCAAAGTTACTTCCGCGAAGTTTATATTTCTTCTTTATTCGTCGACCGCTTTGCTCTAATCAACTTCTAATGCTGCTTCCACTTACGCTGGTTGCGCTATTCTTAACTTCCTTAAATTTCAGACTTATAAATCTTTGCTTCTCTTTTTAACGCGCATGAACAAGTCCTTCCTGTAGTAGTATCACCTTTTAAGTAAGTTTTTCTTACTTCACGATTCAGTTCGAACCTTATTCTGATCTCATCTCTAACTTTATCACATGGCAAAACTAGCTCACCCTTCTTAAATGTTAGATTATTATTGGTTTCTCATTTATTTCGATTTTTTTGCATTTATTTGCGAAACTCATCTAACTCATTGACGTTCAGCCCACCCTGATTTGGGGAACGCCTACCCTGAGTTGTTTGTAATGGTATACATCATTATCAAGTCAGTAAATCCCTTTAGCCTTCATGCTTAACTGCATTTTGAAAGCCCTTTGTCCCAACACATTCCTGGCTGAAAGTATACTATAGTTCTCAGACATTGAACTTTTCCTAGCACAAAGAAGATAACGGTCCTTCCTTCCTTCCTGTCTCTCCGACGTGTACAGATTTTTACAAGAATATTTTCTCTTTCTTGCCTGGATGCTAGTATATATGTTATATTAAATTATATTCTTTCCTTCTTATTCTTTAAGTCAACCGCTATTTTAATCATTACTCCATCCATTCTAATTTCATATTATTATAATAAAAATTTTATAGTAGTTTAGCAAAGCATTTTATTAATTTATCTTCTCTTTTAATTATCTGATTTCGATTAATTCGCCGCCTCCTAATCGCTGCCTGATACTGCGGTTACAGCCGGCACGATAAGGAAACAAATTATCGCGAAGTGTAGGCCACAACAGAGAGAATTTCAGCCTTTGAAATTCATGTTAAATTCGAGTGACTGACAATGAAATATTTCACGATATATGCAATTTGAAAATCGCTTTATCAACGTCAATCAATGGTTTAAAGTGATTACTTTAACCAACAACTAACTTTGTGACAAACGTCATTTGCAATGTATCTGGAAACCAATCATATTCGGCAAACTTATTAGCGTCTACACAGTGCTTAAATTTACGTTTTTCATTGAGTGAAATGCCTGTAAAGTATTACAGTACACCTAAATATTAAAATAAAGTAAAAAGATATACTGCTGCTACATAAAGGCAAGGCCAAGGTGAAACAAACATGGCTATAGTTACTTAGTCCTATTAGTTAAATAAATGGCTGCCAAATAAAGTAATTAAAGCACGTGCTTTATCAAGGATTATTCTCAGTCACAAAAATTAACCAGCCCTTAAAATTGTAAAGCATTGTTTGTACAGTTGCGCATTATGATATAACGTGTATATATAAATGATAACAGTTTCACTGAGGTAGTAATCTCATTGATTAACAATGCTCCGTTTATCGCACGCTCTGGTTGCCCAGTCACTAGAGGGAACAAGAAATCCTTAATCAGAGTGTCTCAACGCGCCATCTATCTATTGTGCTGTAACGCGACGTGATCTGCTACTTTCGAGCAGAAGTTAGAGGACGTTATGCAATTCATAACGATGTATATTTAAATATTTTCACTCTTAAATGTATACATTTTAAAATAAATCTAGAATTTTTAGGCTGGTAAGTTAGAATTAGGATATTGCACCTCCTAATTTAACAGAAGTTCAATTATTCCATATCTTCTAATGAAAAAACATTCGAATCCAAAGTATAGCAGGTGAGTCACCTGCTCCTATTTATTTTAGAATTTATGCAACTTGCTAAGCAACATATGTGGCGAATGCCTTTGTTGAATGCCTTCTAATGGATCATTTGTAGAACAGTTTATAGAGGATGGTTAGGTAACTCAGTGTATAAGTGTTGTATGGGACAAAAAGCAATCACTGTGTATGTCGATTCGAAAAACATCATACTCAGGTAAGAAAGCTGCAGTAATAATTTTGGAGAGTTTACAAACCTTTATTCAATAGTGTACATTCACACACATCTTTAAACCAGCCCCTGAAGGCACAATTCATGCCAGAGGATCTACTCCCATTAGTACTGGACCCGTAGGACCAAGGACCGGGGCCTCCTTCTACCAGGGAGTTACCGAGCTGTCCCGAAATGGCGCCCAGCACCTCCGAGGCTCTTTCCATAGGGCAAGACCTAGAGACTAACAAGCCCCCCCGTCTGGTCCTGTGGACTCAAGACGGGATGGAAGTGGATACGTCACTTACGCGCGCCAACACCAAAATGGAATGGCTACCGATATGACCTCGGTGGGGCCGCCGGGCGATCTAGCACACCTTCTACTAGCTATACCGGCTAGTACGCGGAAATATTGATGCCTTCCCTCAACCCCGTCCGGAGACGTACCCGATCTCTCACGGGTATCGGGAACCACTGCCCCCTCGAGTCCAACCCAATCCGAACAACTCCCTATCAGAGAGGGGCTCGAATGTTCGGCCCAAGGTTCCTGTAGTAACGTCAGAGGTACCACGAGTAGGAAGGAACAGCCTGTCACATGCATCAGTTGACAATAACATTGGAACACAAAATGGCAGATCTACTCAGTCGGACCAATTGGATTTAAATCTTCACCCAGCACGTGTTTTCATTGTACAGCCATGTCAAAAATGATAATAATTAGGTAGATAGTTTTCACGTGTCACAAATCAAAGAAGTTTTTAACTCATACAGTAATTGTAATGGAAGGTGCAGTTTTTAATGTATGTTAAAACTACCAAAACGAGCTCAAAACACTGTATAAAGTAGAAAGCGTATAAGTGGGTCTTAGAACCGCGGTTATATAATTCATATAGAAATCTTCCTTAGCAATGTAGCGTTGACTAAGTGGTATCATACAGGCTACTTCACTAGTATTTTCTTTTGACTTGGTTTCAAATCCTTCGTGATGAACTCAAAAATTGTATTACCCTTTGTTTTATCTCTTGGGGCCTATAATTTCATATTCTAATACAAATAACACTTTTATAACATTATAGGTGTTTAAAATACAATAGTAGCCATGTCTTCCGCTAGCAGATAGTTATAATTGTATATTTCCTAGTAGATATTTTATTATGGTGGGTATTGTGTTTGACCCATTCAAGCAAGTTTCAAACATTGCACAAATGCAAAGTGAAACATAAGATATAAACATGAAACAAAAACTATTAGATTTAATGTCGTCGACATTCTGCTAAAAATGAAAGCCAACTACGAAACATGGTTTACAACATATATACCGTACAGATTATAAGGGTCACAAAGTTAAACATGATCCCCAATAAAAGATAAAGATAGCCCGTGGTTACCCTTTAAAAGTCAAATTCCTCAACTACCTAACGTCAGGATGAGCTCAGCCCAACTATATGTTGAGCCAATCCCTATAGGTCCCTAATTATCGGATTTTAATGCTTTTATCTTTGGCTCACAAGTGAACTAATAGTAACAATAAACACATTAGTAACCAAAATACAAGTAATAAAGATTGGGAGAAAGGGGAGAAAAAACAAAACTATGAGATGTAATTTCGAACCTAGCCTTCGTATCACTATATTCCAGCTAGCTAATCCTCTCGGCCAGCTTTCACGTACTCTCTAGTGCCCTTTATGAAAGCATTCGTTTATCACCTTGTTAGTATTATATGCATGAAAAACCATTTATTTAAGCTTTTCACAACTTCTTGGTCCTCATTCAAGGCTGTAAGTATTAATGTTGGGTGACTAGAGTACCGAATAGAAGTACAGAGCTGAAATAAGGACTTTTATGCTAAAAGGGTCAATGTTTTCACATTAGACTATAAACTGTGGGTTGCACAGGTCACAATAGATAGGGGCAGAAGACTCACCTGGTATATACGATATTAAAATATTATAAAAAGGACCATTGTAACGTAAAATTCAGGTACGTGGCTGTTTTGTTAATACTACATGAAGTTTAGTGCAAACGTCACTTAAGATACTTTGTCACTAAGATGAGGTTAAACCTCCTATTGCACTACTGAAAAATTTGCTAAATTATTGACCCATTATTACACAAGATAAGTCTTTAAGACACCAGACAAACTTTAATATGTTGTAAATGCACTTATCATTCCATTTCCATCAGTGTGTACTGTATGCAGTAGAAAAAATCGTTAAATTCTATTAAAAGAACAGGAAAAATAGATTTTCATTAGGCACACTAATTTGTTCACCATTACTATAGTGCTAGAGTTGAAGAAATCCAATTACATTTAGTTGATACAAAACATAGTTTTTATTCGCAGATCAGTTCTTTATTAAAACACCAGTCCCCTCTAATTTATCCCTTTCCCACAAAGGTACCAATTATCTCGATGTTGACTATCGTCGGGATCCTTAAATAATCAGAATTGTTTTTCCATTTATAATTTCTTCCAGCACATCTCTTAAGAATCAGATTCTGCCCATCCAATGTCCCAATAAGCCACGTTTCCTCATCCTAATCCTGTTCTTTCTTTGCTTTTCCTCCCCCCCCCCTCTCTGTCCTAAAGAATTTCAATTATTTTGTCTGCACAAATACGCTCCATATAAATGCTCCTCCCCATACTTCAGTGCAACGTCAGTGTTTTCACATTATACATTGTCATATTTCACTTCGTTAATCTCAGTGTTTTAGTTCTATCTTCAAATGCTCTACAGAAATATATTGGATTATAAGATCGTCTTTATTTCTTGTAGAATCAATAATACCTAAATGATTCCGTTTTAGGATCACATAGTACTCCTTTTGTTGATTCTTGGCAAATTTGTATACCAAATAACATAATATTTTGTAAACTAGAGAATTTAAGATGATGCCTGGTGAAAGCGGAAGTTCCTTTTATTTGGCTAAAGCATAAAGTTTCAGAAAATGCTCCATATTTGGAACGTGAAGGATCCATCCATTATTGATGCAGAATGCTGGCACCTCTATGGCAGAGGTCTGACTGAAAATGCTCTTGACCCGCTCATACATCCCGTACCAAAGTAATCACAGTTGAGAGGTTTTTCTCTTTGGCTGGGGTTCTTTTCAAAGATCCGCGAGAGGGTTCCCATCTGGGTGACATACACTTAAGAAATCTCGAGAGAGGTCTAAAATCTTACATCCTTCCTGTGTACTATGAAAAATATGAGTAAATTCAACGTCACATCATTTACAAAAGTATTACAGAGCCAGTCACGTTCTGTACAATGTGATTTAATAACCGAAGTAGGTAGTGTTGACGCCATTATGCAGGAAAGACGCTATGATTATTTTTATACCCATCCAAATGTGCTATTGATTTATACACATGAGTGCTTTCATACAATGATGCGTATGAGACACTATGAGAAGAGAGCAAAACGTAGACTGCGTAGGATGGTTTCATAAATTGATTTAATTGTTCCTTTCCTCACCAGAGGTTTTCACCAGCATTTTCGACTTAGAGTGTAAGTGTTAAAATACATTTTTCGTAGTCTCTGCATGTAATAATATAAGAATAAATCTATATTTGATAATATCAACTGAAGAGCAACATTTTTATATAGAGCTTACCAGTTTTTTGTGTGTAATATCACTGTTAAACCTTGAGCAATGTACAGTAATAAATTGCTAGAAATATGCTCCTCCTATTACCCACAACCTCTCATTTTTGTGCTTCTCTTGTACTGTTCAGAACTGGTAAAATTGTGCTTTTGTGTAACCTACTCAATGATAAAACTTTTTCTGGTATATTATAAAAATTAATGGAGTAGAATAATTTTTATTCACATATTTTCCTGGTAGATAAATTTAAAGGCAAAGAAGGGTATTATCAATTACAGAAAATGGTTCATTTGCTGTGCAAGATATATTCAGTTGATTAAATAATTTATTTAGAAATTCAGAAAGGTACAAATCGCTTAAATTTTACTATACAGTAATACAGATTTATTTCTCCATTTAATTTTTTCTCTATCACGCATTTCGTGCATCCTTTTCAGTTTAGGCTTCTTTAATAAAGTGAATCAAATCAGCTGTAAAGTACAAATCTTCAAAGTGAGTTTTGTAAAGCACTGAAGCTGCTTGAGAATCATCTTCAAGAATCCAGGGGGAAAAAAGGCCTTAAGAAGTGGAACAGTATGAAACAAATCTCTTTCGACTCTAGCCAGCAGTGCGAGAAACAATAAATTTTGTGTGTTAGAAACTGCATTGTTTTCTTTTGTGTTTATAGAAAACAGAATTTATTAAACGCTGGTTTGTGTATCTAAACAACTGCGGTATATATATTGATGCAGCTTCTTGCATATTTGTTGCTATAATTTACTAATATACATAGTGCAATTAGAATGTTATTCATAAACAGGTTTATGTGATATTTACTCAAAAGTCAGTGATTAGTGAGATACGCTGTACAATAAAGTTGCACGCTTGCCAAAACTGAACATGGAATGATTAGTTTCTGTAAGGAAAAGGGCAGTGAGTCGCGTAGCAACAGTCGATATCTACCTTAAGGTCTATACAATAGATATTATTAATTATAATTTGGTGTGGTGATTTTTCGCAAATGCGATATAGCGCGATAAAGTACGAAATTGACTTAAAATGCGATATAAATGAGAAATCGAACGCTTTCCCAAGTAATTATTTTATCTCCACGCTTTTTCTTCTGGAAACTTTAAATGAACAGTCTAGAACCTTTACATGTTTAGAAAGTTATAAAGTAAGTGACCACTGTTTTGGAATGTGGAAAGCAACCCTTCCCGCTAAATTAGCCTATTGTTCTACCATTGCCCATATGAGGTGTACTTGGTACTGAAGCGAGTTCAGTTGTTTCAGTTGTTTCGCCTAGTGACTGTCATAAATCTATCTTCACAATTCAGTTACCGGAAAA
The DNA here is from genome assembly GCA_030765055.1 of Mantis religiosa. Classification (NCBI taxonomy): domain Eukaryota; kingdom Metazoa; phylum Arthropoda; class Insecta; order Mantodea; family Mantidae; genus Mantis; species Mantis religiosa. The sequence goes on along the minus strand of CM060948.1, from coordinate 161,578,775 downwards.
TTTAAATCCTTGTCTCTGGAAACCAATAGCAGCCCTAATTTTAAAGAAGTGATAAACACATGCTAATGCCAGTTGGAGTTCTCAGTTGCCAAAGTTCCGATTTTCATAGTTCGGTTCAGTTTTACGCGCAACTTTCATTCATTCTATGCGTAGGTCACGTCAGTAGGTGCGAGGCTAATTTTGGACATTTTCATTTTATTGTGCTTATTTTACATCAGTATGCATTTATCTTTTTGTGTTATACAGTATGCTTTACTCTGAATCAACTTGTTCTATATTTCTGTGTATTGCTTTAACCTATAATAATGTAATATGCAATTTTAATCCACTCTCATTAATAATACTCCATAAATGTTTTAGATCTCATAAATAACGCTAATATTCATAATTTAAAAATTAACGCAAATAAAACTTTTTAAATGATATAAAATGCTAAATTGCAAATGTATAAATGCCATAAAATGCTGAAAGTAAAAATCAAAATGCTAAATATCTGATTCAAAATGCTAAATATCAGTACCCCTAATTATAATGTTGGTAGGAGTAATATAAGAAGATGTTTTTGAAACTAAAATTATAATCGTAGAAGTTAAGTCTTTAAAATAGTTTTAAGACATGTTAAATTTAAAACATGAAAATTCTGAATTTGTATATGGCATAATATCTAAAGAATGCATCGGTCAAGTTTTTATATAAGACCCGTGTAATAAAAGTTTGAAGCCATTAACAGTAAACGTCGTGGTTACTGTAATAATTAATTGCAGTAATAAGTAAATTACAGTAATTGTAGTCATAAGTAATTTAATTACAGTTAATTGTAATTTTAGTAACATGTTCGTTCAGTAGAAGATCCTTACATTTCAACAGGTCAAATTTTAACCGTTTTATTCTTCCTTTATTACATTTTAAATTCTTTCACTAAACCAAACTAGCCTTCTGCCTCTTCTTTGTGCCTTTATTTTTATACATTTAATACTAAATTGCTGTTTCTTTCAATAAGAGAAAATATACAACGTTTTATGGAACTCCTGAAAGAATTTTATTATTATTATTATTATTATTATTATTATTATTATTATTATTATTATTATTATTATTATTATTATTATTATTATTATTATTATTATTATTATTATTATTATTATTATTATTATTATTATTATTATTATTATTATTATTATTATTATTATTATTATTATTATTATTATTATTATTATTATTATTATTATTATTATTATTATTATTATTATTATTATTATTATTATTATTATTATTATTATTATTATTATTATTATTATTATTATTATTATTATTATTATTATTATTATTATTATTATTATTATTATTATTATTATTATTATTATTATTATTATTATTATTATTATTATTATTATTATTATTATTATTATTATTATTATTATTATTATTATTATTATTATTATTATTATTATTATTATTATTATTATTATTATTATTATTATTATTATTATTATTATTATTATTATTATTATTATTATTATTATTATTATTATTATTATTATTATTATTATTATTATTATTATTATTATTATTATTATTATTATTATTATTATTATTATTATTATTATTATTATTATTATTATTATTATTATTATTATTATTATTATTATTATTATTATTATTATTATTATTATTATTATTATTATTATTATTATTATTATTATTATTATTATTATTATTATTATTATTATTATTATTATTATTATTATTATTATTATTATTATTATCATTATTATTATCATTATTATTATCATTATCATTATCATTATCATTATCATTATCATTATCATTATCATTATCATTATCATTATCATTATCATTATCATTATCATTATCATTATCATTATTATTATCATTATCATTATCATTATCATTATCATTATCATTATCATTATCATTATCATTATCATTATCATTATCATTATCATTATCATTATCATTATCATTATCATTATGATTATGATTATCATTATCATTATCATTATCATTATCATTATCATTATCATTATCATTATCATTATCATTATCATTATCATTATCATTATCATTATCATTATCATTATCATTATCATTATCATTATCATTATTATTATCATTATTATTATTATCATTATTATTATCATTATTATTATCATTATTATTATTATTATTATTATTATTATTATTATCATTATTATTATTATTATTATTATTATTATTATTATTATTATTATTATTATTATTATTATTATTATTATTATTATTATTATTATTATTATTATTATTATTATTATTATTATTATTATTATTATTATTATTATTATTATTATTATTATTATTATTATTATTATTATTATTATTATTATTATTATTATTATTATTATTATTATTATTATTATTATCATTATTATTATCATTATTATTATTATTATTATTATTATTATTATTATTATTATTATTATTATTATTATTATTATTATTATTATTATTATTATTATTATTATTATTATTATTATTATTATTATTTATTATTATTATTATTATTATTATTATTGCTGTTGTTGTTTTTTTGAACATTATTCCAAACGAATCATTCATTTTACACAAACAAGTGTTGTTTGTTAGAACCATTTCAAACTTCATCATGTTTAACGAAAATCTCGTTACAGTGCACAGCAGTGAAGTACCTGTCTCCTTGCTAATGCATAATATGGCTGTAATACCATGAAGTACTCCGAACTACAGCCTAGTTGAAAATCCAGTTTTGACTGTAAGATAATCTGTGACAGAGGCTAAATGGAATATAATGGTTGGGCAGGGTGCGCTTAGTGATGAGCGAAATTTCTAAAGTAATGACTTTTGTTCTCCACAAATCCACTGCACTATGCTATAACAGCATTAATGTGTCGCAGGTTCCAGGTAATTTAGTATTCCGATGAAATCGCCATTGATAGAGTTTTTTTTTTAAAAAAATAATGTCCTTTAACGTAAGTCCTATCGAATAACGAAGGAAATGGATGAAATAGTGCTCAAATAAGCTGCAATCCATAGAGCTTAAAGTCAGCAGAATCATTTTTCAGGATAAGGAAAAATCCTGGAAATAACCGTATCCAAATAGCTCACTCCAACCGAGATTCGAACTCGGAACCTCTTGAATGTGAGGCAGAGAGGCTGTCACCACACTACAGAGGGGGAAGTGATAATGATTAGATAAATATTTTAATGTAGTTTTGGGAGCTTTCTTTTCTAGCTCAACCATAGTGGAAGGTCTGGAACGAAAATTTGGAGATTTAAGGACAGTTAATATACATAGGAATTGACATTTACGTAAATACGTATGCGCCCACTTTTTTGAAGAAAGGAAGGGCAATAAATACCCTAAGGTTTGCGATAAGACTTGATCTATCATGTGTTCATTTATTTATAATACTAAGATCCTTGCCCCTTTCGTTAATTCTGCTAGTATCTTAGCAGACACATTTTAAAATCCTTCAGTTGTATGGTTTCTGGACTAAAGGATTTTTTCATTGGCTGTTATGCATATTTTACAAATTCCATCAAATTGCCGATTTTGTATAGAAGACTAAATTCTTTTAAATTTATTTAATTTATATAAGCCAAATTAATAAGAGAGGTCCATTTATACGTCTAATTGTCCGTTGTAGTGCTATTCATAGCAGTAATTGCGTCCTCCTTTTTTGTCTGTTTGACAAGAGACTTCGAGTACTTGTGATCTGGCAAGAACGCCCACGTTCATTATATTTTAATCAATTCTCGGATTACTCTTCTGACAAATCCATAGTAAAGTCCAAATCAGGGATCCACCCCTACATACGTCACTCCCTTTTTGTGCGACTCAACCAAGTGTCTAGAAAAAGTAATAATGGAGCTAGAGAAGAGAAAATAACAATAATTGTGAATGACAGGAGGAATGTATGTCTGCTGTGGGAGTCATTTTTCTAGAGCTTAACAAAAGACTGTGGATGTTATGGTTCAAATAAGCGAAACAAAATATACACGTGCACATGTTTCTTACTGTACACCTTTTATAGAGGAAACTATAGGAAGCAAAAGTCCAAAGGAAATACAACGCCGTTCCTTTTAGTAGACGGGTTGCAAAATCACACAATCGCACCCTAACTAGCAAATTGTAATAATGACTTGTTTCTCTGATCTTTGCTTGTAAAAGCAAACAGAAATTTTATAGAGTAAAACGAGACCACTGAAGAATAAAAAGAGCAAACAGCTGTAAATATAAGAAGAAAATCAAAAGAAAAGGTAAACAGCTACAATTCCTGTTGACATCTAGAATGACAATCATTATTCTGGACTATATGTCGACCCTAAAGCCGGAGTAATTGCTTACCAACAAAGAAAGGATTTGCGTTGTAGCCTTTTCCTCCCCCGCTACGTCTGCTGATACTCTGTCTCGGGTATCAGCCACTCTGGATGTGACCTTAGCAGCCTGGATCCCGGTGATCTGGTCGCCTAGTAGATTGCTCTATGAGTTGACTATTCTTTGCCCTGGCTAGTCATTAGAGCTGAGACCACGCTATCTACAGGGTATGCGTGAGATAGGTTGACGAAATAAAAACAACACAGTTCATAGTATCAGCTTTACTATTCAGTTCGTTTCGTGCTTACAGTTCACCAGGAGTTGCCGCCGCGTTCAGATCGAATTACTCTAGATTTCCACTATCACGTTAAAACTATACTGAATTGCTGAAATCTATCGCGATGGAATAAATTACTAACACTGTTTTGAAAGTATACTTCGCCGCTTAATTCACTGCTGGGAGATCTTGTTCACTTAATAAGATTCTCATTACTGATTGTACTTCTCGGCGCAATCCGACGTTTGTGTCCCCGGCAGGCAAAACACGTCTACACGGTATCACGTCTCAGACTAGAAGACCGACGCTAAAACCTAATATTCCTTACCAAAACAGATATAGCCTCGCATCCAGCTGGATTTCTCTGAAAAACTCAAGTTAGCGAGCTACAACCACGCGGACATTTCCCCGAAATACTGGTTTGGGCCAGGTTTGGACCGGTCTACTAATGATCCAGGTAGCGACCCTCCCGTGACCACAGCCTTTCGACGGAACATTTTCATCCATATAGACCAGCAACTTTAGTACATTGCTCTGGGTTAAAATACTTATTCGCATTCTAGTAATTGAATTTAAATGCTGTTGCTTCGTTTCATGAACTTATCCATCTGTACTATTCATTATCTTAAATTCTTTCACCTTACTTCCTCATCATAATTTAATTATCATTTTATTCATTGTTAAAATCGTATTCAATCATACGGCTGATAAATACGGCATCAAACTGCCCCCGTTTCATTATTTAATTATCCCATAATTTAAGAATGGAACGTCCTTGCCCGAATAACATTACTATTATTATCAACAACTCCACACGTCGGCAACTCTGGTTCACTTTACAATTTTCTTTGCATTTTAGCTGCGTTACATACAATCATAGTGACAAAATTTATAATACTAGTACATAATTTCTTTTTGTTTTCAACACTTCACATTATAAACATCTGAAATAATCCAATACATATTAGTTTACCATACGCTATATACACTCCACTTCTGAAAGTTTTACATTTTCTTGCGTCATACAACGAACGTTTACATCGTATTAGTTATGAACTACGTAAAACTTAAGCTAGTTTACAAAATCTGTTTGTCTTCTGATTCTATATAAAGGTGTAATTTGCCAAAAGTCCTTGCACCTTCTTGGATTTGTAAATTGTTTTGGTACTCAGTTTTGTTGCTTTGAGTTGGTTATTTTCATAGGATTCACTGCACTTCCACTTCACTTTAAAGTCTTAAAAGTACTTATCACCACAAGTTTTTTTTCACAATTTCGATATTTTGTGATTGGATACCATTAAGATTATATATATTTGTTCGTCTGAATTCATTTTCATTAATTGAGTTGTATACATTTTCATCTATACCTTATTCTATATGCCTCTGCATGATTATTTGTTTATGTCCGGTACGGACGGAGAAGTTGTTTGTGCCACCTACCCATGAGTTTTCTATTTACCGCATCTACTATTTCAAATGTATGTTCCCCAAATTTTTGAATAATTTCCCCAGGACCTTTACATAGTAACTCCATGCGCTTGTTTCTGTTCTTCAAGGCGCAGGACAACTTGTGATCTTTAATTAATACTAGATCACCTATATCTGGGTTCCATTTGTGCCTTCTTCGTTTTCTCTTCGATTTCCTCTTTTCGGCCTTCTCCTTTATTCTGTCGAAAGCTAATTTAGCTCTTTGTTCTTCACTTAGGTTTTCATATTCAATACTTACTTTTTTTTCAATTTCCTTAAAGATGGGCTCGGGTTCTTCGTTTAACATAAGTGTTACGGGTGCAAATCCTGTAGTCACATTAATGGTGTTATTTATTATCTTTTCAATGACTGGACAGTATCTTACCCAATCTCTGTGATTCTTATGTGTCAGTATCCTGAAATAGATCCCAATATCGCGTAGTACTCGTTCCGTCGGGTTTCCTGATGGAAAATAGGATGAGCAATAATATAATTTTATTCCGTGATCTGTGAGGGTTCCTTTAAAGCATTTACTCCGATGGACGGTCGCGTTATCAGACAAGACCGCTTTTACTGGTCCGTATTTCGGCATATAATCATTCACTATCTTCCCTACACAAGTCCTGCTGCTTATGTTTCTTACGGGGTATATTTTTACATATTTGGTGAAGACATCATGAAGTACAAAAATGTATCGGCACCCAAATTGACCTTGAGGTAATTCTCCGTGAGCGTCCACTGTGACTAGCGCATTCTTTTCATCTCTTAAAATCGCTTGAGGTTCTGTATCGAATTTCACATTGAATGGTTTCGCTCGTTGGCACATGTCGCAAGTTGAACATATTTTCCGTACTTTTCTGGCTAAGTGTTTTATGTAGCAGTGCTCACTTATTACCAAATTTAGTTTCTCACTGCCGGTATGTGCTAAGGCTTTGTGATATGCGGTAATTAACCGGTTTTCGATCCCTCTCAGAATCATGACTTTCCACTTCGGTTCTGTCCGTCCGTGGAACTTGTAAATTTTTCCGTTGTATATTCCAATGTTCTCCTTTAATTCTGCTGTGATCGGTGACGCCTTTTCTCGAAGTTTCTGCAATTCTTCGTCTTCTTCCTGGAGCTTCGCCAAGTTTCTCAATTCTTTCGTGAGTGATCTTCCTTCCATTGTGTCTAGGTACAAGATCGTGACATCGTGTTTGTGGTCGTCGATCGTGTCTGGTATTGGGTAGTTTGTCTTCATTCTGGATAGCAGGTCGCTGAAGATATTATGTTTCCCCGGAACATGACGGATTTCTATTTGGTGTGACGTAATCTCGTGCACGTATCTCGATATTCTTGTACTGGTTAGCTTGCAAGAGTTCATAAAGGCCAGACTCACATGATCGGTATACACAATGATGGGGTTGTTGTAAACATATTGTCGGAATTTCACCAAGGCAAAATAAATCGCAGCTATTTCTTTTTCAGTCGTGCACGCTCGTGCTTCAATTTTGGATATTCCTCTGGAGGCTACTGCTATTAAGTGGTCCGTTCCATCTTCATCCCTTTGGGTTATTATCGCTCCGTATCCCAATCCCGACGCGTCTGTGAAAATAATGAACGGCAGATTTTCCCGGGGTTTTTCCAGCAAAATGGAAGCTGCGAATAATCTTTTAACACTCCGAAAGGCCTCTTCTTCATCCTGCGTCCATCGCCATTTTTCATCTTTCTTCAACAACTGTCTCAAAGGGGCTACGACAGTTGCGAAGTCGAGAATGAATCTGGATTGATAATTGAGGATTCCGAGGAATCGACGTAACTGCTTTATATTCTTCTGAGCCGGAATTTTATTTATGCTGTCTATCCGTTCCGGATTTGGTCTAATACCTTCCTGGGAGATGACATATCCTAGGAACTCGGTTTGTTTGACGAAGAAGGCAGTTTTACTTGGTTTAGTTGTCATGTTGGCAGCTTTTAACCGGTTTAAAACGTAATCAAGGTACTTCAGATGTTCACCAATTTCTGACGAAAATATGACAAAGTCGTCCACATATTGAGCCACGAATTTCTTTATGGTTTCTCCAAAAATAGCATACAATGCTCTCAACAATGCGCCTCCGCTTGTGTTCATTCCAAATGCGCAGACGGTAAACCGGTAAAGAATTCCAGAATGTAAAAATGCAGCAAATTTTCTCAATTCTCTCTTAAGTGGAATCTGCCAGAAGGAGGCGGTCAGATCTAAGGTAGAGAAGAATTTTCCTTTGTGTAACTTGCTCAACGTTGCATCCACGCTCTCGGGTCTAAATCTGTCTGGTTTACAATGCTTGTTTAGCTTTCTTGCGTCTAGTGTTACTCTAATTTTCCCACTAGCTTTGCTTACTATGCACAGGGGGTTCACGTATATGGAGTCTGAAATTTCGATAACCCCGTCTTCTAGCATGTTTTCTATCACTTTATCGACTTCTTCCCGAATAGCGGATGGTATGGGTCTCGCTTTATGTGTAAACGGCTCTATGGGCGTCATTTCGAAAGAGTGAATATATTTCGTACATCTTCCTGGTTTATCCGAAAATACCTCCTGGTGTCGTACTAAAATTCTAAATAATTCTTCTTTCTGCGCTGTATTCAGGTAGTTAGCCTGACTGACTTTTTCTCTGAACAAATCTTCCAAGTTTTCGTAGTTTTCCGCCTTGCGGTACAAATTTGTAGTCTCATAATTCCAATTCCTGGCGGGATTTTCTCGGGGTTCAGCTTCCACATATTTCCTAATCGTTCCAACATCTTCATCATACATCTCATTGTTACTCGATTCGGCAGCATATTCTTCGACGTTTATTTCGCCAAGCTCCATTGCTCCAATTTTTATGTACTCAACAAAGAATACATCTCCCCGGATTTCATCTTCACGTTCATCTCGTACAACTTCCTCTGAACCGCTATCGTCGACAAATGGCACCACTACTGTTTCTTGCCCTGTTTCTAACTTGACAAATCTATTCTCGAAATTAACAATCGCTTTCCATTCATACAGGCAATCAGATCCTATAATTATGTCGGTAACGAGTCTGGGTACGACCAGGAACAAAACCTAAATAACTCTACCATTTATTTCTACGTTGAGCATGACTTGAAATTTCACTCTTTCTTTCCTCTTCCCTACAGCTAGTGAACAAAATATACCGCTTACTGGTAAAGACATTATCTTCAAACCCCGGTTGATTAGTTCTTCATAAAACTTTTGCGAGCACACTGTACTGTTAGCTCCAGTGTCTATTATTGCAGTGTCCGGAATTCCGTTAATGGCAACTGCTATTCGTGGTGGTTCAAACACTTTGTCACTGTCTTCACTTCTGTTCCTCAGATTGGTTTCCTTCTGTAACATCATTTGCCCTCTGACGATCTTATTTTTCGCATACGGTTCACATAGTTTCCTCCCAGTCTTCACTGAAGGCGCGTTTGACTGGGTACATTGTTTCCCTGAGTCTTGCTGTAAGCTCCAGTTCTCGTTGCATTCTTTCCTTCCAACTTTGCTTCCTGAGAAGGATGGCCACGGTTTTTGAACACTTGCCTGGTTACTTGTAGGGCTTCGGCCCTTTCTCCATTTATCGGCGAATTTCTACCGCTCCTGCTCCTTTCTCCGTGCAGCGGCGACTTTGGCCTAAATTCTGGAATGTTGTCGACCCTCCAGTAACCATTTCCCGTGCTCCGTTCTCCCTGCCTGCGTGACCTCGGCCTAACTTCTGGTACATTGTCGACTTTCCAGTAGTAATTTCCTGAATGTCTTCTTTTTCTCTCGTTCCATCCTCCTCGGTTCTTTTCATGTCTCACCGCGTTTACGTAATTTACTTGTACATTTCTGTTTCGGTCGTGCCCGTTGCGGTTCCTCTGGTTGCGGTCAAAATTATTTCGGCCTCGGTTCTCCCACTGCGAATTTCCTCCTCTGGGTGCGGGACCTCGGTATCTATCTCGGACATCCTGGTTTTGATTGTAATTGATATGTGCCCCTTGCCCGAAATTATTTGAAATTTCCCTTGCGTTGCTCGCTCCAGGCCTAGCGAAACTTTCATTTTTACTCTTTGACTTGTTTGTCTCCAATGCCAACAGCAAATCGATCATGGTGGCGAGGTTTGTGGGTTTAGCTATAATTAAATAGTTCTGGAGTGCCTCTGGGAAGTGTGCCGTGATAATGGCGATTAATTCTTGCTCACTCATGGGTGGATCCAGCATTTTAGATTTCCTAGCAAGTTTCGTGAAATAATTAACCATCGACTGATCAGTTCTTGGGTCATACTTTCCACTACTCAGTTCTAATCTTATGCTAGACTGCCTGTTATGTCCCCAGTATCTGTTCATAAATAACCTTTCAAAGGTCCTGAACTTATTATCGTTTCCCATTGATACCTCTAACCAGTTAGCTGCATTTCCCTTAAGGCATTTCCTAACAATTGTCATGCAATACTGTTCAGGAATACACTTTACAGAAAAATATTCATGCAGACTCCTCATAAAATCCTTAGGATTATCAGAATCCTCATGTTCAAACACAGGTGGCACAATTTCATTTAAGATGATGTTTGGCCATTGCATTTGACCACCACTCCTTTCAACATGTACATTATTACCTCTGGGTTCATAACTGGAGGTACTTGGACCCATATTAAGCATCGAAATGTCGGCTGAGGCACTTTGTCTCGCTTCGTTTCGTGCAGAGCTTTCACTTATCTGACTAGCATTAGAATTAGGTTCAGTTACACACAACCTCAAATTTTCTAATGTTTCCTTCATTCCATTAATTTCTGTAGCTACCTCTTTCATTTGTTCATTTATTTCGTCTACACCCCTACCTTGCCTTCTAATTTCCCTTTCTGCTTGCTCTAATCTACTTCTATTTTCCCCTGATTCTTTGCTAGCCGTTTCTCTAATTTGGTCTAATTCCTTGCTAACTATTTCCCTCTTTTTTCAAATTGCTTTGCTACGTCCTCTCGTAATTTCTTGTATTCTCTGCCTGACTTCTCACTTACTTGATTACAAACTTCGATTCTTATACTTTCTATTTCCCCCCGTACTTCAGTTCTAACTTGATTGATTTCCCCTCTAACCTCTGCTTGAAAGGTTTCTAATGCTTTCTGCTGATTTCGAGCTTCCTAACCAAATCTTGCTGTCCTGCCTCTAATTTTTGACTAGTACTTTCTAATTTCTGACTATTACTTTCTAGTTTCTGGTTAGTACTTTCTAATTTCTGACATAATTCTAGGTTATTATTTTCTAACCTCTGAGTTAATTCTTGGTTGGTACTTTCTAATTTCTGACATAATTCCTGGTTATTACTTTCTAATTTCTGGTTCGTACTTTCTAATTTCTCCATTATCGCTTTCATCATGACTACCATACTCATATTCGTATCTGAGTCATTTACATCTACTCCCTGGCTATTACTAGTTGTTTCCTTAGCTACACTAACCTGTACAATTTGATTGTTACTACTACATTCTGTATCCCTTCCTACGTTATTTTCTAGACCCTGAGCATTATTACTTTCCATTGTCTTTTCTAATCTATTCTGTATATTCTGAGCACTTTCTCCTAATTCTGCTACTTTCTCTTTGACAATTTGTATAGATTTGACCGACCTTTCACCTTTCCGTTTCTTAAAATACTCTCCATCAGTTCATCGCAACAACGACAACAACACTAAAATGTTACACTCAGTACCTTTGGTTTTCTGCTGGAGCTTCCGACGATCCTGATGCTGGTTGCTTTTCGTCTCTCGAAGCGCCACGTTGGTTCGCCAAGTTTGTGGCCTTTTCCTCCCCCGCTGCGTCTGCTGATACTCTGTCTAGGGTATCAACCACTCTGGATGTGACCTTAGCAGCCTGGATCCCGGTGATCTGGTCGCCTAGTAGATTGCTCTATGAGTTGACTATTCTTTGCCCTGGCTAGTCATTAGAGCTGAGACCACGCTATCTACAGGGTATGCGTGAGATAGGTTGACGAAATAAAAACAACACAGTTCATAGTATCAGCTTTACTATTCAGTTCGTTTCGTGCTTACAGTTCACCAGGAGTTGCCGCCTCGTTCAGATCGAATTACTCTAGATTTCCACTATCACGTTAAAACTATACTGAATTGCTGAAATCTATCGCGATGGAATAAATTACTAACACTGTTTTGAAAGTATACTTCGCCGCTTAATTCACTGCTGGGAGATCTTGTTCACTTAATAAGATTCTCATTACTGATTGTACTTCTCGGCGCAATCCGACGTTTGTGTCCCCGGCAGGCAAAACACGTCTACACGGTATCACGTCTCAGACTAGAAGACCGACGCTAAAACCTAATATTCCTTACCAAAACAGATATAGCCCCGCATCCAGCTGGATTTCTCTGAAAAACTCTAGTTAGCGAGCTACAACCACGTGGACATTTCCCCGAAATACTGGTTTGGGCCAGGTTTGGACCGGTCTACTAATGATCCAGGTAGCGACCCTCCCGTGACCACAGCCTTTCGACGGAACATTTTCATCCATATAGACCAGCAACTTTAGTACATTGCTCTGGGTTAAAATACTTATTCGCATTCTAGGAATTGAATTTAAATGCTGTTGCTTCGTTTCATGAACTTATCCATCTGTACTATTCATTATCTTAAATTCTTTCACCTTACTTCCTCATCATAATTTAATTATCATTTTATTCATTGTTAAAATCGTATTCAATCATACGGCTGATAAATACGGCATCAGGGTGTTGTGAAACTGAATGGGGAGGTATATGTGACCTCCTTGTTGTTGGTAAAAATAAACCAGGAAAACACTAGAAAGGGAAAAACTGACACGTAGAAGGACAAGCTTTCGAAATTATACTCCTCAAGTGTTAAATATGGTTAATGGTAAATAGTATCACCATGTGGTTGCTGCATTTAAGTATTACAAACATTTCTCACCTAATTTAATTTTAAGTCTTTGGAGGATTACAGTTTTTACAGTGATTTGCTTATTTCCCGATATGCAGTTTTATATATGTATATATATTATATATGTTATATATATATAAAGTTACTAGTTTTAGGTTCTTAACACGAAGTTCCAACGACCAAGTGAATATTTGTCTATGCGTTAGCCTACGCCGTGGCTCAATGGTTAGACCGCTTGGCTCTCACCAAGGCGGCCCGGTTTCGATCCCAGGCGACCGCAAAGTGAGATTTGTGGTGGACAACACGGCGTTGGGGCGGGTTTTCTCCGGGACCTCCGGTTTCCCCCCGCCATCTCATTCCACCAGTGCTCCATCTTCATCTCATGTATCATCAGTGTCACCCCCTGCGGTATCATATGTAGTAAAAGCGGGCGTTAAACACTACACATTTCATTTTTTGTCTATGCGTAGTTGAGGTGGTTTTCCTTACGCGCCCTCTGTCCTATTGGATTGCTCGGAGGTTATTCGGCATCTCGACCAAACTGGTCTTCTGTACCTATTGCGCACGTGGGCACCCACGGGAGGGAGGTTGAGGTGAGAGGAAACAGAAGGCGGTCGACCCCAAGGCGTCACTACAGTACAGAGGGCGGGGTCCCTACACTTTACTAGATAGAAACTCCCTGACGGTCTAGGACAACCGTCATCCCACCTACCGTGTCCCCGAAACAGTCACGAGGCCGGTTCGAAGACCAGAGGCCATCTCCCGCCCTAGAGCAGAGGACTCCAGGCGGGCTGGCACAACTGGCATCCCACCAGCTGCGTTCCTGAATCGGCCCCCTTAGACAGTCTCGAAACCTAAGTACGTCCCGCCGGAGAAGAAGGTGTTCAGTCAGAGCATATCATCCCGCCATGCACCGCCGAGATTCCCGCCGGCACTTCTACCATGAAAGAAACTACCGGATGAGATGATACGAAATTATAATGTGGGTGAAATGGAGGGACGGGGAATTCGGGGATGTAATTAACCTATACCCGTGGGAGATCGGGTACTTCTCCAGACGGGGTTGAGGAAAGCCATTAATATTCCCGCGTACTAGCCAGCATAGCTAGTTGAAGGTGTGCTAGATAACCAGGCGGCCCCACCGAGGTCATATCGGTAGCCTTCCCATTTTTGAGTTGGCGTGCGTAAGTGGCGTATCCACTTCCATCCCGTCTTCAGTCCACAGGAGGACCAAATGGGGGGGGGGGAGCTTGTTAGCCTCTAGGTCTTGCCCTATGGAAAGCGCCACGGAGGTGCCGGGCGTCCTTTTGGGACCACTCGGTAGCTCCCTGGTAGAAGGAGGCCCGGGTTCTTAGTCCTAAGGATCCAGGACTAATGGGAGTAGAACCTCTGGCGTTAAAGATGTAATTAACATATCCAGCATTCGCCTAGTGACCCGAGAAATCTCCGAAAAAACCCATGTGTCAGTTAGATCAGCCACGGAATCAAACCCGAACTTCTCAAATGCGGGCCACAGATTTTCCGCCTGAGCCATCCCACTCGGTTCTTCCCCTATACCTCGTAAAACTAAGTAATAAATGACATATTTATATATTTTTAGTGCATTAATTATTACAGTCCTGCTGTATGGGAAAATTGTTAAAGACCATGCAGACTGTCCTCTTAAGTGAGATTTACTCTGTGTTATACCAATCAGGTAAACCATTCTTGAGGAAAAATGAAAAATACATTCATGTGCGCAACGCACACACGCAGAGTGAGAGTATGTGTATCTCTCTTTGGGCATTATTCTGAGATTTGTGGCGTATTTTATACTCTAAAACCCGTTATTTACAAAAACAGACAATTTCGAGAAAATTCAGTTAAGTTTTTGTTATATGAGTAGCTTTGAAAGGAAATTGTGTTCCTGGTAACTGAGAGTAACTGCATTTGAATGAATCCTAAATAGTTTGGTGTATTTGTAATTTGTAAATTTGGTGTGAGTGCAGCCGATTACACACACGAATGCACAGCAGTTATGAGATCCCTGTACGCCCGCTATGTTCTACAGGATCACACTAACGTCCATCGTATTAATTTTCGATTTCGCACTCCAGTTGATGGATCCCATCAGCGAAAGATTGTGTTTCATAGTGAAAGATGATAAAGTAGTCTTCATCCGGTGGAAGTGACAGCTGTATGGTTTTGCTGAGAGCTAGGCGTGGCTCTCTTCCTTTCTCTCATCTTGCTGCCTGTTGACCTGCACATAGATCCTTCTGATATGATTGGTCAGAAAGGTGACAATCTCTCTGCCAGTTGACTCACACCAACATGCTCTTAGATACAAGATAAGTCTGCCCTTGAAATATTCCTATATCATTTCATAAATAAAATGAACTAATTATTATGAAAAGGGTACATTCCCATAAAGCTATATTTTAAAGAATTCAAAATGAAGACTAATTTATATCTAACTTAAAAATACTATATGTAGTCCTATAGAATGTCATCCGTTGGGTGCTTTAAATCATTTAATTTAATCCTTTAATCATAAATATTTTTATAACCTTCCGATTGGTATTAAATATCGGAATCATAAGCTTTCTATACCAAACTAAAATAAATAATAGAACTGCGAGAACACATACAGGTAATACACGAGGTGAATAAAAAGTATGGAACAATGATTGGAACTTTGTTGTTATAGTTTTTTAAGTGATAGTTTTTTAGAAAAACTGTAAGACATCGAAATATTGTAAATAGGGCGTGACTTTTTTAATGGAAACATTTTTTTTCATTATTTTGGTTCTCAGATCTCTGAAATTACAGATAGATGCTTTTCTGAACTCTAATTTAAATTTATTAGGATGTATCACAGCAAATGAAACTTAAACCAAGAAAACACATTCATAACAAAATTAGTGGTGCTGTTGAAGCCGAAACTGTAAAAGCACAAAATATTGAAATGATATAATTTGGAAATTAGCGCATGTTATAAAGGTACAGCTAGTGGTGGCTTAGTTGGTGTTAAAAGCGTTAGAATGGAATAAAAGTGTCCGAGCGGGTAAGGGGGGTTGGAGGCCAGGTACTTTGGCTCACTTCCCGAGACCGGTTTTCTCGGAAATTGACTGCACATCTGGTCGACAGAAAAGTGTAAGGTCTCTCAGTTGGCGTGACGCGGTGTTTCGCGCTAAAATTTGTTCTGGTTAAGGGGAAGTAACGGAGGGAGCGAAGACCACGAGGGAATAGAAGGGGGTCACTTGCGTGGGAATACTTGCGGAAAGAGTTTAGTCCAGTGGCAGTTGGCCGTCAACCTGACCGGCATTGTATTATATTGCGTTAGTGAGTGAATCTACTCTGCGGCCGTAGCAACGACGACGTATCGGCAAACCTTTAATTCAATTTTGTTTGAATAAATCACATTTCAAAGAAAGCTCTGGTTTTTCTGTGCTAAATCCTACGCATACCCAGAGTGCAAGAGCATGCGGAGCAGCTGAGGCAGAAGTTGACGGAAGCAGCATTTCGCTTAGTAATAGCGAAAGAGAACGTGGAGTCGTTGCATTCCACCTTCGACAAAGCAGCGACGAGACGCCAGATTATGTGTCTTTAATTCCCGCTGCACTGTGTTGTAACGCATGACGAATTCGCTTCAAAAGTTGCTCAAAATGGCCTCCATTTATTGCTAAACAGTGCCAAAGTCTGTCTTTGAAATTAGTTAATATTTCCTGCAACACTGTTCACCTGCTCAGCTACATTTATTGCCCTCTTCGCTTTAACTCTTCAAAAGCTCTTGGTGGAACCTTGTAAACCATCCACTTCAAATTTCCCCATAAGAAAAAGTCAAAGGGTGTCAGGTCAGAAGATCTTGGCAGCCATTCAGTGCTTCCTTTTCTGCCAATCCACCTTCCTGGAAATTCACGATTTAGGTAATTCACTACCTGCTTTCCGTAATGTGCTGGCGAGTAGATAAATGTGGGTTTTCTTCCATTGATAATAAAACATCCATAGCTTTATTACCATCTATAACTTGTTTTGGCCTTCCAGATATTTCCTGATTTTTAACAATTATAGTTTCATTGATGTTGCTTACCTTAGAGTGAGTAATTGTTCTTTCTGGATGCATTTCCTTAAACAAGACACACACCTCTTCTTGGGTACTTCTATCATCATATCCGATCACCATTAGTATTTCAATTCGTAAGTAAGCACTATTGTCCCTATTAGTTTATGTTTTGTCTATATTTGTTCAATCCAAAGCCACCTATTGAAGTGGACTACTGTAGTGTTTAATTCAAAACCTACTCAATTTGAAGTAGTGACGCACTTTCGTTTGCTCAGTACATATGCAGTAAGGTTCTAATAAACTTAACTTGAGGTTTGACAGCGTATGTGTTTGTACGTTCTGAGACTTGAGGATTGGAGGAGTGCAGATAAAGAAATGTTGCTATTAAAAAAAACACAGCTTTTATTTGTATTCATAGTAATGTGAGCGCATGTTGATATTGTGACTTTGTGGGTTCCTGAAATTAAAAGTCCAGTTGCACAAACTAAAATGTTCTTTATTTCCACCGAATTACAGTTGGTACACGTATC
This sequence comes from Mantis religiosa, assembly GCA_030765055.1. NCBI lineage: Eukaryota > Metazoa > Arthropoda > Insecta > Mantodea > Mantidae > Mantis > Mantis religiosa. The sequence continues at coordinate 161,561,215 of CM060948.1, read as the reverse complement.
ACACACAGTTACGTAACACCCACAATTACTCAACACTCACAATTACGTAACACTGCTACTCGTTACTCAGCGACAATTCGCACTCTCGATCCGACTAAGAACTCAGGACTGAGGACTGAGAACTGAGAACTACTTGAGTCGTCTAATGCGTCGCTTATATAGGCAGATCGCTGAATCTCGAACCTTCGCGGCTCGGAACAACCATCCCGATTGTTCCAGACGTCAGTGGGAGGGGAAAGAGACGGTACAGTGGCTCGTGACACTTTTTTAACCATCCCCTCAGTGAGTGCCACAAGATAAATGGATAGGCGCGGACTGAATGCCTCCTGCCCCCCCACCCAGCTGCCAGTTGGCCGGACCTTCCGATATTTGGGTGACAATATTTTACAGCTTTTCTAAAATATATTATCTGCGTCATAGAGTTGTAGCAGTGGGGGTTACAGGCATTGTTCCATACTTTTTACTCACCAGGATTTATTAAAAAGAAGTTAAAAAACTGTAATTTAGCACAATTATTACAAAACATTAATGCTTTTTTTTTTTGCAATTTACGTCCTACAACGTTAAGTCATATCGGACGATGAATGAAATGGGTGAAATTATGCTCAAATAAGTCCGGGGTCCATGGAACTTAGAGTTACCCAACATTCGTCTATCAGGATAAGGGAAAACCCCGGAAAACCCTTATCCAGGTAACTCACTCCGACCGAGATTCGAACTCGGGACCTCTTGAACGTGAGGCAGACACGCTACCATCTACGCTACCGAGGCGGGCAACATTAATGTAGCATACTCATTACAGCAAACGTATCTAGAAAACATCACGTATGCAGTTGTACTTCTCTGAAATGTACTGTACAATTTCTTTTTTATACCATGCAACTTTAGCTTTATTGAACTTGAAAGAGGTTCGAATCAATCCATCAATGAATGATCTGGTTACTACTACCTGATTTGCGGCTGTAATACTCAACCATGTTGTACAGTGACACACTAAAGAAGATTTTCTGTAACATTTCGATATCTTTTCCAATTTATTCTGTGGTCTAGGCATTGCCTGTAAAAGTATCTGGCCATCAAGTTTTGTTGTGATCGTCGAGATAGTTGATATTGAGTGTTTTTTCTATTGGAAGACTGCATAATAAGTTCAGTTTAACCTTTGATTGTGTAAAATCCATTAATTTTTCGTGATTTTCCTTTTATTTGCCCAAAGATGCCATCATGTGACACGAAAGTGTATTCCGGGACATGGAAATGTTGAAGTATTATTATAAGGGGTCTTTCTTTAGTAACAAATAATGCAAATGGAAGTTAAGTTAACTCGGGTTTCGAAACATGCTCCAACATATAAAATTTACTATGTCTGAAAGAAGGTGTTACAAAACGTAAAATAATAGTTAATTATCTAGTCTGAAATAATTCTTCAACATTTCCATCATTATTGTACCTCATGATGTTACCTCATCAACAAACGCAAATGGCAAATTTTCATTTCTTCTGAAAGGTTTTTTTTTTTTTTTTTGTTTGTAATTTACGTCCTCCAACGTTAAGCCATATCAGACGATGAATGGAATGGGTGAAATGATGCTCAAATGAGCTCAGGGTCCTTACAGCTTAGAGTTACCCGCTGATCGAGATTCGAACTCCGAAACTCTTGAACGTGAGGCAGACATACTACCACCAAGCTACCGAGACGGGCTGAAAGAAGTTTTTTCCCGTGTTGAGTTGGATGCATATTTCATATGTTTTATACGAAACGTTTGATTTTTAAGAGAGAAGCTTAATCGTTGGCTTTTGTAACAATTGACAGCAGTACTGCAAAAAATAAAATTCTAATGATTAAATAAGATGTTAAAAATGCTCTCCATTTACAGCCTGGCAGTGTCTAACTTGAAGTTGAACATTTTCAGGCACTACTCGTGATATAACTCTGTATTATTTCTTAGTTCTAATTTAAAACTCTTCCATACTAGCAGATATTGTAATAAAGTATAAATTTCAAATATTCGCATAGAAAGTAATCAACTATACTTGTTTACGAAACATACGAGATATAACAACGAAACATTTTGTATTTCGTGCTAATTAATCAGGATCTTCCGTCATTCGGAAAGAAAAAATAGTTCGTTATATTTAAAACGTCGTTGTCAATATCATCACACCTTGTGCAAAGAGACATGTGAAACATTCGTTAACCTTCGTTTCAAAGTATAAATTTGACGCTTCTCAGTATTTTATAACGATTAGCTAAATTTACTTTAATTGAATTATTCGTTCCTTATGAACGATCTGTATAGAAATATTGAGAAAATCCTGGGCTCATGAGCTTCTCGTATCAACTAATTGCATGTGTCTACAGATGAACACGAAAATATTGAGACCTAAATTTGTGTAAAGAGTGGATTCATGACCTTTTTATAATAATTGAATAAAGTACCTCAAAATATGTAATTAACAATAACATGTTCATATAAACGTCAACAATAACTAATGAAGTTACAAAGAGCAAAATGATATAGCTGTAACTGTTAATTTCGGTGAGAGTTCGCCCTATGGGCTGGAACATCACGTTGCTCTTCCACTTTTAAGTGTATGCAAGGACAGCTTCTGGGGCAGTAGCATCATCCAGTCTTTCAAGATGCCTTCTCTGTCTTTATTCTGTAATTTACAGAGGATTGAACTTAATTTCATTATATTCACCGGATTTAGCACTCCTCTTATAGCGCGTGATTTTAGTAACTTCGGTAATTTAATTTCAGTGACAGACAAGTCGTTCTTTTTCACTGCCCTAGATCCGCTGGCATGAAGCAGAGCAGAAACTGCTAATTTCATCACGCGCTTCAATGTTCATACATTTGCTTGCATTACTAAAGCCCTCAATACTGTGGCACATATGCTTGTGTCTCTCTGCAGTTTGATATCAATATTTTTATCGTAAGCGGGACATAATCGTCATGTTCTGGTGCTAGGTTCAATTGTTTGCTAGCATCTGGTTTTCTAAACCAAGCACCGTTGTATGTCTGTTCGACTTTATTTCTTACAATTCCATCAAAGCAAACAACTGAGGCGTACAAATATAAAACCTGTGCACGAGGGTATTTTGAATAATTGGCACTGTTATATCCACGCCTCCTTTGTTAGACACTACAAAAGTTTCTCTCATAACAGGCAAGCGCATTTTTCCTGCGCTTCACAGTGAATGGTGTTTACTTTTTTTCTAGTTCTATTCAAATTTTTTCAGTGACGCAAAAAGGGAGCGGCGTGTGTGGTGATGCTTACGTATTTTCATCAATGCCAATATTTTATTTTAAGTGTACTCTTCACACAAAACATTCTAACAATTGGTTAACCAAGGGAGACTACACATCTAGCTGTATAGGGTTTAAATAAAATTTGATATTCATGGGATGTGATTTCCAAACCTTCTCTCTCACTGATTTAGAAATGTATTGTGTCCAGTAACCAGAAGGGCAACATAAAATCTCATATCAGTCACCCCTTGCTTGAACCATGGAAAGGAAGGGAGGAGAAAGAAAAGGACAACAAAAGTGTAACTTTTGATAACGGAAACACAATTTATCCTTTGCTGTGGCTCTTTTGAAAGATCAAATTATAATTATTGAAACTTCAAAGAAAATTAAACCCGAGTTGCCATTTTGTGTTTATTGCAGAATAAAATGAGGAATGCAGGGAATGTCTGGCATAATAGTGGGTTATAATCGCTACAAAATCGGTGGTGCATTTATATCATTATAAACTATGCATATGTATACATTATTAAGAACGAAAAGACTGCCTGACTGTATTTTCCCAACTACTAAGCATATTAGAAATAAAAAAACAAATTATACACAATGCAACACACGCTGTGAAAGCTATAAGTAGGTAAGAAACTATCTAAAATCTTTGTCAATATTTTTGACAAATTCGCAACTTACAGAAAGAGTTGAACCGAAGAACCCAGCCTCAGATCTTTAAATTCTTCTGCAAAGATATAGAAGGATATGAATATGCAAAGAAACCATCGGTGATAAGAAGCACTTGTATAGGGTACAGCAAAACAGATAGTGCCCACCTCGGTAGCGCAGATGGTAGTGTTTCCGCGTCAAGTTCAAGAGGTGCCGAGTTCGAATCTCGGCCAGGGTTAGTTAACTGGATAAGGTAAAGACGAATGTCGAGTAACTCTAAACTCTGTGGATCCTGAACTCACTTCAGCATCATTTCATCTATCTCATTCAACGTTCTATATGACAACGTTGTAGGACGAAGAAAAGTAGTGTTGAAGATCTCTCCGAGGGTTTTAATGTACAACAATTTTAAATTCATAATTATAAGGTTCAATAATGATATGAAATATCTCGAAACATTTTTCCCACACACAAATTTGATATAAATAATCAGTTTTATACACTCTCTTTCTTGTATAGAGATTTTGTCCATCTGTTACGGTTACCAGTTATGCAAAAGCTGTCCAGAATGAAGAGAGCTTCTGAGCCTATTCCCCCAAAAATCAAGTCATTCCTTTTATTTGTCATAAAAATTTCTAAAAAATGTGATATTTTGATCAAAACTGTTCGAGTCACTTTTGAGAAAATCAAAATTTTCAAGAACATTTACCTGTAAAAGGTTCTTCTTCGTGGTGGGATGATTTTTTTGAACTTTGATTAAAAGGTGCTAAACTTAAATACCAAGTTTGGATTTAAACAACTATTTTTAGAAATGTTGTTCAAGATACGTGGGCACACAAGCGAGCACATACCGACCTTTATCTAAAATCCTCTTTTTGGATTTAAGGGACCTTAAAGCGTGTATTTCCGGTGAAATATCTGTATTAAATTTCGGATTGAATGCAAAAGTTCCTCTACCTACTATGTCCGCGGTAGAAGAAAGTTAAAGACACTTCTGTTTACTCCAAATTAATATATAGTAAATTCTAAACTATTCGTTTGAAGATATAACCCATTATTTTCATTATTTCGAACACTTCTGTTGTGCGTCATAAGGAATGTATGGACCGTGGGTGTACTAGCTGTGTTACACAAATAGAAGTGTGTACACAAATATTACTAATAAATGCGACCTCTCCTGCTTTTCACGGACTCTACAGTTTGTTTACTTACAGTCGTCAACCTTTCCTTTTCGGAGACTATAGAGGGCAAACAAGGAGTTTCTGGAGATGGCTTTGAAAATAAAAAGTAATAACCTGGTTCCACCAACTCTTGTAACGTTATTCTTTACTTTCTTTGCTACGTATTGTAAGTAGGGAAGAATTCTATTCCACACAAGCAATTAAAGTCGACATTTCACCCCAAATATATATGGAGTACGTGTGAGCATTTGTTAGACAATGAAGAATATAATTCAAAAATGCAAAGTGGGTTGAAAACCGAGCTTGGTATTCAAGTTAAGCGACTTCCAAGGATGCAACAAAAATATTTTTAATAAAATCCCCTGCCCCAAAAAGCCCTTTACATGACACTTTTAAAATAATTTTGATTTCATCAAATATAGCTATAAAATTAGTATATTTCCGGTATGTCCACAGTGCATTCAATTATTATCTCGAATGCCTTGGAAGAGTCTCTGAAGTCCACTTCATTGTAGGTGACTTTGACATAATTGGTAAACCCTAAGAGTTATACAAAGAAAATGTAGATCTAAAAATACGATATTTATTTATTTGTTTGTTACTAACTCTTGGTCGTGCAAGGAGAACGAAATGTCAAAGTCACAGAGCGACTACTTTTTAAAGAATCACAATGTCGGTCAAAGTACCGGACCAGAGCTTGCCAACCTCACTGCCGACAACACACCCACATACGCAAGGCAGAGGTGAGCGATCATCTAACTGATACGGGGAGCAGATGTGGTCGGCATCTCGGCACCCCCAGCCGGAAAATTGACTTTCTAGACCAAGGTTCACTATTAAGCGTAGCTCCTCAATTTTCTCAGGTTGCTGAGTGGGCACCGGTCGTATATCTTAAAATCGGCAGACGAATGTCGGGTAACTTTAAGCTCCATGCACCCCGGGCTTATTTGAGCATCATTTCACCCATTCCATTCATCGTCCGACATGACTTAACGTTGGAGGACGTAAATTACAACAACAAAAAATTAAAATCAGCACCACCCAGGGTGCAATCGATCCCGTGCGCATTCCGAAACAAAGGGTAAGAAAGCACAGGTCTCTAGTCCACTGCGTTACGGCTCAGGACAACGTACCTATATAGTATTTCTTTATTCCTCTTCTAGCTATAAAAAGGAAACGATAAGGTAATTTCTGAAAATTTTTATCTCGGTTAACCTCAAGAGGGGTATAGGTGTTTGTAGGGAAAGTTTATACAAGTACAGATAAAGTCATGCAAGGAAAATACTAAAATGTTTTTATTACAACCTGTATGTAAGGCAACACTGCAAAATATCCACTCATAACAGCTGCCTTTTAATAAGTAGTAACCATGTTATGGGGCAGTGGAACAGCTACTTCATGATGTACACAATGTTATCGTCTCAAACGTTTCGAACAAGAAGGCATTTAAAATGGCAGTTCTCTTTTAGTAACGCTAAGGAAACGGCAATAATTATAATAATAAAAATATAATAATAGTAATAATAATCATGATAATAATAATGATAAAATAATAATAATAATAATAATAATAATAATAATAATAATAATAATAATAATAATAATAATAATAATAATAATAATAATAATAATAATAATAATAATAATAATAATAATAATAATAATAATAATAATAATAATAATAATAATAATAATAATAATAATAATAATAATAATAATAATAATAATAATAGTAATAATAGTAGTAGTAGTAATAATAGTAGTAGTAGTCATAATAGTAGTAATAATAGTAGTCATAATAATAATAGTAATAATAATAATAATAATAATAATAATAATAATAATAATAATAATAATAATAATAATAATAATAATAATAATAATAATAATAATAATAATAATAATAATAATAATAATAATAATAATAATAATAATAATAATAATAATAATAATAATAATAATAATAATAATAATAATAATAATAATAATAATAATAATAATAATAATAATAATAATAATAATAATAATAATAATAATAATAATAATAATAATAATAATAATAATAATAATAATAATAATAATAATAATAATAATAATAATAATAATAATAATAATAATAATAATAATAATAATAATAATAATAATAATAATAATAATAATAATAATAATAATAATAATAATAATAATAATAATAATAATAATAATAATAATAATAATAATAATAATAATAATAATAATAATAATAATAATAATAATAATAATAATAATAATAATAATAATAATAATAATAATAATAATAATAATAATAATAATGATGATAATGATAATAATTAATATAATAGCCCCATTTGGGAACTTGTGAAAGTAATTGATCTGAACATAAAATGTTGATTGTTCCCGAATGTCATATGGACACTCTTTGCTTATATATACGTTGAGAAGTTGAGCGAGAACATTGTAAGGCGTTTAGTGAAGCTTTCAGTGGAGGGAACAGTTCTTAATTGCATCTCCAGCGCGAAGCTTGTGGAAGAGGTGAGAATGACAAAAGTGGAGAGGAGGACGGGGCAACACAAAGGAAAGGAAGACCGAACAGAAGCAGGACAGAAAGGGAATTAGAGAGCAGAAGAAAGGCCAGAACGGCGGTGGAGTGCACTTAAAGATGAGAGGAGTTCTTTACAAACTTCTAACAGCAGCAGTGGTTTTACCATTTGAATTTCCTTTTTTTCCTCTTTTTTTTCTCTTTGTTTCAGTTAGCAACAGTAGTGTGATGTCACTTTAGAAATGTTAATAGGTAAAAGTGAAGAAGTTGATTGTACGGAATATTAGGATGTCTGAAGGAAACTTTTGGTTAGGATTTTAGATTCAGTTTCTGTGTCTCTTTCTCTCCCTTTCTTTTCGGATTGTGCTCCTTGGAGGAGATTGTGTTTGTTAAAATTTATCTCCAAAATATCCGCGAGCAGAATTATGTTTATTTCGAAAGTTATTATACATGTTTTGTTCAATTGTGATCCAAACAACATCCTTTCCTTTATGGACTTATTTTCTGTTTCTATGTATTTTTGTATCAGTCGCCAAAGCTTCAGTTCTTTTATGTACTCGTACTTTAAACAAACGCATCATCCCTTTTGTTGCGTTATGGTTCAAATTTTATTTAGAAAGGTTTGCCTCATTCCATGTAGAAATCTGCTCAGTAAACTATAATTATTTATATATAAAATAACAACTTGATAAATTGTATTAAGATAATTTTTTCAGAAAACACAAGGTTGAACTGAATTAAAATAAGGACATGGCCTACGTACAGCACTGAGCACCAGTGAATGGCCACCCCGTCAGTTCTATTGTAATCTCTACTATACTAAACTGAAGCGATAGTCATTCACAGAATGTAAAACGTTTAGTTCTTTAGCAGATCCTTCCTAGTAATAAATAAGCTTTGTGAACATTTCGTTACAGTGTAATATAAATGAGGATTAGGGAGAATCTTATTGAATTATAGTGTGAAAGAAGATCATTTAGATTATATTTTTCATAATTTCTTTTTAAGTTTACTCGTTTCGCCACAATTTAATGTTTATGTTTTGCATTAATGGTAATTATCTCGAGAGCTAATCGATTGCAGCCAGCGGTCAACCCTTGTGCTGCCATGACCTAGCATTGGTCCAGACAATTGTGGTTCTGCTTTGTGCAGAGGACATGGCATCAATAACAATGACATCACTTCGTCATTGTCTACTGTTATTGTTAAGCTCAAATATAATCAAGGTCGTGTGAATACTAGTCTTTGTCATTTATTTTGAAAATTTTCTTTTAAACCTATTCATTGTGATGTTAAAGTTTTTTTTATTTTTTTTATTACGTCCTCCAAGGTTAAGGCGTATCAGACGAAGAAAGAAATGAATGAAAAGATACTAAAAGAGTCGAGGATCTATAGAGCTTAGAATTAGCCAACATCATCTTTTAGGATAAAGAAAACCCAGGAAAAGTCTTATCCAGATAACTCAACCGGTCCGAGATTCAAACTCAGGACATTCTGAACGTGAGACAGACACGCTACCTCCTACACCACAAAGGCGGGCATATACCTTTTTTATCTTGTAGAAAACTAGTTGCACATATGTTTCTACTTTAGGTGCATTAAGTAAATATTTGGATTAATATATATTTTTTTTTTCATTTAAATATTTCGGCTTTAATTCGCTGCAAATATGGAAAGAACTGCCCTGTAAACTGTGCTAAAATGTTTCAGTCAGTGCAAAAGATAAACCTATAATATAACGTATTTAAGAAAAAGTGGAACTGTTAGTAGAAAGCTTAAGTATTTAGTGAATGCTGTCTAAGAATTGTTTAAATTATTGTCATAGTAAGAGAATGCGCAGTTTTTTTTTTTTTTTGTTATTCATTGAGTTATAAGAGAACACAAATATTGTACGAGGGCTGTTCATTAAAGAATGATCAATTTTTTTCACAACGTATCGTTACTCATCCTCATAATTTTGATAATCCTTCTTAAAATAGCCTCCCCTGAATGCGATGCATTTGTCCCAGCGTTTCTGCCAGTCTTCAAAGACGTGCTGGAAAACATTTTTGGAGAGAACATCCAAAATTGCCTCCGCAGCCTTCACTACTGCTTCTCATGACGGATAATTCCTCCCACGAAGGCGTTTCTTCAAGTTAGGGAATAGAAAAAAGTCACATGGGGCTAAATCCGGACTATAGGGAGGGTGAGGGATGCACTTCACGTTGATTTTTGTAAGATATTCAGCAACAACATTGGCAATATGCGGCCGCGCATTATCTTGGTGCAGCATCCAGCCTGTCTCACGGAAATGTGGTGTTTTGTGCCTAATATGGACTTGCAATGTTTTCAGGACATCCCTGTAGTATTGTCCAGTTACTGATATGTGTAAAGGTACAACATTATCAAAGAATGAGATGACCATAACTTTCCCAGCAGAAGCAACCACTTTTGCTGTTTTGGGAGTTGGAGATGAAGGAGATTTCCACACTGAGCTTTGCTGTTTGCTCTCAGGATCAAAATGATGTAGCCAAGTTTCATCAGCAGTGATTAGGTTTGAAAGAAACTCCGAGTCTTCCTCTAACATCAACTTTAACTGCATATTACCTCCATTGCAGCGGTAGGCGATACTGAACATGTCCGAACTTGCCTGGTTCTCACAGGCGGGAACCAGGAGTACCAACAATGAAACTACTATGGCGTGTTTGTCTTACATTAAGCTAACTGAATATAACAAGATTGAATTTTAGTGCGAAAAATTATGACCGTAAGAAAATTATGATCATTCTGTATTGAACAGCCCTCGTACAATCACCCGTTCTTCTGCCAAACTCTAAATTTCGGCCTTAAAAACACCTCACGTGTAATAAACTTAATAAATAATCCTCATGGCTAACCATTACATAAAAATTGCACCTATAAATGTACATCAGCGTGTTAAACAGGCTTAAATTTATTTAACTTGCAATTCATGCGGAAGTTCAATTTTACATCTGTAATTCTTTTGCGTTTTATGCATCAATAATAATAGTTCTAATTAATAAATGTTGTGGAAACGCTAACGATCTATGCAATGATTGCAAATAGGTACAGTATGAAGGAATAATAAAAGTTCTCGCAGAACACATGTTGATAAAGTTACATACAAGCTACGTTGAACTCAACGCATTTTAAGCGGTTCATTGAGATATAAATAATTTCATTGACCTGAATATGCTTTTTAAGCTATGAAACACAATCCAAAAAGTATAAAATGATCAGACTTGCGTAAAGAGCATTATTACTGGGCACATTAGCATTGTTGGAATGGGGAATGACGTCAAACTGAATTTACTCGCGGATACATTTAATACATCCTGAAACGATGCTTCTTAAATATCGTATTTTGAATCTTAATGCTTTCTTTGTTCATTATAGCGCAACTGACTCTTCATCTATCACTTCTTCCAGACACCTATTTCACATGCTATATTTACATGAACGCTTGTTTTTGCTAATATAATATTTACATTAACGTAATTTGATTTAAATTACAACTAATGTGGAACTGAACATTGTAGTATCAGAGTATTGGCCCGTATAACTGACAGCTTATTTACCAGCTTCTCAAATGTAAATGCTAAATGATCTACACATTAATTCTATGCCGGGTGTGCCTCATGTTCATAGGTAAAAATTGTAAAACTAACTACAGCACAAAATGTTCGTTATTTTATATCAGGTTCCTTTAAAATAAGATACTTTTAAAACTATCTATTGTAAACTTCATTTTTATAAGATTCTTATTTTATTTAAAATCAAGAGTACAGGTACTGTTAGCAGTATACAAATTATTCAGTCATTTTATTCTTTTATTTTGCTGAATTTACTTGCATATTTTAAGAGACTTTGGTTGTACACTTAAACTTTTTGTATGGTATTTTTAACAGATTAAATATTCTATATATAAACTGTGTATGATTACAGAATTCTGTTGTTTGCTAATTGTTCTTGACAAAATGTTCTATTATGCACGTGAAGCTCAATATTTTTTGACTGAAATGCTTTTGATATTTAAGATCCTGGAACTGATGAAATTAGTGTTGCGTGTGATACTGGAATTACTGATCTGGCCTCAAATACATCAGCTAAAAGGATGACGCTCACATCGCGTTGAATAGGCAGAAATCTCTCGATAATAGATCTGTGTTTTGGTCATCAATGCTAACAAGAACAGATGAAGTTTCAGTTCAATGAATCCTTTGTTTTCTGTTTCCAATGTACAGTTAAGTAATTTAGTTAATTTGTTCCTCGAAATGTGCAGGCTGAAGCATGAACTCAAAAAGAAATAAAATGTTTTACAAACCGATGAAATAGCAATTTTGTAATTGGTTAGTTGTTTACGCAATGAGACTACAAATAAACTGTTACAACGAAATCCCTACATTGTAACAAAGCGAAGTCTATACGCAAAAAGGTTGATGACGCAAAATTCTGGTAAAGATGGGGAATGAAATGGCTAACATGATGCTCAAATTAACCCAGAGTGCACAGAGCTTAGAGTTAACAGACATTCATCCTTCAGGATAAGAGAAAACCTTGGAAAAAAAAAACCTTATCCAGATAACTCACCCTGACCGAGATTTGAATTCGGGACCTCTTTAACGTGAGGCAGACTCGGTTCCACCTACTCTACAGGGGCGGGCTACCACTTATTACGGCATTTTTTTAAATCTATTCTATATATTGCCAATCTATGGTTTACGGGACTTTTACATTTATATTGTGAATTGCTAATTTTTGTTCCTTTATAGGACCTGTGCACTTATGCTATGTATTCCGAATCTACATCTTTTGTGGGAATATATATTGTATAGAACACAATGAATTAGTAAAAATGCCACGAAAGAAACATTTTCAAAAGTTGAAATTAAAAAAAAAAAACTGATTTTACTTACATATTCATCTTATTCCAAAGAATGATAAAATCAAAACTCAGTGATAACATTTAGACTTAGAGAGCTTTTAAAATCGCAGTATATAAATTCATCTTTCTGAATTTTCACTAAACTTAAATACACTCTCATCTTAAGATGTATATGCCTGCTTTTAAATTCGGGGTTTTATTTAGATTAACTATTTTAAAGATATTTACTAAAATACAATTATATATATGGCTCCAAACCGATATATTTTACATTTTTGCACGATATTCAGTTTTTAGGACGTAAGAGGATGATACTGTCAAACCATTTTTGCTTCCAACAAGTGGAACATGAGTAACATACTCACAAAAGTGGCTCCACTACGAGATTTTCTCTTTTAAAAAGCTGTACTTGAATGTGCATATATCTTTTACTGTTCCCTGACTGATGTCATATAAACATGTTAACATTTCACATCCTACTCCTTCCAGAAAATCAAATGTTTATAGGAGCCCTAACTAAAGTTCTTTTTTGGAACGTCTATTTACCGATGCCCTTTACTAAGAATTAAAGCAAAGTGATTTTATAACAGCTACATAAAGCTTTTTAAAGGAATTCTCTAATGGTTTTTCTGATAATAAGGCAATTTTGTCAGAAGATGAAGCGGTATTGCCGGTATACTAAGGAAACAAAAAATACTCGCCGAATTCCTAATAATCAATATTTTAAACATACAGTATTGAATTTTATGTCGTAAGCATATTAAATTTAAGAGAAACACTTTTAATTAAGGAGCAGATAGTTTCATATACCTGAAAATAAAGCTAAGGGAAAAAAATAAGAATCGATGAGAACAACAAAGAATGATTCATGGAAGAAAGACAGTGGAATTGTGCAAAAACTTCATTAAAATTAGAACGTACAAATAGATGTTTAAGCTATATCGATCAGAACTATGAGAAATAAAAGAATACAACATTCAACTTACGGGGATTACATATTGCCAATACTGCTGCTGTTTTGGACTGATTTAGGTGAAAAATAAATAATTAAAAAGCAAAATCGGAATTTAATTTGACGTTATTGATACAGTAGAAGCAAATATATCTATGGGTAACTAAATTGATGGTTTATCCACAAACACATGGAGATGGAAGATGAGAAGACGAGAAAGACTAGGACATTCTTGAAGATATTATGTCGAGAAGCAATTTCCTAGGACTTATCTTGAAAGAGGAAAACTGCCTTCGTGTCAGGAAACATGGAGACAAGGATGCGAGATAGTCATTTAATTGTTCTGTAATTACTTCGAGCTACCTCCAACAGTCTAAGTCGTCTGTACAACAATAATAGGTAGTGGAATTTATGACTGCAAGGCTGAGTTTGAGGCCAAAGGATATAACGCTGTTGTGTAGTGTACTGCGGGTCCCAGGTGTCACTCGTAATGCCTGCTTCCATGTGCACTAACGACGGCTATTACATGAAAACTGGCACACTTAATATGAGTGAATAGAGAAATGACTGTGAGAGAGCCAGAATCACTGGCTCAAATAGTGTCTTAGGCAATGCAGTTAATTATTTTTAATTAGTGAACAAAATGTATTAATTTAAAACTGCCTTGCACATCTACACTTTTCAGAGAAATGAAAGTACTTGAATTTTACGTTCTTAATTGCAAATAAATAAATTTTGATTTTATGAAGTTGTTTCTGAAATTCCTTTTTTTACTATAAATTAACTTTTTGTGAACCAATGAATAAGAAATTCTAAAACGGAAATTTGAGTTTTTAATTACCACGTTTGAGGTTATATACTAAAATTTACATAAAATAAGAGCAACATTTAAATGTGAGAAATGAATTACGTAAGCAAAAGCGCAAAACTAAGAAATAGATAGAAAGAGTGAGATAGAGAGAGATAGAGATAGAGAGAGAGAGAGAGAGAGAGAGAGAGAGAGAGAGAGAGAGAGAGAGAGAGAGAGAGAGAGAGAGAGAGAGAGAGAGAGAGAGAGAGAGAGAGAGAGAGAGAGAGAGAGAGAGAGAGAGAGAGAGAGAGAGAGAGAGAGAGAGAGAGAGAGAGAGAACACATGCAGAAAGCGGGAATGGGTGAATTAAGAATGAGATTATTTTTGCAAATTTGCATACATGTTAAAGCAAAACTGAAATGTAAGAAAATAATTTTATATGCAAATAAAACAGTAAAACTAAGAAACTAAAGAAAAATAGCATACTGAAAGAGGAAGTGGGTAGTCTTTCTTCCATTATGGTGAACATAAAATAATTTGATTTTCATATATTTTGGCAAAAACAGACACAACGTACGTAATGGTGCAAAAACAAACATATTAAATAAAATTTACATCCACGGGAATTCCTCTATCATCTACAATTTATTTTTCTATAGTGTCTATAACTTATTCCTTAAGACAAATGTTAACATTTGCGCAAATATTCACAGGAAACAAAAGTAATAATGAACTATTTAAAAGGAGATTACTGTATGCTTGTCTCTAAATTCCATACTATTTCCTTGTCATCAGAAAGATTAAGTGAATATGCACAAAATATAAAAACACGACAAAAATTTGAGAGCCTCAAGCCAACAGCAGCAAATTACCTCGAAAGTTTCTGATGCAAAAAGAAAAAATATTGTAAATAAATTGTACCTTTTTAAGGGGTTTGAATTTTTTAGTAGTAAACGTTTGTATATCTCTTATGATTTATTATTAACACTTATTTCCAAATTATGAGCACTGAATGCTAGGCTTAGGAAACTAAGGATATGTATTACCTATTATTTAAGTACCTTAAATGTGTGTTGTTTTAATAATAATCATTAAAGCCACTTTTGGAAGAAAAAAATGAAATCTATGTTTGAGTAAAACCCTTCCTGGCGCATATATGAGAATATTGAATTTAAATAGAGGGTTTGGTATGAGATATATTGATTTATGTTATAAAAATTAAAACGGATATTTTAAACTCCTATTTTCGTGGCTTCAAACATATATTCCCAACGAAATAATTATATAGATCTTTTGGGTTGAATGTAATTATTCCTGTACATTCTACATATATGGTAAAGACATATGCACACTTTTCAAGAATGGATAAATCTGTCAGCGTATCGCTTTCAAACTTTCGCTGACATTGATACCCAAAAACAGTAATTTTTAAGCGAATTTATATCGAGATTCAAATGCATTAATAACATTAAATAATAATGATGAATATGATGATGTCACATTTCTTATATTTGCATATTTATGAAGCACTTGAACAATATTCGAAAGAAAATCTACAACCATTTGGCAGTGATGCAATTCCATTGCTGTCCACTTTACGTGCATCGTAATGGGTATCATATATTTAAAATGAATATTCCGCATTAAGGAACAGTTGCGCTGTTTGTTTGGCTAGAAGTACACTTTAAATTTTGTTATTACAGATCAGTTCTCCCTGCTTGAATACCAGCACGTTAACAGTCAATCTAGCGGTGCTTACATTCCGTACGTTAAGCTGCCACCGGTTCTAAAAGCATGCCCAAGGTGCACTTGATGTTCGACGTTGAATTTTAGTCTTAGTAAACCTACGTGTGCCATGTTTGGATTGACGAATGAACAATTTGAAGGTACGTATTTTCGAGTACACATAAGGTTATGGTATAAGCTTTGCCCTCTCTATGCAGAATAATACCTACGGAATAATAATTGCTCCATTTGACTTTTGGAGAAATAATGCAATATCTGTATCATCTTTGTATCTTTTGAGGTGGTCTGCTATATATTGATCGAAGGTTGTATGGTGTTTTCATCGTTTATCACCTTTAAAGAGATTAACGTAGAACAAAATATGTTAAAGTCGCAAATTTTAAGCACTTTTATGTGCGAAGTATTGGTTGTTTTAGTGCCGATTGTTCTTATCTTTAAATAGATGCTCCAAATGACCGGAAAGTTTACACATTTTTCTCCATGAAAGTGCTATTATTCACAGATTTTATCTCCCAATTCTCTAGTTTTTTCTTTCTCATTTTCAATTCCTTTTCGCTCCAAAAGATTGTAGTAAATTATCGGTTACCTGCAATCTTAATGTGTATCCGATTATATCTCAATTTACTTTGCAATAAATAAAAATTATAAAATGTTTTCTTCAGCATATGAAGCGATATGAGAGAAATGGATTTATGTGGCACCATAGCTGAATTTGCTTTGCAAATGTCATAAAATAGTTAACCATTATTTATGCTTTTTATTTTTTCTGTTGAGCACACGTCTTCAGTATTCTCTAGATATTATTGTATTGTTACAGATTATTATTTTCTCACTAAATAAGGGTTTAAAATAATATACATATTAATGATAATGTATGAATTTGAAAAGTACACACCTTGTGCAACAAAAGCGTTCATATGTAAACTTGAATAACAGAAATATGATGGTATAATTGGACACATAGGCTTCTCCACTTTCAAACGTTCCAGATCACAAAGGTAACGATCAACTCGACGCTCGTTACACCTTCAGACGGCACTAACGTAACTCCAGAATACGAAAGTTATGATTAGGGATCGTAAATTTATCATATTTCATGCTTCTTCCGAGACATCACAGAAAAAAATGCGTTTCATGTCAGACATTTAGATCCTTTTGCTGTACTTTCTCTTTTGCCGTCAGAATAGACCTTCCGAACTATTCGGACAAAGCAACCTCGCAATTTCTCAGTTACTGTTACGTCTGCACCATTCTGACCTTATTCTTGCTACATATTCTGACCACTCCTATTTGGTGTAATCAGTGACTGGCAGCTTTGAAAGAGAGTTGTTGCAAAAATAGCAATTTGTCACAACTTTGATATCTGATTCTATCTTCGACGGAGTTTGACATAAATTAATATTAACTGTTCCATTCTGACAATAACGCTAATAAGGTCGATAGGTTGAACTCAGTTCTCAAAAGAAATTAAGTTTAGATGCTCGAGCAACATTTGGGACATTATAAAGCAGAAATTGTTCAAGGTGTTAGCAAGAAAATAAAAAAAGACTGCATAAGAATTTGTTTAGAGGGCAATGATATAAAGCAATATGATTATGCAAAAGTAAACATTTCGGCTTTGATGAAGCTGTGAACGAGTTTTTACTTGGGGTTCCTGACCATTTACATTGTGTACGCAGGAAATGATTTGAAGTGGAAAGAGGCTTTTCAGTGTATGTACAGAAATGTTTCTCAGGGCATTTAATTTTCAAGGTAGAAATACTACAAATGCCTATGGATTTTCACTGCAATGTAGAACGATGCATATATCCAGCTTATAAGTCAGTTTTTATATTTTAAGTCCTACTTTTATACGTTTGGCATAGGTAAACTTTGGTTATTTTAGGTAATATTTTAATAAATTTAAGGTCATTAAAAGTTTATTTTAAGTAATGTTTATATCATTAACGAACTAATTACGAACTCTGCGAGAGAATATAGCGTAAGTGGGAAAGAGAGTTGAACAGAGCTGTTAGAGCGTGGTGTAACAAAGATGCCGGGACCATTCTGGTAAGGTAAGAAATTATTAATTTCCCCCAAGGAAAAACAAACAAAGTTGATGCATATAAAATTTATTGTAGTTTAAAATAAATTGGTTCTTAGCGCCGTGGCTCAGTGGTTAGACCGCTTGGCTCTCCCCAAGGCGGCCCGGGTTCGATCCCAGGTGACCGCAAAGTGAGATTTGTGGTGGACAACACGGCGCTGGGGCGAGTTTTCTCCGGGATCTCCGGTTTCCCCCGCCATCTCATTCCACCGTTGCTCCAACTTCATCTCATGTATCATCAGTGACATCGCCTGCGGTGCCGTATGTAGTAAAAGCGGGCGTTAAACACTACACATTTCATTTCGCTACTAACCACATATTTTGCATAATAAACCGCCAACAATTAGGAGGCTGAAGCAACAGCTAACAGCTTACAAAACAAAACATAATTCTATACAAAATATTAGGTGAGCGTTATAGCAAGAGTGCATTGTAGGCGATTTTACTTACATTTTCAGCTAATGGCACCCTTTATCTCAGTAATGTTGTCAAAATGAGACTATAACATCTTATGCATAGTATCTGTAATTTATCTCGTGTGATATTAAAGTTCATAGTGGATAACGAAAGCGAAGTTAAAGAACGGGCTCTACCGTCTAACAATAATAAACTAATGTGAAATAATTAAATATGATTATTATACAGGTTAATAATGCAAATAAAACACGGTTGATTTTACGGCTGTATATGAAATTCCTGATATTGTAGTATACATGTATAATTTTGTACTACATGCAGAAGCATTTTTTCTTTATATTTCAATGACCTTTAACCAAGTAGATCGTATCTGATGTTTCTTTTTACTTTTTTATTTAACGTCTCCAAAGGTAGGTCATATTGAACGATGAATAAATGAAGTAGCGAAATAATGCTCAAGTAAGCTCAGAGTCCATAGAGATTGAAGTTACCCAGCATTCACCTTTCATGATAAGGGAAAAAACATGCACAAAGACCTTATCCAGATAACTCAAGATTCGAACTTGGGACGTTTTCAATATGAAACAGATGCGCTACTCCCACACCACAGAAGTGGCCTCATTCTGAAGTTTCAATAGTGAAATGGGTGAAGTAATGCTTAAATGTACCCACGGTCCATATAGCTTAGTTATACATTTGACTTTTTATGATAAGGTATACCCTTTAGCCCATATTCGAACTCGGTAGCTCTTGAATATGAAGGCAGCCTACTCCAACATTACGTAGGTGGACCATCCTTGGTTGTCGCCTGCGCATCTAGAGAATGTCTTTTTAAAAATACTTGGGAACATAGTCTAACAGAAAATATGTGTTTGACAAAAAGAAACATACTTTCTGCAATGCTGTTTTCCCAAGAAAACAGCTTCAACGATTGCTTTGAATCCGTTTATTCGCTTCGAAGTAAAAGTCCAATTTGCCATTGTGAAATACCACACTCCGCAGAGAGCACCTCGCCATATGTCTCTTGACTCTTTCTTTAGATTTTGCGTGTGTTTCTTTTTCTGTAAAAAGGCTTTCTTTTCCATCGCTGTGCTCCGATCTAAGCTGAGGCACACAGTGTGCAGCTTTCGTTCTCGGCTACGCAGTACGCTCAAATTCGACTCCATACATGAGGGTTGATTGATATGGGAGGAGTTGTATTAGGCAGCGACACTGAGCACGAAATCCAAAATTTCCGAGCCAGTGTCATGATACCCCTATATTGCCCGCCTCGGTAGCGTGGTGGTAGCAAGTCTGTCTCAGGTTCAAGAGGTCCCGAGTTCGAATCTAGGTCAGGGTGTGTTACCTGGATAAGGTTTTTCCGGGGTTTTCCCTTATCCTGAAAGAGGAATGTCGGGTAACTCTAAGCTCTATGGACCCTGGGCTTATTTGAGCATCATTTCACCCATTCCATTCATCGTCCGATATGACTTAATGTTGGAGGACGTAAAATTACAAACAAAAACCTATATCGGCTGTATGTATTTTACATTTCCTGTGTATTTAAGTGAACGCGAGCCCCTCACTCGGGAGGTACAAGCCCTAAACGCTCCAGCGCCATGGGTTAGAATATGTTTATCAGCTCCTATTCGCAACTACATAGTCTTTGTTTGACTTAAAATAGTCATATTTGTCATATTTACATTTATTCTTAGTGACTGACCATTAGACATACCTTCAGCAAGCATCAATTTTGTTTATCATGTTTCAAGCCCCCATTTTCTGTGTAAAAAAGTTTCTTACGAATTATAATGTCTACACTTTTTTCAAATTCTTTAGTCATGTGGCAAAATTTTTGACATATTCTGGGAGAGCATAAATAAACGTATGCTTGTAATATCTTCAAATACCCAAAAATTGCCTCGTTTAACATATTCGAATATGTAATATATAAAAGGAGCACTAGACATAAAAACCTACAGAGAAATTTAAGTATATGCACAAGTGATGTCTTAGAAAGGTTAATTTTGGGATGCTTTGTATTAAATGAAGCATCTTGAATGGCTATAGTGGGCTTTGTCCAACTCTGCGGTTGCTTTGAACATTCTCATGCGTTAAATTTGTTAGTTCAGAGTACTACTACACATTCTGTTGGAGTGTTGGAGAGGCCAGATATAGACAATCCAGTACGCCAGCAGGGGGTGAAGTGCTCCACATTTGATTATGATTAAAATGCACTGATATTGCTGTGTGCAAACCTCTGTGAAATTCGACGCATATGTTTCCGAACGAAGCCTTAAATTAAGAACAGTGATAGTCACTGAGGTATTTTTCTTTCCATACTTCTGTCAAGTTCCAAGAAGGATTCACTAGATGAAGTGACTAAAATCCATCGAAAGAACACACGTGGGTAACACGTATTTCTTATGAGCTCCAAAACTGTTGTTTAGATACTTTTGTTTACAGGAGTAGAGGTGATACACCCTTAAAATTACAGAATATTTTGCAAGCTATATGAGTTCTTATGCTCTGTATAATGATTGTTTAACCTACACACTGCATTTTTTTAAAAACCGTATCATTAAACATTGAGCTTATAGAGAGAGACTTAAATTACATTGATCATATTAACACAGAAACCACAACACAAATTAAACATAACAGTTGTTTACCGTTAAAGAAGCATTTGGTTTGCTCCACTAATCGATCAAATGCCGAACAAGTGTGTTTGGAGTCCAGGCTCTTCAGCCAACAGCAGTTAGGTGAATTAATGTTTCCTTTAAATCTTCGAGGTTGAATTTAACGATGCTTTACTGTATTTATTATCTCAGTAGAATGGATTCAAGCAAGCTACCATAATGGGTACGAAATACAAACCTATAGGAAGCAGATCGATAGGAAGAACAATTTTAGAATGGAAGTGAGCCCGGAACAGGCCAATGGCTTAATCCATGAAAAGATGAAGAAGAAGATAGAGAAGACAAAGAGGAAGTTCAACTCAATATAGTCAAAGTAATGGGATTATATGTGATTGAGATAACAGTTTTATTCGTTCAAAAATTCAGAATAATTGCAAACAAATTAACCTTGTCCAAAGAGCCTGAACTCACAGGTTAAGACGCAACTTATGTTCGGATTCTGGGAAAATAGTAGAGCAAACGATACCTTAATATACGAATTTGCATCTCATTAGGTTTAGAAAATATCTGTAGTAGAGCTTCTTTGACGAAACACAATTAAGCATTGTATTTAATTTGTCTTATAGTATCTGGATCGATATTATTAGTGCATGTTTGGTTTACCTCAACAAGTTCATTATTTAATCAAATGTTTTACGATGAAGATGCAATATTTAGGCTCTGCAGTTAATATCTTAACTCACATTATTTACGAAATATTCTGGAATTTTGCGAGAGGATTCGCCCTTAGGTACATAAACAGAAACGTCGAAACAGTAGCACATATTTGAGATAAGGGCAATATGTAGTTCTCCTATGTGCCTCCACATTTTCGTTTGGAATCAATGGACATAGTGAATTCTTTGCGAAATTTCAAAGTCTGGAAAAGAAAAAAACTGATTTTCACCAATGTTCTTGTTAGCAGTGCATTAGGAAACATATAATTCGAATTTTAGGGAGATTTGCCCACAGTACTATCAATGTACTTTAATGGTAATCACAGTTAGAGCAACACAACTCGAGCGGGCGTAGTGCATTGTTTAGGCCTAGTCCCTCAGACAATAAAACAGGGTGTACAGTATTACTCTACACTAATCGATGTAACCTTGAGAATATGACAGTAACTTTAATGTAAGACAAAGTTCACTGGAATAACACAAGAAGCTGTATCTAACACAGACACATATCAATATAAGAATTATGCCAAGCATGACTTGATTGTGCTGGGGTTGAAATTTTTCTGAGCGTCTAAATGCAGTAATCGCCTAATATACAAAAAATGTTAGAAATAATTGTATTTGGGTTATTAAACATAATGAAAAATTGACATTTTTGTGAGGCGCTTCCGCAGTAGGTCAAAACACTTGCCGCATAAATGATGAATTATTTAATAGAATGTAGTAAACCATGGCTCGTGAAGAAGTGCTTACGGAAAAACGGAGGACCATTAGAAGCATAAATAAAAATAAAACAAACAACGTTTCTGAAGATATGTCTGTGATAACTGACTCGTTAATGAGCTAATCAAGATAAATTATTATTATTATTATTATTATTATTATTATTATTATTATTATTATTATTATTATTATTATTATTATTATTATTATTATTATTATTATTATTATTATTATTATTATTATTATTATTATTATTATTATTATTATTATTATTATTATTATTATTATTATTATTATTATTATTATTATTATTATTATTATTATTATTATTATTATTATTATTATTATTATTATTATTATTATTATTATTATTATTATTATTATTATTATTATTATTATTATTATTATTATTATTATTATTATTATTATTATTATTATTATTATTATTATTATTATTATTATTATTATTATTATTATTATTATTATTATTATTATTATTATTATTATTATTATTATTATTATTATTATTATTATTATTATTATTATTATTATTATTATTATTATTATTATTATTATTATTATTATTATTATTATTATTATTATTATTATTATTATTATTATTATTATTATTATTATTATTATTATTATTATTATTATTATTATTATTATTATTATTATTATTATTATTATTATTATTATTATTATTATTATTATTATTATTATTATTAATTATTATTTATTATTATTATTATTATTTATTATTATTATTATTATTATTATTATTATTATTATTATTATTATTATTATTATTATTATTATTATTATTATTATTATTATTATTATTATTATTATTATTATTATTATTATTATTATTATTATTATTATTATTATTATTATTATTATTATTATTATTATTATTATTATTATTATTATTGTTGTTGTTGTTGTTATCATCATCAATATCATCATCATCATTACAAAATACACAATGACTATAAAATTACGAATCCAAGATAGGATGAGCAGCAGGTGGATAAATTTAATCCCCTAAAGCTACAATTTTTAGATTTGGACCTGTCAAACCGATAAATAAATATTTCATAAAGCAAATAAGTAGGTGAACAAATAAGTAACTAAATAAATAAACAAATAAGTGATTAATAGACAAATAAGTATCCGCAATGTTTTTCAAATTTTATAAACGGGAATGCATACAGCAAATTTTATACTTTATTTTGGCATAAAACTAGAGAATTATAAAAATATTATTTTACAAATTAAAAGTACTGTCTACATGCAAAAATGCTTCACAGACAAAACATATATCTAATAAATACAATTTTAAAGTATTACCATAATTTCAATCAAAACTTAAAACTTAAAGTAGATTATTTACAAAATCAGAATTTAAAGTTATCAATATAAGAATGTTATGTTTATCTTGAATTCATTTAATTTTCCTAATTTAATTATTTGGTTTATTATAAATAGTATTAAATAACTTACTATATACCATTTTAATTACATCTTAAAATTCTTCCTTTATGTGGTAACTTACTGTATAACATAACACATAACTAATACATCCAGTTTTCCAACCAACTTCAATAACATTTTAAAATAGTTGACAATTATATAGCTAACAGCTTACTGATCTCCGGCCTCATGACCACTTAAGCACTACATCCAACCGATACAGGGAGCATTACGCATCTCTCAGTCAGAAGTTGGCATTGGTGGTTGGGGTCGCTGCTTTAATGCAGCTCAATTTCCTCGCGACGCTGAGTGCTCACACGTCCTGTACACGGGGCTTAAAAGCATACACTCCATGATTGAGATTGAGCCTGAAGTGTACTTCGTGGCCGTGAACCAGACCACCACACTCTAATGCATTGCGCCACTGCCCGAGGCAGCCTAAGGTAAAGATCAAGAGCCGTATTGGCGAGGTGCTCTATGCAAAATGTGGTATTTCTCAGTGTGGGAAATCGTACTTTGCGTCGAAGGGAATAAAATGTTTGAAAGCAATGGTCAAAGAAACAAAAAGGTCCTTTCTGTACCATGCTTCTTTGACATTTCTTTAAGGGGATAGACTGAAGTCCACACACGGTTTGGAGGTGGTTAAGAAAATGGCGATTTTGCATTTGGATTGGGCTGAGTTACATGTACAAGGATTATTTCAAGGATTACTTTATCTTAAAATGATAGACTAAAATGATAAGATAACTCAACCCTGTGAGCCACGGGCTCATTCAGGCATCGTTTCGCATATTTCAATAATTATCATCCGATATAATCTCAGTTAAAAGACTTTAAAGGGTGAAATGCATGTTCATGCAAGCAGAGGTAAAATACTCTGTACTGTTATGCCATGGCTGTTTTGCATAATATGGATATTATCAACACAGCTTTATACAGCATTATTACTCTGTATAGTCCATTTAGCTGACACACATTTGTTTCTTACAGTGAGTGGCCGTTTCATCAACTTCTCTTTGCTTACCAACTACTCACGTATAATACGTGATGAGATACACACATTGAGCACTAGGGGCGATAAGCTTATTTCAACAACTTTATTGAGGCAGGGGGCGTTATTGGTTGTGAAATATGTAAATAACAATCGAATAGAGTTCACTCGATTCTTCCCGGTATAAAACATAAATTGAATTTTGTCCGGGAATCGGTAAAGGGCGTGTGAAAACCTCTCCACTACGTGTTCAAACCCAATATCGACCAGAACGATGGAAGTTAAAATTACTTAACACCGTGTACGGCAGAGTAAATTACAGTCCAGATCCACATACTAGAACTGACCCAGCGTTTGGACGTTCTGTACCACAAACGCTTATCTGCAATGCTATTGGCGGAAAGCGACCTTTTTTCTGTAAAAGTTCCAAAGCTGTATAGGAGAGGATTTAAGGACGAAAGTTATTCAATGCAACTTTGCAACTATAGAAGGTGTAATAAACCTCCCTCTTGCCAGTTGTAGACCGTCCCTAATCCTTAAAGAGTGAGTTGGGTCCGTACAGCGTATGAGGTTCACAAGTTGGAGTTTTGATTCCCGTCGAAACGGCCACCCTGATCTTGGGCTTTACATCGTTTCTTCTGGACGGTGGGCGAATGCTGGGATGGTTTCTCTTCCGCGCGAATATATTGTGGATCATTTCCTAGTTTCCATCATATTCGTTTCCCGCCATCTCATTCAGCGTTGTAAGACCAGACGATGTCGGTGAGCGTGTTTCGGCAGGGTGGTGGCCTTTCATGCTTTGAGAGGTCACGTTGAATGCACAGAGCCCACTGTCGCCCACACTTGGTGCTTTCTGCCAGACTAGAAAACCCTCCGCATGCTTACTCTTAACTTCCTAATCCTTGGTGATGGTTGCGTTAGAAAACTCTATAACCCATAATTTAGGTTTTCTGTTGCCACTGTGAGCATAATTAAAACGTATTGAAAATAAGTAGCTAGACGTTTTTTTCTTATTTTTTAATTACGTTTGGGTTCATATAAGTCAGTACTCTTGATTCACTAATATGTAATATTTATGAATACGTTTGAGTGAGAAATCCAAAACATGAGAAACTGAACGTATTTAAACCCCGACAGGGTAAAAAAACAACACAAGAACAATAGAAGGGGAAAAAAGCTTAACACAGACGGTTCTGATAAACATGGAACACCTGTTATGTATTGCAAGTAGAGGAATTGTTTCTACGGAGGTTATTGATAATAATATTTCTTGAAAAGTTATGCATTTTATAAAACGTCTACCATATAATTGGCTGACAAATTTAAGTATCAAATTTATACGTAAAATTTACTGTTAAAAGAAACATTTCTCTATTAGATCATGGTCATCATCATTGCTTAGATGTACTAAGGCGTGAAGCACATTAGCAGATGATCCAAAATTGTTTTACTTTTAAACAATACTTCGTATTCTCAAAGCCTTTCAAGGTGGTTTGAAACACCGGGTGCAGGCCCGAAGCCTCCCGTACCCAGGTAAGCTTAACAGGTAACAACCCCCAAGCCTCTCGCGAAACAGGTGTAATTAGCCGGTAGTTAACATGTTTTCCGACGAGACTGAAATTACGGTGAGGACAGGAAGGAAAATTCTACTTTGGGATGGTTACACTATAGGATTCCCGAAGTGTTTAAAAAGTGGGGTAGCGCGATGGACGTGGAATGTTAAAATTAGCTAAAGCTATATTAAAACCTTTTCCATTGAAGAAATAGATATATTGTGAGTCAAGTACAGAAAATAAATAATGAAGAAGCTGATAAATGTTGAATCTTTTGGCGTGCAAGCCAGTTCGTCTCCTTTTGCTGCGCCCAACGTTCGACAAACTCGAACAAACAACCACTAATTCAAATTTAAGCATTAGCGGTTCATTTTCTTTTGGTATTAGAGCCATGTTTCGTTGTTATTAATCATAAACGCAAACAATGTAATATCTTCAACTGGTATGTAATGCTTCATCAAATATTATAAACACCAAACTGGAACTGTTACCTGTTTCGACCGGGAGGCTTTGGGTCTATGTAATTAGGGACTGGAACTGGGAGGCTTGGGGGTTATGTAATTAGGGACCTTTAAGGGTTGGGAGGTTTCGGGGCTATTTTTCTGACCGCGGGATGCTTCTGTGCCGCATCGGAAACACCAGTTCTTGTTTTCTCTGCTTCTGAGTTAGTTCTGAACTTCGCCAGTATGTCTCTTGACTCTTTCCTTAGATTTTTGGGTATCTGTTTTTGTTTAAAGCGGTTTTCTTATCTATCACTGTGCTCCGTCTTGGACTTAAGTGCAGTAGGTTAGAGTGTGCAGTTCTGGTTCATGGCCACGGAGTACGCCAAGACCGATCTCATCCATCAAAGATGATGTGCATTTTAAGTCCCGCATGTAGATGGGGTGCATAGTGAGGAAACTGAGAGGCGGCGTTAGCCAACATCCCCCGACCACGAAAACCAACATTCTGGCTGGAGAATCTGTGGTGCAGTCTACCCTTATGTATTAAGTGAACGTGAGGCGGATGTCGTGTTAGGGCAAACGCTGTAGCTCAGGGGATTAGATTAACTTATCGTTCCTCAATTCTGTTCATAACCTTATAGTTTTTTTGCATCTTAAAATGATCACAATATTTATCATATTTACTTTTATCTTCATCCGCTTCTCAAAGTAGTAAGTTACCATTCGTTGTACTTTCACCAAAAATTTTCCATTTTATTTTGCTTAGTCTAACGTTCGTCGGCTTTCCTGTAAACAGTTTTTTACGATAAATACTTCCTTGCGCACTTTTAAATTTCTTAATGTATATGACATGAATTTGGAGCTACTGTGGAAGTGCTTACCATAAATGTGACTTCATGTTATTTTTAATGCCACAAACTGGCCATTGTTAAATTTTTTCTGTATGTCTGAAGCGAATAGTGAACGAGTATAAGACACTTCAGAGGAAATGCAACTAATATAAAATCAAGTCATGCTTAAGAAAAGTTTATTTTGGTATTATTTTATATTAATTTGAGTATTTCTGTGGCTCCAGTGCGGTTTTATCTAACGCTGCATTTTCTGTGAACTTTCCCAAGCTTGCATCTAGTAGCGTTAGTACGCTCTTCTATTGTTTGAGGGTCTAGGCCTAGACAATCCAGTACGCACGCAAGCACGCAAGCACGCAAGCACGCACGCACGGGGCGTGTTGCTTCAACTTTGATCAATTAAAGTGCATTGATGCTGCTGTGAGTAAACCTTTGTGAATGTCGACGTATGTATCTCCTAATGCCAGTAGTAATACCAATCGAAAAGTGTTCGCACATATGAGAAGCATATGCTCAACAGTAAACTCAACAATAGGTTGACTTTTTCTTCTTCTGTTTATAGGGGTAGAAGTCTCCAAAACTTCCAAAATATTTTGTAAAGAATACGAGCTCACGCCTCTAGTTCTGTATATCAACTGCTCATCTTAAACATGTTAGTGAAACATTTGCACAAACTTTGAGCTTACAGAGGCAGATTTGAATTACATTTTTCATCTTAACCCAGCAACTTGAAAATAAGTTAAAGATATATGATGATAAAAATAATGATAATGGTGATGATAATAATAATGATAATGATAATGATTATATTAATATATAAAGCTTATTGATGCGCTAAATTGCATTAATTTATCTTCAATAATAATAATAATAGTAATAATAATAATAATAATAATAATAATAATAATAATAATAATAATAATAATAATAATAATAATAATAGTAATAATAGTAATAATAATAATAATAGTAATAATAGTAATAATAGTAATAATAATAATAATAATAATAATAATAATAATAATAATAATAATAATAATAATAATAATAATAATAATAATAATAATAATAATAATAATAATAATGATAATGATAATGATAATAATAATGATAATAATAATAATAATAATAATAATAATAATAATAATAATAATAATAATAATAATAATAATAATAATAATAATAATAATAATAATAATAATAATAATAATAATGATAATGATAATGATAATAATAATAATAATAATAATAATAATAATAATAATAATAATAATAATAATAATAATAATAATAATAATAATAATAATAATAATAATAATAATAATAATAATAATAATAATAATAATAATAATAATAATAATAATAATAATAATAATAATAATAATAATAATAATAATAATAATAATAATAATAATAATAATAATAATAATAATAATAATAATAATAATAATAATAATAATAATAATAATAATAATAATAATAATAATAATAATAATAATAATAATAATAATAATAATAATAATAATAATAATAATAATAATAATAATAATAATAATAATAATAATAATAATAATAATAATAATAATAATAATAATAATAATAATAATAATAATAATAATAATAATAATAATAATAATAATAATAATAATAATAATAATAATAATAATAATAATAATAATAATAATAATAATAATAATAATAATAATAATAATAATAATAATAATAATAATAATAATAATAATAATAATAATAATAATAATAATAATAATAATAATAATAATAATAATAATAATAATAATAATAATAATAATAATAATAATAATAATAATAATAATAATAATAATAATAATAATAATAATAATAATAATAATAATAATAATAATAATAATAATAATAATAATAATAATAATAATAATAATAATAATAATAATAATAATAATAATAATAATAATAATAATAATAATAATAATAATAATAATAATAATAATAATAATAATAATAATAATAATAATAATAATAATAATAATAATAATAATAATAATAATAATAATAATAATAATAATAATAATAATAATAATAATAATAATAATAATAATAATAATAATAATAATAATAATAATAATAATAATAATAATAATAATAATAATAATAATAATAATAATATTTAATTTATGTAGCACTAGAATAGCAGTTGCAAGAAAGGGGTGAGATATATTTATATCCCTTTTGCACTGATAAACAATTTAATGTTGTCGCCATTATGTACATTTTAATGTGTGTCATGCATTTGAAATGAATACGCTGCATTAAGGAACAGCTCCGCTTTTTTGTTTGGCCAACAGTACACTTTAAATCGTGTTATTGGACATCAGTTCTCTCTGCTTGAACGCCAGCACGTTAACAGTCAATCGAGCGCTAGGTCAGGAATTCACCACATTACACGCATTGTTGTACTTCTGGGCACGCGGGAATGCAGAAGCTTTCAGCGAACAATCTCCCGGAACTCTCGTGTCATCATTGAGCTCTTGATTTTGCGAGGGTGGAAAACGTCTGATTAACTACCTCTCTTGTGGTATACCTTATGAAATGAGTTAAAAAGTAAGCTCTTTTTACCGGAGTCAGTAGAACTGGAAGTTATTTGTGGACTGCTTTAAAACAAATTAATGTTTGTCGGTGTCCGCAATTGTAGCTATGTATATCCGTGGGTCACACGGATGCACAAACACAGCCTAGCATAAATTAATCACACCAATATATTTGTATTAATTGATTAATTCAGATATTGCATACCATTTATGCGAATTATTCAGACTTTCAAATAGAGGACAAACAGAAAAATATGACATAACGTGTAATAATCGCACCTACATTAGTAACTCCATAATCATTCTGGACTGTTTTCATAAGCAAATTCTGACAAGGTAAGCAATCGTCCAAACTACGATTATAAAATGGGCATTGTAGTGTGGACATTAAATGCAGTTAGGAAAGACCAGAGCATGGTACAGAATATTGTAGCAATGCTGTTGAGTTACTTTCATTCATACCGAGTGGGATGCCTCATGCGGTTCCGTCTGTGGCCCGCATTCGGAAGGTCCGGGGTCAATTTCCGCGGCCGGCCTGGACTCTTCGGGGGTTTTCCCGGTGCGCCAGGTGAATGCCGGGTAGATTAATTACATCCCCTGAATTTGCCGTTCCTCCATTTCATTTCCATTACCATTTCGTGTTGTTGCTCATCTGGTGGTCTCTTTCATTGTAGAAGTGTCGGCGGGTGTCTCGGCGTTGCATGGCAGGATGATATGCTCATGGCTAACACTTCCTCCTCCGGTGAGACGGTCTCTGGTCTCCGGCCCGGCCTGGTGGGTAGTTTCAGGACCACGGTGGGTGGGATGCTGGCTTACTGACCTGCCGGGGAGTTTCCTTCCCTCTACACTCTCGTGATTTCTTGGGACGGCCGTCCTCTGTCTCTTCTCGCCTCATCCTTTCTCCCGGGGGTGCCCAACTTGAGGCATAGGTACAATGGACCAAGTTTGGAACTCTATGCCAAATCCCCTTCGTAGCGTAGTCCAGTCCAGTCCAGTCTTTCATTCATTGTTTACTGGCCTGCCGGGGAGTTTCCTTCCCTCTGCACTCTCGTGATTTCTGGGCCGCGCCGTGGCTCAGTGGTTAGACCACTTGGCTCTCACCAAGGCGGTCCGGGTTCGATCCCAGGCGACCGCAAAGTGAGATTTGTGGTGGACAACACGGCGCTGGGGCGGGTTTTCTCCGGGACCTCCGGTTTCCCTCGCCATCTCATTCCACCGGTGCTCCATCTTCATCCCATGTATCATCAGTGTCACCGTATATGTAGTAAAAGCGGGCGTTAAACACTACACATTCATTCTCGTGATTTCTTGGGATGGCCATCCTCTGTCTCCTCTCGCCTCATCCTTTCTCCCGGGGGTGCCCAACTTGGGGCATAGGTACAATGGACCGAGTTTCGAACCCCGTGCCGAATCCCCTCCGTAGCGTAGTCCAGTCCAGTCTTTCATTCATTGTGAATAGTAATTATAGAAGCTGAATGTCCAAGACTAAGAGGTATGTTGTTTGTGTCATATAAGTACACGTTTCTCTAAACACCGAATTTCTTGTACTTCAGAAGACACCTACTGATGTTCACAGTCTCCGTCCCCCTTCTTGCGAAAACACGTTTAACAGGAGCCATTAGCGGCCATCATAGGAGAGTACTTTATCTGTAATAATATCACGTGCATTTCGTAAATTTATGCGTGCAACGTAAGCGTTAGCAGGTCCTCTTTCACTGTCATATTCCGATTGATATTAGAACATATATCCGTTTAGAAATTGTGAACAAATGTAGGCTTACATTACGTATGTTAAGTTGTCACCAGTTTCAAAGTGGGAGCCCCGCCCATATGATGCTCCTCGTTGAATTTTAGCGTTAGAAAACCTATGTGTGCGGTGTTTGAATTGGCTAAAAACAACTTCAAAGTACGTGACTTTTGAGAACACTGAGAGTTAGATCTAAACCTATTCCCTATACAAGTATGCAGAGGTGCAAACCATGGAAATAATTGTGACATTTGACATTTGGAAAGATAATACAGTACGTATATCATTTCGATATCTTATCAGGTGGTTTAATACGTATATCTTGTTCAAAGGTGGTATCACGTTTTCATACTTATTTCCTTAACACTGAGGTATTATTTTATAAAAATAAATGTCAATAAATGTTTTAAACCAATATTATTACAACATGCACATCCTATGTAATTCTTTATTAAACTACCCAGATCAAAATACCTTTAAATGGCATCGTATGAACTTTCATGTACACGATTGGTTTATGGTAATACTGAAATGTTCATAAACTTCACACGAGGTTTCTCCAGAGAAGTAATATTATTTACAGTTTTGATCTAGCCATTCCCCAGTTTTTATTTTTTATTTTAAAGATTCATTTTGTTCACCAAAGGTTGTTACAAATGCTCTGTTACCTGCAAACTTTATCTATCTTTGGATATTTCAGAATGCACCCCACATAAAGAAAAAGTATGTAGTCTTCTTTAGTTATTATAAATGTGAATTTACATTAATTTTATTATCAGAAACATAATTGTTGTTTACATTTGTATGTATTGTCGTGGCAATGCACATAAAAGGTTCGCGCGTAGGATAACGCGGCGTGTTTACATAAAGAGTGAGTGTGAGTGTGTGGTGTTTTAGGGCCCGTCGACAGCAAGGTCATTTGGGCCCTTTACATAAAGATAACAGGCGGACAGTGCCTGCATAAGCAGATAAAGGTCTGCCGAAGTAAACAAACTGAGATAAATGGAAATTTCTGGACTGATAGAAATTGTTCGGGTTCTGGTTTATTTTCGAATCATCTAGAATTACCAGCGAGGTATTTAAGATATTGTAACCCACCAGCAGCAGTATTAGAGTTGCAAGCTGTAAAACAGTGAGTTGTGTAACAAGAGTCAGCTGTGTTGGTGTTTGTTATTGTCATCGACTTTGGTGCTGTAGATTGTGATATGTGACGTAATTCCACTACTACGGAGTGTATTTCTACAAAAATAAAGAACATCTGCAACTCGGCCTTTTAATTCTACGAACCCACAAAGTCACAGTATTTTAACTGAACACTTTAGAGAAATTTCAACCTATGTATGTACAACGAAATCATACCTAATACAAGGTTATTTTGATCGGCTCTTGTACTAAGTGAAGTATTCTTGTGTGGCTTCAGTCAGCTTTAACTGCCGCTGCAGTTTCTGTGAAATTTCTCAAGCGTCGCATCTATTAGTGTAGAGTAATGCTACACACTCTCTTCCATTGTTTGAGTTTGTAGACCTAGACAATTCAGTACACCCTCAAGAAGTGTGCTGTTTCACCTTTGATCGTAATTATGCGGCATTCACTTATGCAGCTCTAAACTACAAAGTATATGTATTACAAGTTCCAATCAGTTGAAACTTGTAATATTTTCCACACATCAAGAATAAAATTTGTATCTAATTTCAAATTTCTTGTTTACGTGAATTTTTATGTGTATTTTATCATGAAAAATATTCTATACTGTTCAGAATTTTCAGAAAGACGCATTTTGTAACATTAATTTTTACAATTAATATATACATCATTAAATACTTCGTGCAGCTCTATTTATACCAAAATATAAAAATACAATTATGAAATATTGCTTTTCTCCAACATTTGAAATAGCCTTTAAAGTTACTTAATGGTTCGTTTACAAATGAAATCTAAACTATGAAACAGTTTAAAAATGATAAAATTTTTAAACATACACCGCAATGATAAAACACAGCTTTTTACGAATAACTGAGATTTTTAAAGATTGGTAAGAGGGTAGCATCAATATAGTTATCCACTTTAAAGAATAGGTTAAGATGTTGAAATATAATGCATTCAAAAAGTAATATCCGGTGATTTTGTGGGTTCGTAGTATTAAAAGTCTACCGAAATTCGAAATGCTCTTTATTTGCGTAGAAACACACTTCGTAGTAGCAGAATAACATCACATATCACAATCTACAACACCAAGGTCTACAAATACCTCATTGATAAATTCTAGATATTTCCGGAACAATAAAGAAACCGAATAATCTCTATCAACCAAGATGTCACCATAAATTTCTATTTATCTCACTTTGTTTGTTTCGGCAGACCTTTATCTCGCGATATCTTTAACTACTTATGCAAGCTCTTTATTACCGAGAAGCACTATCCGTCTATTATCTATTTGCGCCGAAACTTTTATGTCCGTTGCCGCATCACTGCTCCCTTCTCAAGAATGGTCGCCCCGAACAGCACCATCGTAGCGGACCAGACGATCCAGATGTACCACCAACATCTTCCCTCGGGGCACCTTCTGGATGCGGTAGACCACGTCGTTAATCCCCTTCACCACCCGGTACTGTCCTTGCCACGGCTGCTGAAGCTTCGGGCAGCGTCCCTTGTTCCGACTAGGGCGATACAACCAGACCAGGTCACCTCAATAATATTAGTACAGTTTAAATATATTTTTATTATCTCATGAGCTCAACAATTATTTAAAAAAATATTTACGTTCATCAGTTGACGTGCAAAGCCAGAGGCTACATCTTGTATTGTTTACAAAATTATCCGGAATATTTAAGGCTGAATCATTTATATTTCCACAAACAAAAGCATCAAACACTAGACCATTTTTGAGTTTAAAGGGCTGCATGAGAATTTCATATGTGTGTCTAGTTCATTATTTGGGATGAGTTGACGTGCTACACCATTTTTGGAAATTTTAGAGTCTGGTAAATAAAACTAGCTTATTGTTGATAACTGCTCCTAAGTTAGAGCTGGAACACATCAAATGTCATGACGATTTGAACACAGTAACATCAACGCTCTTTTGTGTGGTCAAATTCGGAATGCAACAACTGTGGGGGCGTAATGCATTGTCTAAATCTAGCCGCTCAAACAATGGAACAGCGCCTATAGTATTACGTAGATGAAGCAACTGCGAACCTGACAGCAAACGAGCGTTAGAAAACAAACACTGGAGCCACACAAAATGTTTCATTTAATACAAAAGCATTCTAAAATAAACTTGCCTCAAGTATCAGTTAACCGTACGTTGATTGAAATTTATCTGAAGCGTTTTATGTTTTGTATTCACTTAATACGCATAAAAATGTAAAAATAATCGTATTAATGATATTAAACACAATGTTGATTCATATTTATTTAGTCGCTCCCGTAGAAAATCACAATCTTAATGTTAAGATCGTACAGGAAAATTTAGCTACTGAAGAAGTGCTTGCGGAAAAACCGCGGAGCGTTGGGAGCAAAAAGAATAATAATATGCATAAAGCTTCTTGTAGGTATATTGATTGTTAATTGACTTCTTTTGGAAGTGAATAAAGTTAAACAAAAATATGATAAATATTATGATTATTTCCAGATATACAAAGATCATAAAACACGAATTCGAGATGTGGTGAGCAGCAGATGGAGTGACTAATCCCCTGGCACTGCAACGTTTAGGGCTTATATCTAACAAATTTTACTAAAAATAGATAAGTAAATAAATACAGTCGGCAATGCTATACCTTCTACCCAGTTTATAATCGGGGGCATATATTCCAAATTTGTGTATTGTAACTTTGTGGGTTCGTAGAATTAAATGGCCAAGTTGCAGAAATTAAAAATCTCCTTTAATTTCCGTAGAAATACTCCTACAGATTACAGCAGCATTACGTTACATACACCATCAGTCTACCAAGGTCGATCACAATAACAAACAATGACAGCAGATTGCATCCTTAGCTCTCGTTATAACAACACAGTTCACTGTCTCTCATTTCACAACACTTTCACAACTGACACTTTGCGAGCCGTCACCTCCTTAAATACCCATTTCGTAAATCGAGACTCTTCCAGAAGAATAGAGAAACCGAATAATCAAGATATTACCAGAAATTTCCATTTATCTCAGTTTGTTTCGGTAAGTCTGTTATCTCAAGCGCTATGTTTATGTGCTTATGCAAGCTCGTTATCTAAGTGAAACCTATCCGTTCCTTTGTGTGCCAAGCCACCTTATCGCGATCGGGTTCGCGACAGCATTTTATTTCCGAATAAGGACTGTATACGTTTTTTTCTTATTGTTTCACAGTTCTAAAGCTACCAACTAATCACAAACTAACCACAGTAACAAACCTATATTCAAGAGGTCCCGAGTTCGAATCTCGGTCAGGGTGAGTTACCTGGATAAGGTTTTTGCCCGGGGTTTTCCCTTATCCTGAAAGACGAATGTCGGGTAACTCTAAGTTATATGGACCGGGGCTCATTTGAACATCATTTCACTCATTCCATTCATCGTCCGATATGACTTAACGTTGGAGGACGTAAAATTACAAGAAAAGGACATATAATTGTTAAATTCAGATTCTAAACATTTCCTACGTAACACAACTTAATAAGATTTTAACAATAGCATGTCTTTGTTTATATATTAGCTAATTTATTTATATAAATGTAATTAACAATTTATTATAAATATTTTAAAAACAAATGAAAAATATCATTTATAAAAATTATTTTAATTATTTTAATTCCTTTAACACTGCTCAGGCTGCTTTGTCTTTAGCCAGAATTTGGGAGGCTCGGGTTCGACCTACTTGACCCATGGTTATTTTGTCGGGGGGTCTCCCGGGTCGCAAGGCGATTGCCGGGTACGTTAATTACATTTCCTGAATTTCCTGTTCCCCCATTTCACCTCCATTTTCATTTTACATCATTAAGCGTTCTTTGACACCCAATATAGAATGGGACGCTTAGAACCACAGCAGCCAAAGATTGTCCATATATAAATACTGAATTTTAATGTCCTATGACCTGGCATCTCCATGCATAAAATATGCCCTTTAAAATAATTTAAATTAATATAATTACATTTTATTGTTATACACGTCTTTTAATTTATTTAATTCTATTAGTTGAATTATTGAAGTTTTATGGATAATATTGCATTTTAAGAAGTCTCTATATATTATCTGCACATCATTACATATAGCTAGGCTTCGGGTATGACTTTAGGTCAAGTTAACTTATACTATACTGGTACGTTGTTCACAAGTGAGCGGAAAGAAGAGAGACACCAGTCTCGTGCCCCACTGAGATTGTGATTGGCCGGCGGTACTTACAATGGAGGTTGCAGTCAGACCCTTTGTGCGCGTAACCATGTTCCAGTCAAGGTGCAACGAAACAGTTATAAATTCAATTTCCAAACATATTAATTATAAATTTAATAGCATTTAAAATAATTAACAATTATATGATTGGAAATTAATTGTTCTTTCACACTGGCCGTGTGTAGGCTAAATTGTGGAAACGTAGAGTCAGAATGAAAAATTCAATACCATAGCCGGGATTTGAACCACAGATCTTCTGGTTTCCCTCCAGCCACTCTAACATTGAGGTACTATGGCCAACGTGCCTATATGACATTAAATTCTCCAACTGACTCGTATTTTCCCGGTAAACCACTTAGGAGTTCTTATAAACACATGTGACAACTATCTTAATGGCGACTTAAAACATGTAAGTACTTTAAGGCCCGGGCTTTATAGTTAACCACTATTAGGTCAATTAATGGAAATTAATTGTTCTTTCACACTGGCCGTGTGTAGGCTAAATTGTAAAAACGTAGAGTCAGAATGAAAAATTCAATGCCATAGCCGGGATTTGAACCACCGATCTTCTGGTTTCCGTCCAGCCGCTCTAACAATTATATGACTGTCTTTCAACACCATGTCGGCCTCATATTCAGTTATGTACGATAGAGGCTTGTAGGATTAGATTAGGCACTGCGACCAGTCTTGACCTGTTGTACCTCTGCCACGAAATGGGGCATCTCCGGGAGGAAGGATGGGGCAAGAGGAGACAGAGGGCGGCTATCCCAAGGAACTACGACAGTGTAGAGGGGAGGGTCCCTACATTTTACTTAGATGGAGACCTCCCAAGGTAGGCCAGTGAAACGGACATTCCTCCCTACTGTGGTTTGGAAGCTCCGGTGACCGGCAATCGATCGACGCCCGCTGACACTTCTACCCTGAAACAGACCGCCAGATCAGAGGCGATGTGAAATGACAATGGAGATGAAATGGTGGGACAGGAAATTCGGGGATGTAATGGACCTACCCAGCTTGGTCCGGCGACCCATTGGTCAAGTATGTCGGTCACGGAAATCAAAACCGAGCCTCCCGAATGCGGGCCACTGCCTGAGCCATCCCGCTCGGTATAGAGGTAGGTAACGTCCAATCGATATGAGAGCTGATGTGCCTGGCATCACACATCCCTCGGTCTGAAATTTGACTTCCGTGGTTGGAATCGCTTCTGCTGCAGTTCCTCAGTTTCACTGAGAGCTGAGTGGAGACCTGCCCAGAGACGGTACTTACACTTTCCTGTACAACAAACCGGAATATTTAAAGTATTTTATCATTATATGTTGAACTTCCTTCGGAGTATTAATCCTGGCATCAGGAAAGTCCGCTTTCCAAAAAGTAATAACAATTTATATAAATTTATATTTTGTATGTTTTCACCATTTTATTACATGCAAAACCACTTGTTTTAAATTTTAGAGAATATTCTAATATTTGTGAAATGTGGATAAATATGTTTTTATAATTTCACTAGGAAATTCGTAATTTTTAAAACAAAACCTAGTTCTTCTTTGGAAAAATTACACGTTTGCTGTTTATTTTCTTGTGCACTCTGTGTTTTTACAATGTCTCCTTTTAAGGTCCTTATAGTACATTTATATGTCACAATGCCTGTAGTTTACTATTACACAGTTTCTCATTTTCTTTGGAAGCATTTAAAATTACATTTCATGTGCGTAAGGACCCTATTCTCTGTTTATGAATTGTTGAAGTAATAATTATTTGCTTTTATAATGTTTAGCATACGATTTTACATATTTTGTAATTTTGAAATATTTTGATCATTAGGATAAGTATAGAAATTAATTTATTAAATGCATTTTAAGCCTCACCTGAATCAGAATTGTGCTATAAAATTAATATTAATGCAGTAGAAGGCAAGGGTAAAGTGTTTTATTCTTAAATATTCTTAAAGCTTACTTATAAATCAATAATATGAAGAAAGGGTGTATATATTAAACAATTTAATATAACATGTTACGAGCACTGCAGTCTCTTCCTGCATTTAAAAATACAACGGCAACATTTATTTGTTTCTTTACAAGCATTTCCAATATATCATATGGTACATTGTTTAATGAAGAGAGAAATGAAACCTTTATACGTCAACGGATATTTGTAAGTTAGAGGTTATGTTCAGATGTGTAAGAACCCTTTTCTGGTAGAAAGGAATCAAACTAGGAGGCGCGTTAAAGTTATAAAACCTCCTATTTGTTTTTTCAGGACTGGGTCAAGATGGGAATTTCTGCTTTTTTTTTTAAAAAAAAATACACGTACACTCTTTTGTGAATTTGTGACAGAGATAGTACCACTGTTCAGTGCACAGAACTCTAGTGGCAGCGATGAAAGTTAGGACTGCTTTTGATACTTAAAAATGGCGACGGTTTCATTGCAAGGACAGCGTGTAGTCATTCATTTTCTCCATTTTCGTGGTGTGACACGCTATTGAAATTCGTCGCCAGCAGATGATTTTTTTAAAAATAATTTACGTCCTCCAACGTTAAGGCATATCGGACGATGAATGAAATGGGTGAAATGATGCTCAAATGTGTCCGGGGCCCATGGAGCTTAGAGTTGCCCGGCATTCGTCTTTCAGGATAAGGGAAAACCCCGGAAAAACCTTATCCAGGTAACTCACCCTCACCGAGGTTCAAAGTCAGGACATGTTGATCAACGAGGCGGGCGTTGATGATGATGATGTTGTTGATGATGATAATGATGATGATGATGATCATACTTGGGTTTAATGGCTCTCAACAACAAGGTCATCAGCGCCCTTAGAAGACCAATAGGGTTACTAATTAAAAGACAAAAAGGCCAACAAACTAAAACTGAGTCAATTAAATATAGTCAAGATAAAAAGGGCGCACGACAGTGTAGCAAAGACTAAAACGGAAGCTAAAACAATAAAAAGGTCAAAAAGATTAAAATACCGAAAGTTCTTTGGACTAAATTCTAAAATGTACATCTAAAACGAACGCTAAAGCCTTGCCCATCGTCGTCTCGTCAATCCCGAGTATCTCTGCCGAGCTGTCCGGCAGCTGAAGAATCGCCAGTTGAGTGAGACATGCGGTGAGGGTACCATGGATGTGTCTAATGTGCATTCCTGGGTGCGACAGTTCAATGAAGGCAGGACATCTTGTGGCAACAAACCAAGACAGACACGGCATCGCACCTTTGAAATCGTTGTATAGGCAGAACTCCGGTTAATGGGGATATCACGATTGGCTGTCAGTAAACGCTAAGAAAAACAAATGAAGTTCAGTTGAATGCATCTTTTGTTTTCTCTTTCTCCTGTTTCAGTCATAAAGCCAATGACTAATTTAGTTAATTTCTCTCTCGAAATAAGCAGGTTAATTCATGAAATCTAAAAACAAATGTGGTACGAGGTAATGATATAGCAATTGGTAATGTCCACCAGTGTGTATCGTGATTCATTCGGTTTTGCATGTACGAGGACTGTTCAATAAAGAATGATCACAATTCTTTTTTTTTGAAAACGTACCTTTACCCATCCGCATAATTTCGATTGTCCTTCTCAAAATAGTCTCCCCTGAATGCGATGCACTTGTCCCAGCGTTTCTGTCAGTCTTCAAAGACATGTTGAAAACCATTTTTGGAAAGATCCTTCGAAATGGCCTCCGCAGCCTTCACCACTGCTTCTGATGATGCCACGAAGGCGTTTCTTCAAGTTGGGGAATAGAAAAAGGTCACATGGAGCTAAATCGGGACTATAGGGAGGGTGAGGAATGCACTTCACGGTTGATTTTTTCAAGATAGTCAGCAACAACATTGGCAATATGCAGCTACGCATTATCGTGGTGCAGCATCCAGCCTGCTTAACGGAAATGTGGTCTTTTGCACCTGAAATGCACTTGCAACGTTTTCAGGACATCCCTGTAGTATTGTCCAGTTACGGATGTGTGTGCGGGTACAACATGCTGATAAATCATTCCATGAATATCAAAGAATGAGACGAACATAACTTTACAAGCAGAAGCAACCACTTTTGCTTTTTGTGGGGGTTGGTGATGAAGGCAATTTCCACACTGAGCTTTGCTGTTTGCTCTCAGGATCAAAATGATGTAGCCAAATTTCACCAGCAGTGATTACGTTTGAAAGAAACTCCGGATCTTCCTCTAACATCAACTTTAACTGCATGTTACCTCTATTGCAGCGGTAGGCGATACTGAACATGTCTGAACTTGCCTGGTTATCACAGGCAGGAACTAGGACGTGAACCTGAGGATCTAACCGCCCAAATAATAACAACATGTGAAGTTATTCGACACACACACAAGGAATTTTGGACAGAGTACGGCAGCTGTACCTTCGCCGATGTCAACTTTGCATTAAAATCGTACGTTGCTATTTCGAGGAGTTCCTCAAAACCTGACATAAAGAGTTGCGTTTACTTTTTATTTTATGTAAATTAGTTCACCCTTTTAAACACCTCCCATTTAGACGTACCGAATGTGAAAGTATTAAACAGAATTTACACTTTGTTAGAAATAATTGTAATTAATTGCACTGACAAGTGAAATTACTCCCTAAAGTGTATACATACAAGAATTATAAGCGCAGACAAAGTATTAAAAAGATAACCAAACAAACATACAAGAAAAGACAAAAAAGTGAAGAACACTCGAACTCGTTTACCTTTCAGATGACAGAAAATGTCATTACTATTGCGCCAGAGGGAGTGCTCCTGCACGTCTCTTCATTTGCGTGTGTTATATACTCAAGGTACTGGCACTTTAGAAACTTACAGCCGTAACTTCCATATTTGAACCAATGTATCCTATCTCAAAGTGCATGTTTAGGATACGAGGGTGGGCCAAAAAGTAATGCCACCTATTTTTCTCCCTTTAAATAAGTTATGTGAAAACTTTGAATTTGGCGCAATTCCTCAAACCTTCTTCTCCAATCCCTGCAGTAGTAACTTCCTAAGTCAACAGGTGGCAGCACTGCATCCTCTTGCAAAATGGCTGACATCGGTATTCGTATTACACAGCGTTCTGTGATTGAATTTCTGACTGCGGAAGGTGAAACACCAATTCCCATTCACGAAAGGTTAAAAAATGTGTATGGTGATGCAACGTGGATGTCAGCACTGTTAGACGATGGGTTCGTCGCTGTAACGAAGCTGAAGGGCAAACACCATTGGCAGATGAAAAGCGAAGCGGCAGGCTGGTGACTGCAGTGACTCCATGCAACATTCAGCGAGTCGATGACATCATTCGTGGTGATCGACGGGTAACAGCAGGTGAATTGTGCCCAAAACAAAGAAACAAGGAAAACAATAGCCTCCGAACACTTGCAGTGCTTTAATTTGAAGAGAGAGGAGTTTCTGTAAAAAATTCTTTATGGAGACGAAACGTGGGTTCATTTTTATGAACCTGAATCAAAGAGGCAGTCAATGGAATGGCATCGCACAACGTCACCGAAGAAAAACAGATTCAAAACTCAGCGGTCGGCAGGGAAAGATATGGCGACAGTGTTTTGAGATGCAGAGGGTGTGCTTATGATTGATTTTTAGAGCAGGGATGCGCAATAAATTCTGTCCAATATGTTAGAACTCTCAAAAAGCTGAAAGCACGTCTTCGCTGAGTTCGCCCAACAAAAACTATGGCGGATGTTCTTCTTTTGCATGAAAATGCAAGAACACACCCCAGTCGTTACACCACAGCAGAAATTGAGAAATTGGAATGGCAAATCTTACCTCATCCCCCATACAGCCCTGACCTGGCACCACCAGACTTCCATCTGTTCGGGCCACTAAAGGAAGCTCATCGTGGGATTTATTTTGAAGATGAGGAGGCTGTGGAAACGTCCGTGTATCAATGTCATAGGAAGCAAGACCGTGTGTTTTACTACACTGGAATACATGCCCTAGTTAAAAGGTGGACCAAAACTGTGGAAAAGGGCGGAGATTATATTGAATAGTGACAAATTAATCGTCAATATTGTAGTTTTCAAGCTATGTAAATTGGATTCAATTTTCTTGGCAATTAAAAGAGGAAAAAAAGTAGGAGTTATTACTTTTTGACCCACCATCGTATCTTCATTTGCTTTGAAAATATTCCGAAGTAATTCATTAACAAACTGTGTTTTCCCAAAACCCTATGCATATTTTTATTCCATTTGCTTCCAACGTTCCTCAATTTTTCCGTAAATAGTTCATGACCAGTTATTCATTTCTATCACTTTTAAAATTATTAGTTATACGGAAAATAGTTTGATTTATTGTGGCAATGTTTATTATAAATGTGACATTACATTACGTTTATTGCTAGAAACAGAACTATTTTTTGACATTTTTGTATATATTAGGCAAACGTTGAATATATGACTTCCAGAAAAATTTCAACGTATGTGAAACAAAATCATGCCTCGGCAAAGCTTATTTTG
This sequence comes from Mantis religiosa, assembly GCA_030765055.1. Classification (NCBI taxonomy): domain Eukaryota; kingdom Metazoa; phylum Arthropoda; class Insecta; order Mantodea; family Mantidae; genus Mantis; species Mantis religiosa. The sequence continues at coordinate 161,517,210 of CM060948.1, read as the reverse complement.
GTGTGCTTTTGTTTTAAATAAAGCATTTTGTTTGGCTCCAGTACGCCTTCTCTACCAGTGCGATTGCTGTGGACGTTTTCGTACATTGCATTTATTAGCGTAAAACAATACTATATGCTCTGTTCCGTTGCACTAATATTAAATTCAAACCTCAGTAAAATTCGATGTATAAGTTTCCAAATTCAGAACCTACGAGCAACTTTGACAATGAGCTGTTTTTCTTTTGCAGACTTTAAGAGTTGCGAAAATAGTTCGTTAGCTTAGCTGATTCCAGACGATAAGTGGATGCACAAATGAATAGCTCCGGTGCTTCGTTTTGTTTTTTATTTATGGAAGTAGAAGTGATTCGTCTGCAAAAATTCCAGAATATTTTGTAAACAATACGAGTTAAGACCTCTAACTCTGTACAGTCGATCTGCGTGGAAAAATACAATATATGAGGCTCTTGTCTACTATCCCGGAGTCGCAGTTCCAAATCTGACTTTTACTGCTGATTTTTAAGTGTGGTTAAAAGCAATATCAACCTTATTTCATGTAACAGAGCTCCTTAAAGAATAAATCCTAGCATACTGGTGGAGCAGGTACTCTGACAATTGACAGCGTTGGTAACAAATACAAGTAAATAGTTAAAATATTCTTTTTACCAATTGTAGAACCTAAACATTGCATTCTTTGTTAAACATTTGCAAAAGCAACCATGTTATAGAGGTAGATTTAAATTATATAAATATATTGACTTGGACACTTCAAAACAAATTAAACGTAACCGTTGCATTTCGTTAAAGAAAACCATCAATATTTTCCAAAATTGATTAAATAAAAATTCATATCCGAAGTTTTGTTAGCCAGACGCCGAACCTTAACTTGCCAGTCCAGGCTCTTTGGGCAAGGTGATTTAGTTTATGGTTTTCTCAGATTTTTGAATGAATGAAAATTATTTTCAATAACATATACGTAATCGTAATTTTATTGCTTTCTTTTTGTAGAACTGGAAGTTTCGGATAAGTTAAAACAGCAAAGCTGGAACGTTATTGATTATTCGTGCGGAGGAACAAACTCCAGAGTATGAACTTTCTCTTCACCAAACTCAGTTTCGTAACTAGACTTCATCCTTTTCTGAGCCACAAATTAGCTGTAGCTTGGCATTTGCCAATTGAAATGAACTAATGAATTACAAACACCTTAAGCTGTATATTGCTTTTTGAATCTATTAAATTATAATTATAATTTTGATTCACTTTTCCTTTAAATTGGACAGGTATATTGCTGATAACCATTTTACCAATCTTAAAATACCTGTTATTCGCAATTAGCTGTGTTTTATTGTTTTATTTAAAAAGTTCAGAATTATACTTCAGTTTTTGAAAGGATTATCAATTCTTATTTTGAAAGATATTTCTAATACGAGAGAAAAATCGTATTTCACAAATATGTAAACATAAACTTGAGATGTTAGATGGTTAGAAAGAATGTATGAAGCGGTCGTTGAAGCCAGGAAAATGTATGAAGTGGAGGTATGGGGCACATCAGAGACAGGAACACAATTAGACCAGATGTATGGATTGTTTTGCAAAGAATTACTATGGTTGCCAAAATCGGCACCAAGAGAGGTGGCACTACTAGAGTTGGGTAATACAAAAAGGAGGGGAATAATAATAGAGAGAATATTGAAATTCTGGTATAAGTGTATTAAAGGGCAGAAAGGGGAATTATTGAATCTGTGCATGAAGCAACAGAAAAGCATAAGAAATACACAAATAGTTGGTGGCGGAATTGGAAATAATGATATTAAAGAGAGGCATGGAAGATCTATATTAGCAGAGGAGACAAATTATAGCGGTTTTTGGAAGGAAGTGAGAACTAGACTACAAGACATAGATAGGCAAGAGATTTGGGAACGTATAGAAGAAAAGAAATCTTTGAAATTTTATAAGCAATTAAAGACAGAATGGGGTAGAGAAAAATATTGTGACTTTGTGGGTTCGTGAAATAAAAACTCCAATTACACCACTCAACAATGTTCTTTATTTCCACCGACTTACAGTTAAACTCTTGCCAATTACACAGAATTACTTGCCGCACACAGTTACAATTTACCAGTCCGTCCGTTACAATTTCACTTGTCCCCGCGATTACATAAACTCCGATGCACATACCAGTTACGTACAGTCTTCCGTTGCACAATCCTTTCGTTCATTAACACGTCACTGACTAACTCTTACACCAAGAACTGTCCTCACTCACACACTAACCAACTGACTGACCAACTCTACTCTGTCCGTCTGTAGCCCTCTTTAAATAGGAATATCGCCAACTTCTGGTGTTTACAGGATTGTTCTAGTAACAGAAAGATAGAGAAACAGGTGTAGAGAAAACAGGCGACACAGTCATGTTTTTTCCCTGACCACAGTCTGTCACCACCACAAGACAAACGAGGAGGAGGTGTGGCTAACCGAACCTCCCCTACCTTCCGCTGCCAGCTGCTTTCACAGGGTGTTCCAGCGCTCCCGTTACAATATATAGGTCAATGTGGTGAAACTGGAAGAGAAGGCATATCATGGATGAGAGTAGGAATATTATACTTAAAAGGGTTGAGAAGTAATAAGGTAAGAATATGTGAAGTTTGTGGAAATGAAGAAAGCAATGTTCATTTCCTGATAGAATGTAAGGAGCTAACAAATTACAGGAGAAAAATATGGGATGAGAAATGGGACAGTGTGAGCAAAGAGATATTGGCGGTACCATTGCTAAAGGGGATGGGAGGAAATAAAAATAGATGTATAGGAGATTTCTTATATAGGATAAGAGAAAAGCGGATTAGGATACAAGAAGAAAAGGTCAAGAAGAAATGACACCAACGTGCTCAGTAAAACCAAAGGCTTATAGCCAGGGGACCTGAGTCAGCAAGTAAATCTTAAGGTCAGCAATTTCATGTATTTGCACAGGATGTTTAATACAGCGTGTTCTATGTTAAATTTTATTCTACTGAATTTGTAATGGATACTGTACAAATAAATATCAAATAAATATAAAAAATTTTGTTTTCCATTTTGAGGTATAACTAGACCTTCATGAAATATGCATATGAATAACCTAGAAACTTCTGAATGGCATCATATAATTAAATAATAACATTCACATGTAAATTATAATATAAGCGAGAAATATGAAATTACATAGAAATGTTACTCTTAATGTGTGCCGTAAATCGTATAAATTTTAATTGTTTGGCACATTCAATGTAAACTGTATATTTTGCGCTGCATTGCCGCTTTTGAGATCTCAGTTCGCTTACCCTTCTTTGTTGTTGGGACGCAAAGACGCTTCCGTAATTTTTCGCAGTTTCCCAAACGCTTTGATTCAATGTACTAATGTTGTGCTACTTTCGCACTCCTCATAGAGCACCTCGGCAAGATAACATATTGTAAATTATGCGCGTTTGTATTATGTTAAACACTGCAAAGGAATTCTTGTTAACATTTCTGAATATATGAAGTGACACTGAACATTAATTACTTTAGAGAAATGTTGACCTATATAGGACAAAGACTTAATCAAGCGAAGTTTATTGTGGTATGCTTTTGTATTAAATGAAGCAACTTGTGTAGCTCTAGTGAGCTATATCTAAGGTTACGTTTGATGTGAACCTTCTCAAACATTCCATTTATTAGCGCAGAGTAATATCACCCTCTGTTCTATTGTTTGCGGCTCTAGTCATAGCCAATCCGGTACGCCATACGGGGAATGTTGTATCAACTTTGAACATTATTAAAGTTTATTGATGTTACTGTGTGCATACCTTTATATAATTCGCTATATACATTTCCAACCTAATAGCAGTGACCAACATGAACTAGTTTTGTTTTACAGACTTTAAAACTTCAGAAAATATTTCAACTGGTTGTGCAACATAAGTGGACACACCCATTAAAAATATATGTTTCCCTCTCAACGGAACAAGGGATTGATGTTTTTTTTTTTTTTTTTTTTTTTTTGCTATTGAAATTAGAGATGATTCGTCCCTGAAATTTACAGAAAAATTTGTAAATAATACCAATGGAGGTCTCTAGATGTCTATATTAACCACTGAACTTAAACATTACACATTTTTGTAAAACACTTGCATAAAATAAGCTTATAGATATAGATTTAAGTTACACTAAACAAATTCATTCGGTAACTATAAAGAAAATTACACATTAAGATTAGATGCTTTTCGTTATAGAAATACTACTATAAATATTTTTCAAAGTTGATGAGATGCAAACTCATATCTTAAAGTTTTGTTTTCTCTAATAACTAGTCGGACGACATACTTCATTTTTGAGCTATTAGAACTTCGCAAGGTAGTATTTCACAAGAAGCGAGGAACAATGAAGGATGTGCACCTTAAATTGCGAGGCAATGTATATTACTTTGGGAATTTAGTGGATCTCAGCTGTTAGTCAACTGTACTTTGTCTCTTCTAGTCGGTCAGATGTTTACATTTCTTCGTAAAGCAAACTAATGACGGTGAAGATCACTGAAATATTTTTTCAGTAATTAAAAATTCAAGGAAACCATTAACTAATTCACCTTAACTAAGGGCTTGAACTCAAAAGTTACGAAATAGATCGATCATCGGTATCTGACTATCTATCAGAACAAGCAAAAAATTCGCATCTCATCAGGCATGGAAAATAATAGTAGTAGTGTTCTTTAGACAAACCTCAAAGAACAGTTAATCTAACCCTTTCAGACCCGGCATCCATTGTAATGAAAATTAGCTTTTTCTCCAATTTGTAATGATTTTAGCAGTTTTTCTGCTATACTCTTGTTATACTATCCTTATCCAATTAAGCATACACATTTAGATGTTTTTAAACCTCAAATAACTGTTAATTTAATATTTTGTTACACTTTATGTTCAGTAAGTGATATGATTTAAATCTACCTCTCTTCCTATGTAAGATAAAACTTGTGAAAATGTAAGAGAGAGAGAGAGAGAGAGAGAGAGAGAGAGAGAGAGAGAGAGAGAGAGAGAGAGAGAGAGAGAGAGAGAGAGAGAGAGAGAGAAATAAAGAAAGAAAAGGAAAAAAACAATAAAACAAGAATGCTTACAAGGGAACTATCACTATGCTCATACATGAATTTGCTTGAAAGTTTGACGCATCGTCTCTACTCTATGCAGAAAAAAGCCTGAAAAAGTGCCACATGCGACCCTTGCAAGTAGCTGCTGGTCATCCCTCATAAGCTCTGCGCCAGCACTCCTTACGTATGCTTGTGTGTATACCGCTGTCCGCAGGGGTAAGCAATCCTTCTCTTGCAATGCTGTGTTATTATGCCTACACGTTCCTATGTATTCTGGACTCCTTCTCGGATGCTTCCAGCTATACTCCGCACTTCTATTTTGGCATAAAGGCTCCATATAGAGCACAGATGATGACATCGAACGCTCAAGCGAATACAGGCGTAAGCATAGTGATAGTTCCCTTGTTAGGTTCAGTAGTTTCTGTATAGGCCTAAAAACCTCAACTCATCCTATTTTTAAAAACATATTTTGGAACTCTTAGCTTTCAGGGGCGAATCACCTCTATATTTATAAACAAAGGAAGAAAAACCAAGAACCTTAAGTTTAGAAGCTATGTGTGCTTCCTATAAGTGTGTCCACTTGTTTGTTTGGAATTAGCTGACCTAGTGAATTCTTTTCGGAACTTTCTAAACCTGGAGAGAAAAAAATTAGCTGATTGTCGACAATTGTTCTTAGGTAAGAGCTACTTTTGAAAATGTATACGTCGAACTTCGAGATCCATACACAGTAACATCAATGCTTGGTTGTGATCTAAGTTGGAACACAAGGTTTGTTTGGGCGTACTTGATTGTCTAGATCTAGGCTATAAAACAATATAACAGCGTGTGCAGAAGGTGTTACTCTACACTAATGGATGCAGTGCATGAGAACGTTCATAGCAAATGCAGTACTGCAAAACGTGCACTGGAGGACACAAGATATCACATTTAATTCAAAATCATCCAAAATAAGCTTGTGCTGTTCATACATAGGCTGAAGCTCCTTTGAATTGTTTTACTTTAAGCGTTCACTTAGTATACACAAGAATATTAAAATAATTATTTTTGTGATATTCACAATGTAAACTCATATTTATATTAGGTGCTTTCTTAGTAGGTCAAAGTCTTTGCCGTATAACTTAAGAACTTCAGTAGCCTATAAAAATTGTATCTCGTGAAGAACTGATGACGGAGAAAGCTGTTGGAAGTAAAGAGGGACCAAATACTAAGGTTTCCTGGTGATATATCTTGTAGCAGACTACGCTAAGAAACGGATGAAGATGAATGTGTACATGATAAATTTTATGATTAATTTAAGATTCACAAAGACTACAAAAACTATAAATTTGAGATGAGACAGATGCAGGTGGATCAGTCTAAACCTCTGGCACAACAGAGTTAGGGATTTGACTCCGTAAAGCTTACTAAATAAATAAAAAAACAAAACAAATACAAGAATACATGGAATGAATGAATAAAAATCGGAAAATAATACCATGGTACATAACTTCTAACCCCCTTGACATATATTCTAAATTTTTATATTAATTCTAAATAATAAATTTAGGTCCAAATCATTTATTTCCGTATGATCTACGATCTTTATTTTACAGATGAAAAGTTAATCTCCAAGCCTCAAACTAATTAAACAAACAAACATCTTTTTATATAACTACCAGTATAACATATAACTAATCAACCTAATATTAACAATTAAACCTTGACATTTTTTTAGAAAAATAATTCAAATTAACATTGACTAAATTCAAAATTTTTATAACAATTTACTAGTTACTGTAACATAAAAATAAGTTCAATTTCAAAATATACTAATTAGAGCTACAATAAAATTTAAAAATAATTCGTAACAGTCAACCGGAATTCAGTCTTCACGTTCACCTTTAGGTTGTGATGTGACGTCACACACCCCTCAGCCAGAATGTTGGCTTTCGTGGTGGTATCATTGTCAAATGCAGCTTCTCAATTTTCATACATCCTATTCACGGGAATTAAAACTACGCCGCATGGATGAGATTGAATCTGAGAGTACTCCAAGGCCTGGAAACAGAGCTATATACCCTAACCTTCTACACCATGGCCGGAGATGGAGTATATCGATAAACTAAAACCCGTTTATACAACAAGAAACATATACAAAATATAAGGAAAATACCAAAACCGCATTAGCAAAGTGCTCTTTGCAAAGTGTGTATTTCAGAGTGAGGGAGATTGGACTTTGTGTCGAAGTAACATGATTGAAAACAATGCTCGAAGAAACAATAAGGTTTTTTTATTGACTAAGGCTTCCTTTCGGCAACATTCATTAAAAGATCCGGTCTGAAGGATTCCAAATTATGTGTCCCTAATCTTACCTGGCTAGATGTGCAAGCCGCCTACGTGGTGTGGGGGTAGTATGCCAGCCTTCACATTGAAGAGGTGTGGAGTTTAAATCAACATAGGACAACAATGCACAGCAAAGATACACTAGTCCCTTTGGGTAAAAGGTAGACCATAAATAAGGGAACATCGTGACTGAAACCTACACGCAAATCTATCGTAGATGATACCTTCTAGAAACAAAGGATGAATTGCAGGAAACACGGTCGCAGGCAGACAGTCCTCAGAGACGCGCGAGAGTCATTAAAATGCTGAGAGTGTATCCCGGCGCCAGGACCCGCTTAGAGATATCCGTGTCGCCATGCATTTCCCATGAGTACCGGGACCACACATCGCTGCGAAGTGTCGAGAATAGTATTTACAGTGCGCAAGCTTCCGTACCATTTGTTGGCATAGCCATTTGTCACGAGCCTGTAAGCACAACTGAGATGTGACAAGGGAATGTAATGAAAGGAAGCAATTGAAAGGAATTTTGATGTGAAAGTAAGTATCCAGCATTCGCTTAAATGAATAACTGGCCTTCGTACTCTTCTTTATATAGAATTTAAGGATATGTTTGTGTTATAGCTGCAAAACATCGGAGCATATTTGTGTTATAACTGCAACAGATCGGAGCGATAAGCCCACCTCGGTAGCGTGGTGGCAGCGTGTCTGCCTCACATTCAAGAGGTCCCGAGTTCGAATCTCGGTTAGGGCGAGTTAGCTGGATAAGGTTTTTTCCGGGGTTTTCCCTTATCCTTAAAGACGAATGTCAGGTAACTCTAAGCTACATGGACCCCGGACTAATTTGAGCATCATTTCAACCATTTCATTCATCCTCCGATATGACTTAACGTTGGAGAACGTAAATTAAAAAAAAATCGGAGCGATAACGGAGCTTAGTTTAGGAGCTGGACGGTTTCAAAGAGACAAAGACAGGTATATCTTCTATTTCTGTCTCCCGCTCGCTGTGGAACTGACAATGCCAAGAGAACATCATCACTATATTGGCTAATCTCATGTTCATTCTTATTTTGTAGCTACTCCAGAGGAAACCACAAAAAATAACGTCATAACTCGCGGCCACGTTCCCCTAAATGCCGATAACATGCGCACAGAGGGCAAAAAAATACCAGCACAACATTTGATCAAATCCATTGTGTTGTCAGGGTGACACTTGCGTCATTGGTTATTGACCTGCCGGCGTGAAATGTAGGTGTGGAGGTGTGTGACATTTCACAGTTTCCACCCAGCAACAATTCCAATGAAATTACCAGAATAGTTTTCTCCCTTGATATCCGTGCTAATGGGAGTAGAACTGTATAGAATTTTCTCACACGTCAACTGCTGTCTTGCAGAGATTCTTTAGGGCATAATGGACCGAACATTGATATCTTGGGTAAATATTCCTCATAATATATTGTGATTCGAGAAAGTGCTATTTTTTTTTTAAATTACATGTTCCAACTTTGTCATATAGGACGATGAATGAAATGGGTGAAATGATGCTCAAATGAGCCCAGGGTCCATAGATCTTATAATTATCGTATATTCATCTTTCAGGATAAGCGAAAACCCCGGAAAACACCTTATTCAAATAACACTCTGGCGGACAGTTGAACTCGGGAGCTCTTGAACGTGAGGTAGACACACTACCTCCGACGCTACAGAGGCGGGCATTTAATTTCTTGGGTCCAGAATAGGTATCTCAGAAGTTATCAAATATTATATATAAATAGTTACTGTTTCTCTCCCTTCGCTGACTTTCACTGAGTTGCATACATATATACGAATCAAAAGAAATGTGTGACACACAGGATACCTTGGTACCATCTCCCTAAGTCCCTTAAATGTTTCTAAGTGAACAATACACAGTTATAGGTGTGTACGGCAATAAAAGCAGACGTAGATTGGCAACAAGCAGTAGATAATAGTAGATACACAATATACATATATATTTCCATATTTCTTTAATATAATTAATTTAAAAACTATAATCTGTACAGAAATACCCGTTTTGCACTTGCTTATATATGTGAAATTATGACCAATTGTATTGTCATAGAAATTATTATTTCATACTACCTGTGTGTAGGGTAATGTTTGGAAAGGAACAGGCAAACTGGAAGCCATAGCCGGGACTTGAACCACGGATTTCCCGGTCTCCATCCCGTTGCTCTTAACCACTGAGCTATCAAGTCAACGTGCCAGCATGATATTAAATTCTCCAACTGACTCGAATTTTCCCCGGTAAACCACTGAGAGCTCTTATGTATAATAAGAAAACTACCTTAATAGCGACTTACAATGTAAAAGTATTTTAAGTCCCGGGCTTTATAGTTCAGTCCACTATTAAGTCTGAAGGTCTGTAGTGTGAAAGAACAAATTATTTCTATTAATTGACCTAATACTGTCTAGGTCTTGTTACAGCTCTGTAAACTCAGTTCATAGTTCCTCACTTTCATAGTGAACCAAGTGCTGTCAACCTAACGCTATAATAAAACCAAAGCACCAGGCATGGCGCAATATATCATTCCGAATTGTTTGAAATTAACACTGCTTGATGGTACCGGAAATATTGATTGGCAGCAGACGCAGCGGAAAAAGAGATTGGAGTTGGAGCAAAAAGGTGACGCACACATCGCTTTGTAATTGTTGTATAGGCAGAATCTTCCTCTAATGGAGATATTTCTAATGGTGGTCGTCACAAAACGCTAAAGAGAACAGATGAAACCTCTGTTCAATGCATCTTTTGTATTTTGTTTCCACTGTAAAGCTAATGGCTAATTCATTCAATTCGTCTGAAAATGTACAGGTCACTTCATGAAATCAAAAAAGCAAACTGCTTTACAAAGGGATAAAATAGTTTAGTAAAGGTTTTATTGTTTATCCTATGTGACTATAAATGAAATTCAACATAAGAGAAGCTTTAAAACAATGCTATTGGAACAATACGAAGTTTGTACAGTCGAAAATGCTGTATCCTGTACAACATGAAGTCGAGTTCGTACAGCTTCCATAAACATTAGAGAAACAGTTGGTTTTCATGTTGTCAAAAAGGCTATACGCAAAGAATTCACGAATAGTGTAAAAGGCGATTCAGAATATGCCGTAAAATGAACTCCTTTGTATTTAAGTGCCTTAAATTGATTGTTAATATTAGTATTAATGATTTTATAGATGGAAAAATTAAGGTATTTCTTTCAGAGATGGATTGCTTATCCAAACAGAAAATCCTGCATTTGACCAAATAGTTACAGCAGGTCTAGCATTTGCTAGAAGCAGTAAGCTATTACATTTTTAACACTTAAGAACTTCACAAGCGATGTTAAAAGGAATGTGGAGAAACAGTTTGGAGTAAGCCTGAGTAGAGAGTGCTCAATATTAATAGGAACCATATTAAATGCATATTTGTGTATATTTGTGCCTACTACTTACAGGGTCTCGGCATCTACGCCGTAAGTTGGCACACTACGTACTTCTGTTTACGGGACTCTGTCTACATCTACTTACGGGATTGTGTTTGTATGATACATATTGCCAATTTACGTCACCTGTGGGGCTGTGTATCTATAGCTACACTGTGCATTGTCAATCTAATTTCACTTTACGAGACTTATTACCACTCTGCGTCTGCTTATTGGCACCTTGTATCTGTGCTGTGCATTGGTCCGCTTGAAGGATTTGTGCTTCTACTATATATTCTGAATGTACGTTCATTTATTAAATTTGTACAACTATGCTGTATATTGCCAGTCTAAATCTGCATACAATACCCTACATCTAGTTGTGTATTGCTCCTCTGTGCTCTAGGGTTAACATGCCTCCCTAGCGGTGCTCAACTCAAGCAAGAAGGAAGTTGAAATCGCCTCCTCAATGCGCTGCGACAGAATGACCCACTTATGCACGCTTACTGACTTCCTATGACGGCATTGTGGTGTGTCATTCTCACGAACAGGAAATAACAAGTGTACACATTTATCCACCTCTGACTGGTACTCGTGTTTGTCGTTGCCTTATTCGCTGGAGGGAAGGGCGTATATATTATGTGTAGAGTAGTGTTTAACGCCCGCTTTTACTACATACGGCACCGTAGACGATGACACTGATGATACATGAAATGAAGCTAGAACACCGGTGGAATGAGATTGCGAAGGAAACAGGAGATCCCGGAGAAAACCCGCCCCAGTGCCGTGTTGTCCACCACCAATCTCACTTTGCGGTCGCCTGGGATCGAACTCGGGACGCCTTGGTGAGAGCCAAGTGGTCCAACCACTGAGCCACACCGTGGCCACAGGAGGGGGATAACATATGTAGGGGAAGCAAGCACATGCTCTAGACTCGACCCTCCGGCACCCGACGTTGCGGGCTCAGAGTCGGTGGAGGTTGATGGATTTCTTCAGTGTAAAAATCCTTAGCATAGCTTGATTCGCCCGCCTCGGTAGCGTGGTAGTAGCATGTCTGCCTCACGTTCAAGAGGTCCCGATTTCGAATCTCGGTCAGGGTGAGTTACTTGGATAAGGTTTTACCTGGGGTTTTCCCTTATCCTGAAAAACGAATGTCGGGTAACTCTAAGCTCTATGGACCCTGGGCTCATTTGAGCATCCTTTCACCTATTCCAATCATCGTCCGATATGCCTTAATGTTGGAGGACGTAAATTACAAAAGGTAAAGTAGCTTGATTCGGCAGGGAAGTAAAGCCGATGTCGCTGATTTACTTGCACATGAATGATCCTCAAACCTGATAACAGCCTATGAGCACCATTTAAGTGCTCTTTCATGTCCATATAGAGTGGGAGGCTGAGAACTACAGCATTTAAAAAGCTTCCATAAAGTATAAAAGAGAGGTTTTCATTCCTTTATTAGGTGCATTTAAGGGACTTGCATATTTATACTATATATCGTTACTTATGGTAAATTGCAAGGCTTATAACTTAGGGTTTACAATCTACCCCGTAACTGAGGGCGTAACCCAAGAGATAAGAAGGGCAGGTGGTAGAGTAAAGTGAGGCAACACTTAAGTCTGTACTAAACCCATTTACTATATTCTAATGATTCATCTGAAGTACAAGGCACTCACTGAGTGTGGAGGAGACTTGGGGTGAAATGATAACAATTACATAATTATATTGAAGACCCATACGGGCTTACCTTGCAGATGCGTAATCGTGTAAGGTTGTGGATCTTGCTTGCTGACTTCCTAACCCATGATGTCTCTATTCTCGACTCTCTGAAGTGACTTACTACCCCTTGATGCTGGCTTAAGCAGCATTTAAGTATGAATTCTACCAAAATGGCGAACTAGTGCCAAAACAGCGTTCCCACGCTACAGAAAGCTACTAAACGTTTCCCAAGCAAAGCTAAGCATGATAATATTCCTCAAAATATTTGGCGTCTAGGTGACTCATTTTAATTTGGTCAGCAAAGTCCGCATGTGGCCATGCACGTGCTCGACATGAGTAAATAGTAAACTGATCTCTTAAGTTAAAGTCATGTGAAATATCGTGTAACTCTGTTCCCATAAATCAGCAGAATTAAGGACTTTAGATTGTGCAAAATGTGTCAACAAGTCACGGTATAGGAAGTAAGCATTAAGTAACAATGTTCCAGAACCTGATATGTTCCCAAGTATTCCTCAACCACAAACATAACAATATTGATGGTCCACTCCTAGGAGTGGCGAAATATAGAACGTGTAGCGTTTATAGTAGTATGGTGATTTGCTTAAATGACTATCAACACAAATATAGTTTTGTTGCTTTCTGTTGCAGAAGGTTCTTTACACCACCTTATATGCTCTATTAATTTAAAAGCTCATTTACAAGTAGTTGTTTTTCCTTTCATTTAATACATTGCAAATGATTGTAAGGACACATAACATGTTGCAATATATGCATCTGAGTAAGAGGAAACTGCAGTACCTATAATCCCAAGTATTAGACTAGCAAATTAATGCACATTTTTCGAGATTGTTGATTTTGAAACATGTTTTTCAGGCATTAACAAAATCACACTTTCTCCTCCAAACAAATATTTATTGTATTAATACTGAGTTCTAAACAAAATACAACACATGAAGTATTTAAATTAATTAATATATATATATATATATATATATATATATATATATATATATATATATATATATATATATATATGTGTGTGTGTGTGTGTGTGTGTCTTATCACAAAATTCCTAAAACTACAGAGCATATATAAGCATTTTAATGCATTTTATACATTGTAGAAGTAAAGAAGTAAGTCAGAGCAGATAAAAGGTGGAACTACATACAAGGAAATGTAACCCTAAGAAAACGTTTCCTTTTTAATTTACGTCACACTATGTTGTCATATCGGACGATGAACAAAATGGGTGAAAAGATACTCAAATAAGCTCAGGGTTTATAGAGCTTAGAGTTACCCGTCATTCGTCTTTCAAGATAATGGAAAACCGCTGTAAAAAGCTTATTCAGGTAACTCAGCTTTTCCGAAATTCAAACTTATACATCCTGAACGTGACACAGACAGGCTGCCATTTATGCTACCGAGGTGGGCGCAAACGTGCCCTAAAGGCACGGAAAAACGGGCCATACCTCAGTTGCAGTGTGGCATGAATTTAGGTGAAAAGAACGAAATTCTAAAAATACAATATACACAGTAAAATAAATAACTGAGACGCTCTAAAGATATTATTTTCTAAATTTAATCCAAGTTTATTTTTAAGCATTACTGCGAATTTTCCGTTAAATCGTAAAAATATATTTATCCACATTTCCAAAATCTTAGAAACTTCCACGTCAATTAAGAATAATTATTTGCTTTAAGTGTGTAGAAATGATGAAAACATTCAAGCTGTTTGTTTATGTAAATATTAATATGCTGTTCTGCAAATAGATTTTCTCGACGTCACTACTAATACAGATGTACTTTTTAAGACGTTGCATATGACGCAATGTTGCGCAGTAATTTATGGTCGAGTCCATATGTTAGTCTCCTTTCAGAGTAGAGAGGTATTTTTAGAGGTGGCGTGTGACCTTGCTCGGATGTGTGCGAGTGAAGATTGCTGATAAACTACCGGGTTAGATGACATATGACTAATCTGACAATCTGTTGTAAGAAAAAGGGATGTCAGATCAGTCATATGTCATCTAATCCACTAGTTTATCAGCAATCTTCTGGTGAAAGTAGAGATCTTACCCCCATCATTGATTTTCATGACGTCATTCGCACACATCCGAGCAAGGTCACGCGCCACCTCTAAAAATACCTCTGTACTCTGAAAGGAGACTAACATATAACGATAAACTTAATGAAAAGTATTCTATTTTGCATGGTAAGAAAAATAATACTTTATGCTTTTGTCTTCAAACGTGCATTGCTTGATGCCGGAGGGAACCAAGATCTATTGCTTCAAAATGAAGGTAATTGCGGCTTATCTGCAACTAGATTTCACACCTTTGTGTTTCTATGCAACACAAGTAACAAAATACACTTCTAACAATATATTTTATATAAAATTTTAAATATGTGCATAATGACAACTGAGTACATCAAATGGGGAGCATAAAGTTCTTCAGTGGAACTAACATGAGGCACTAGCAAGTTAGGAGGGATCTCTAGTCTGGCACACAGCACCACTTGTAGGACCTAGTGATTTCAACTTGTTCTTTGAGAGGCAGAAATGAACAAACGCCACAAAGAATATCCAGATTCTCCAAGGCGAGGAGAACTCTTTCCACAGCACAAATTGTAGTGTCCTGCCGCAGCAAATCAACCGCCGTATTCTGGTCCTATAACCTTAAACGGCATGATGGGAATAAAGAAATGTTGCCCAGTAACCTCGCACAAGGAGGTGTAGGGTCCTAGCACTCGCCTACGGACCTGAGAAAACCAATTAAAAGCTCTAGTTCATATTCCACGGGAATCGAAACCAGCACTTCTCCAATGCGAGACTTGCATATTAACATGGAGCCATTGTGCTAGAAAAGGTCGAAGGCAGACAGGAGAGAATTATTTTACACCTCCTATAATTGGAAAGATTCTTTGAATGCCTTTCACCCTTAAACCCTCACGTGAAATCCCTTGACAGAAGGGAAATTCTATCTATTTTCACCAAACGTATTGTAGAAAAGTTTCTGCGGTACTGATGGTTGCAACATTCAGGATCTGCTCCTAGTATCTGAAGTTAGACTGTAATTTACTCTGCCATAGACGGTGTCCCCTTTAAGTGACTTTAACTTCCATCATTCGTGATCGATATTGACTTGGAGCACGTTGCAGGTAGATTTTCTCACGTATTTACCAATTCCTGGACAATGAAAGTCTGGACAAACTTCTCGTACGCTTTCTGCTGGAAGATATTGAGTTTCAAATCTTCCATGATTCTCTATACCCTAGACAAACAAGCAAGTGTAATGAGGTTGTTTGGCAGATACCTGAACTCCAGCGAAGTTTAGTGAATTCTATTCAAGATGTCTGTACCATTCCTAGATTCAGGTAAGTATCTCACATTACAGGTTAACACATAATTTCACACCCTTACTGAATTTAAAGTTTGTATCTATTTATTACTAACGAAACAATGTTTTACGTTTTAAAATATTGATATAAATTATTTAAGGCGTTATAGAGAATTCTAAAAATTTATAGCTTGTAACATATTGATCTGATTATTTTAGTTAATTGATGGAAATTAATTATTTCTTCACACTAGCCGTATATAGGCTAAGGTTTCTGATAGAGTCAACATGCACAATTCAATGCCATGGCCGGGATTTGATCCGTGGTTCATGCCAAGGGTTACGTTACTTCTTATTGCCTACACCTATATGTGCAAAGAAGCTATTTATTAAAATCTTTACTTCAAAATAACTTGTAAATGGTTGAGGAATAAGCTTTCATTATAACAATTTGTAGAAGCTATAAAGATGACATACGGAGTAGAGAAAGTCATGTGACACAACGCATAAGATTTTTTACTTTTCCTTTTTTCATTTTTTGGCTTCAATGCATACTGTCTTAACGGCAGAGTATTGGCGTTTGTTAGAGAACAGATTCCAAACTTGCTTTTCTAGCGTAATATCAAGAATCCTCCCAGGAAAAAGCTCTTCACAAAGCAATATCCATGACATGTAATATTCCTTTATTAAAGGTGACTAATAAAATCCTTTGTAAATAAGGTTTACGCAGAATGTTCTTTGTACTTCACTTGCTTTTCACGTCTTCATAATAATTCAAAGAGGCATGTGCACATATTTCAATTTAAGTGCTGAAGGCTGGTATGTATATTACAAATACTGTTCAAGAGTAAAGTCCAAGGTTGGGGAGGTTTCAAAAAACTTACATCGTAAGAGCTTACATCATACTTACACCTCTAGAAGCATTTTAAAAATGGTTTTCTTCTTTTTCCGCTAAAGTAGTATTTTTTCGAGCTTAAAAACTGAATTACCAGTTTATATACAATAAAATTATAACAAGTTATTGGCACAAATAATGTGAATAGCAAACTAAATTTTTATGACAGGTGAAACTTTTAAGCCACGTATAAAATACAAATTTTGAAAGTGGTACATGAAAAGTACAAGATTGATTACATAAAAGTAAAAAAAAAAAAAACGTTAATTTCATTACCAAAAATACTTGCCATTTAGAGAATGTGGTTCACAACTGTTCTAAAATGCTGTTTCAAGGATTGAACACAAGGAAGCGCATCTAAGACAAGCTGCGAACATTTCAATTAAATTTATAATACTTAACATGAGAACATTAGAACACATTCAGAAAAGGCTAATATTGAGGAAAACATTTAATGTGCTATATTAACATAAATGTGCTTAAGCAGAAGTTTGCATAAACCACTAACACAAAAGTTATATTGAGTATTGATTATTTGGCTCAGTATGAATGTGTCGGAATTATATGCTACAGAACAAGGATTGTACTTTCTCCAGCAAGTGGTTACAATATTGGATTTCTGCCGTGGGACTCGACACCCCACTAGATGTTAGACGGATTCCGACAACCTTAGACTACATGCGCAGCTATGTGCATGACCGAAGTTATCTACTGACAGCCACTGACTACACCTCTAAGAAAATCTATGAGCTGTTTATGCTTCCATGTAAGGCTCCTGCTATGCGCATATCCCGGAATTGGACAGCGGGCACTCACTGTTCCGCTATGTTCTCCAACATCTCCTTGAAACATCTGTTGGCTAGACTCCGATCCCTTGGTTTATAGTGGTACATGACATCCTGGCCACCCGCAGTCGATTACATAGGATACGGCTCTCAGCTTCAAGTAAAATGAAATGAAATGTGATGGGGAGGATACGCTACAGCATAGACTTTATAAATGCCCAGTTGTGGCGCCGATTAAGGGACGCCTCATGGATTATCTACAGCAACTCTGTTTGACCCGATATATCTGGTGTGCCCCACAAATTCTTCTTGAACCGAACTTTGTGATCACTCCACCTACCAGACATCGGTTTTGTGTGTGGTTACTAGCTCATACAGTGTATTATGTACTACAACATTCGGAGTATGTGAATCCCTTTGACTGTGTGAGTTATCTGAAAACAGAACATGCTAAGCTCCTTGGTGATAGAAAATATGCCAAGTTTTATAACACATATCAATTCTTTTTGAACGAAGGTAAATGTTTCTGTGTTTATTAGTGCTTCTAGAAATCTCATTTTACTGTCAAACAAGTTTGTTCTCTAATTAGTTTTTGTCCAAAATGTAAATATCAGAATATGAAACACATGTTGTGAAGTTCATCATGTGAAACAAATGCACAAAGACTTACTTAATGTGAGAAATGTGTGTGTTAAAATTACCTCAGTAGAGATTATGAGAACATACACCATTAAATAAGGAGTGAAATTAAATTTAAGAGAAAATTTTCTGTGAACTCAAAGATATAAATTTCCGTATGGAGTTAGGGCAGGGGGACACTTTATCTACAATTTTAGTTTCTTGTAAAAACAAACTTTAACAACATTACAAACAAAATGGTTTTGCTTATGTTGAGAACATTTCATGGTTCGATGTGGAAAAAGTATAAGGTAAAACTTATTTTTGTTGCTGGTACATCCAACGTTAAGTCAGATCGGACGATGAATAAAATTATGATCCATAGAACTTAGTGTTACGAGACATTCATGTTTCAGGATAAGAGAAAATCCTGGGAAAATTCTTATCCAGGTAACTCACCCTGACCGAGTTCGAATCTTGGTCAGGGTGAGTTACCTGGATAAGGTTTTTCCGGGGTTTTCCTTTATCCTGTAAGACGAATGTCGGGTAACTCTAAGCTCCATGGACTTCGGACTCATTTGGGCATCGTTTCATCCATTCCATTCATCGTCGGATATGACTTAACGTTGGAGGACGTAAATTACAAAACAAAACAAAACAAAAAGAAAAAAGCCTCAACGTGAGGCGGACATACTACCATCCACGCTACCGAGGTGGGCATGGAACTCAGAAATTACTGATTTTCTGTTCAGGAAGACTGTCCGCAAATTTACTGTGATATAAATGGTTCTATTAAAGAAAGGTAAGACGAAACGTTTTTACCCTTACGATATATCATTCATTCATTCATTCATTCATTCATTCATTCATTCATTCATTCATTCGTTCGTTCGTTCGTTCGTACGTTCGTTCGTTCGTTAATTCGTTCGTTCGTACGTTCGTTCGTTCTTTCTTTCGTTCGTTCGTTCGTTCGTCCGTCCGTCCGTTCGTTCGTTCGTTGGTTCGTTGGTTCGTTGGTTCGTTGATTTGTTGGTTCGTTGGTTCGTTGGTTCTTTGGTTCGTTGGTTCGTTCGTTCGTTCCATCGTTCATTTGTTCGTTCCTTCGTTCATTCCTTCGTTCATTCCTTCGTTCATTCCTTCGTTCATTCCTTCATTCATTCATTCATTCATTCATTCATTCATTCATTCATTCATTCATTCATTCAGTCCTTCATTCCTTCTTTCCTTCATTCATTCCTTCATTCATTTATGAGAAACTTTAATGCACTATGTAGAGCTAGTTGACATATGTTACGTATAGTCATTCAGTTCACATATTAACCCATATGAAATTTACTTGAAGTATATCCTACATGTCGGATTGCAGTTTGGAAATAAAGCTTTTATGTGGGGAATTTGTTTTTAAATATACAGAAAATCGTAAACAGAAGAAAAATAGATATTTAGGATTACAATTTCTTTGGAACTGAAAGCCCACAATCTCACACTGGAGTCGCTGACTTAAACAAAACAATCGTAAGTTTCCCTTTATAGTCAAATTTTCCTTCGGTCTATTTGTTCCTCATTATATTTAAAATATACTTCTGAGGGAAAGAAACTTGAGATTTTATAAATAATTGCAAGATTATACCCAGCTCGCTCAATATTTAAGTTACACTTGGTGGTATTTGGACTGCTAATTAAAGCTTTCGCATATCCTAAAAACATGTATGCAGTATGTATATGCGTGCGTGTGTGTACACGGCAAATTATAGAACATTTAGTGATTTTGTATAAATGTAAGTTAATAAGAAAAATATCACACAAAAGCAACAGGTTGTTTTCCAGATGAGTATCTTGGCTCTGAGAACACCGCTGTTACAGGGCCAAGGTGCCTAACTCCTGAGTCAAGGGTACAGAGTTTATGATTATATGTGTGTTTAAATGATAAAGTATGCTGGGAATTAATTCTATAACATTCCCAAATATTCAAATATATTTTTTGGCAATGTATTTGATAAAAGTCCCCACTCTCATTGCTTTCTTCCAGAATTCTATGAATAGTCTTAAAAAACGGAAGGTGGCGGTACCTCGCACCTAGAGAATCCTGCAGGACACTACTTAAGCTTCTTTATTAATTATTAGTTTACTTTCATTATTTAAGTCTCCAAAGCCACTCAAGCACCTCCTACACCCTTCGAGTTCCACTTACTCGAACTACTTGCTAGCTACTTACGAAGTGTGCTTTTAAAGTAAGTACCGTTTGAACATTTTACTGGTGCATTGCAGTCGCTAATTTCGAGAATGCAGATTCAATAAGAAGCCAGACGGAGCTTTGAGCGTACGTTAATTTGTATCTTATTATTGTTAAGAGTTTTTAAATGTTCAAAGCAATCGGAACCCACCGACCTGAAGTCAGAGCTGTGATTCGTTTTTTGAATGTGAGAAATGTTGCATCAGAGAACACTCAACGCCATTTGTGCGAGGTTTATTGGTCAGTAATAATGAGTGACATGTCCGGCCATACACAGCCAAACAAACAAGATCTGATTGCATCATTTGGTGGAAACAATTCGATCATTCTCCCTACAGTCCAGGTTTGGCACCCAGCAATATTGACCTGTTTCTTCTTCCGTAGAAATCTTTTGGTGGAAAATATTTCAATGTCGATGATGTGAAACAAGAAGTGCAGATTTGACTTTCATTACATGAGGTATAACTTTTACCAATTTTTTACTGGTTTGTGTTACGAAAAACTCCTGAATAATGGCAGTGCCTGTGTGCAGAAGTAGTGTGAGGCGTAAGATAATGAATGCTAATAAAGTATTTAAAAATACTATTCTTTACTTTATTAAATTATCGCTACTTATTTCAAAATCGCGCCATGTGGAATCCTTATAATTATGTATTAATGCGAACATTCCAATTAACTAAG
Source organism: Mantis religiosa (assembly GCA_030765055.1). Taxonomy (NCBI): domain Eukaryota; kingdom Metazoa; phylum Arthropoda; class Insecta; order Mantodea; family Mantidae; genus Mantis; species Mantis religiosa. The sequence goes on along the minus strand of CM060948.1, from coordinate 161,496,115 downwards.
TAAATTTCACTAACAAAGTAAGCTTGGGTGAGACATACTGAGTTTTCGTGTGCAAGTTGTGTTGCTTAAAGCTATGTGTATTATCATCATTCTGATGACATGCCATCTTGTGACTGTTGCATAATATGCATTGTTAACGTGTACACACATCGTGAATCCTTAATCCCAGAGTTTTCTTTTACATTTATGATCCCTTTTGCTCTTTTATTTGAGGTAATTTGTTTTCTTTAGGTCATTATTTTTCCATTTTGTTGTTATGTGTGTTTATTTAGCCATTTTCTTGCTTTGACATTCCGTACATAAATAATATTATATTATGGACATTTACATTGGGATGTATTTTAAAACATTAAGAAGTCACTGTTCATCTGAGAACGGCTATACAGAGCATATTGTATTTTTAATGCTTAGTCTAGAACAGGTTGTTTGCGGGTGGAGTGGCTCTTGTTGCGGGCGCCACTATAAATTCATGTCTTCAAGTAGGGATAAGACGTGTCAGTTTGCCAACTTCCGCGATAATGAGTGCGCAGTCATGTTACTGTTATCCGTACTTTCTATGTCATGTCATACGCTGTGAAGTCCTCTCCAGGTTCAAGAATTTTGTAGAATCTGACAAACACAAAAGAGTTGATGATAATGTTTTGTATGACCTTCATGAAATCCCATTTTCTTAAAATTATTGCGAGAATTTTGAAATCAGAACATGAAACAAACATTTTTACATTTATTTTTAAATTTATCTTATTATTCTTAACGGTACTATGTCTTCTTAGTTATACCTGTGTAAACATTAGTTATACTTTTCTCTACATTGATTTAATTGTATTAAATACATTTGAGGTATATTTAATATTCTATAAACATTATGTCTTTAAAAAGTTAGTCATTTTATAGGTAGCTTTAAAACAGTTTTACGGTCCCTGATTATGAGTGAGGTTCAGATATATTGGAAATTTCAATAAGGAAGTAATTAAGAAAAGTTCCTTAAATTACAATAGGCACATTATGGTGATAAACGCATTACCTCTTTAGCTTGGGGTTATATGTTACTGCTAGCCATGAGTACCATTGAGTCTACTCTGAACATCATATCTATTGCTTTGAGACAGAATGGTTTATATCGATGGTTCAGTATGATAAGGCAAATCCTGCTTAACAGTTAATCACTGTGTCATGCAACATTTTTAAATGCACATATTCCATTCTCATATGAAAATATTCTAGCACATTTAGTGGCTTAAACGGAATAAGGTTACAATTTTACTCTTACTTATAGTCCAACCATATGTTAAATATGGTTGATACTTTTAGAAACAGATATTATTTATGTTTGCTTAAACCTAATTTAAAATGTTTCTTGTTCTCAGTTACAACTGAGTTATATGTATTATTTTCTACCCTTCAAAACATGAGCCGACGTGGTGTGGCATATCTCTACTACATTTCGCGATGGATTAAAGTGACGTGACATCATCTAATACCAACAGTGTGCACGAGTCAAAGAGCTATCCTTCCATTCTCTACTGGTGTAACTGATGCCCTTGAGAAATTTTCTCCCGTTTGGAGGAAAGAGTGCTCTTACCGGAGCTTTATTTAATTATTCAGACGATTTTTAATTGGTTGATTACAGCGTACATGAAGCACTTGATAGAGAAAAGAGAATAATTCCACACTTGCCCGGCAGCTCTTATCCGCTGCACGTTATCTGGAGTAACACTTCTGGCCGCTGATCGATACTGCTTTAACAATAGCTTCGTGGAATCTGCGATCGTCGTATGTATGTTCTGCTGCAGGGAGCCAGACTAATTACCAGGAGTTGGAATTTATATCCAATTTCATAATCGTTACCTGCCACTGAGCACAAAAAGAAGCGCATATTTGCATTTCAAAACACAAAAGACGCAATAAATGATAGAAAATATCATTCGCATGCTACATTTGTGATAGACAATTTCATGACATATCGTCTGAAAGTTATCTTGAAATTTTATCTCACAGAAATGTTGGTAAAATTTCTTGGAAGATCCTTCCTGCTGGAGACTGAACAAAGAACTAATAACGAATGAAGGGGGCATAAAATTTAATAATAGAAAGAACGGTTTATTTGTCATTTAAAACCCTTAACCTCTAAGGCAACATTAAGCTGGACTGTATGCTGGTTTGTAGTTATTCATTTCTTTTGCCAAAGCTTTTTAAAATATCCACACGTGATTTCTACTATAGTACTCCATCTGAGGAGTTCTATGTCATAGGACATACAATTTCAAATCGGGGGAAACATAGGATGCGTCTAATGATGTCTACTTTCCTGAAATGCACTGGTGTTAATATGTTAGATCTTAAATTTAAGCTACAATTATATCACAACTACGTTTTCTCAAATGTATATTCCTTTTTCTCACTGTAAATGCTTAAAGAATTTGGTATACTTAAGTGAGATGATCTATTAAACACACTGTATTGGAGTTATATTTTAAGTATATTACACTTTAAAATTTCAGATTTTTGTTTAAAATGTCATATGCAAAGTCCCACTTAAAAAAACTACCACGATAAGTTCTGCATAGTTCAGTATTAAGAGGTACAGTGTTCTCATATATTGCAAAAGTCTTGGCTTTCTGCTTTGACTGGTTTGTGAAAGAAATGAACATATATGTATTACAATTTGGCTTTATGTAGCAAAAAGATTTTAGAAGCTATTAGTTCCTATGGGACATTAAGAACACATAATTTTTAAAATTAAAAATAGATATAAACATAATGATTTATTTATATTCAGAGATGGATTAGCCATATGTCCATATAACGCTTACACACCCGACTCCCCATAAGAACCCTCTGCCACAAAACAGCAGTAATTTTGACTAACGAAGCTTTCATTCCCTTTCTTTGGTTGCAAATGTATTAAATTATCACTTATATAAAAGTAATTTGGTAATTACCAAACGCGACACTATCTTAAATCCTTCTCTTATGCTTAAATGTTCATTAAAACACCATTGTTTGTATTTATTTAATCTCCTCCAACGTAAGCCAGATCGTACCAAGAATAAAGTGAGTGAAATGATACTCCAGTGAGCCCAGGGTCCATAGAGCTTAGAGTTACCAGAAATTGATCTTTCAGTATAAGGAAAGACATTCATATTTCAAGTTAAGGGAAAGCCCCGGCAAAACCTTATCCATATAACTCACCCTGACCGAGATTCGAACTCGGGATCTCTTGAACATCAGGCAGACACGCTACATTCCACGCTACTGGACGATACGAAATACAGGTGCAATGGATGAAAAGAAATCTGAGTATGGAGCAATTGATGGAATTAATGACGGATGAACCTGAAGAACCCAGACATAATCCGCCCAGACACTGCTTCATCCAACACAAATCCCACGTGCATTCCCCAAGAAATGAAGTAATCACTCGACCTCGTTGCCACTCTCTTATCATATAAAACACAATTTGAAAAAAAACTGGAAAATATTGATATTTCGACTTGTTTAACTTTTGATGCATTAGAACCTCTTTCCCTTTATGGTAGCAGCTAAGGATACCAAATAGCATATTTTCTACTTCTTCATAAAGTTAGAAACCTGCTTCTACGTTTAAAATCAACACACACAAATACACACACATACTCACATATACACAAATATTTGAAAAATGCAACTTCTGGCCTCAGAGGTGTAGTCAGATTTGCATATTAACACGATTCGATTATCCAACATCAGAATTAGGAGTACTTAAATAGTTTGGCCCATAGTTTAATTATATTTATAGCAAAAGTTAAGTTCCTTTGATACTGTGGATTTTTCTCGAGGCATGAGGTAGGTGCAAATATGGGGCAACAAATTGCATTGATAAAATTATTTCGCATTTACATAAAAATAATTAGAATTCACAATCTGTACAGAAATGTGAAATGAATATTTCAAAGGAAATTAATCGTTCTTCCACAAAGGCTGTGTGTAGGCGATGATTTTAATACGTAGAATCAAATTGAAAAATTCAATGCTATAGCGTTGCAGAACATTTTAAAACTTAAGAAATGAAAATTCTTTTAATAACTAGACTTTTTTTTAAATGTACGTCCTCCAACGTGAAGTCATAACAAATGATGAATGGAATGGATGATATGTTGCTCAAATGAGTCCAGGTTCCATAGAACTTAGTGTTACCCGACATTCGTCGATACCCAGAGTTAAATACATCAGCTTCCGCTGATTGATATTCATATGTATGGTCACATTTGTGCCTCTATCTATTTTAAAAAATCATATACTTATATTCTAAAGCTGAATTTAAGTTGGTGGATTTTGAAAGGATGCATCTCACAAGCATGTAAGATATGCAGCGTAAGCAAAAATGTGAAGTTTGTAGAGATTCTTCAAGCTGGGCAGATAAAAATTATTGGATTAGTAGAGATTTTATCTGTGCAGCAGCGATACAGATCATAGGACTGTATATATGGAAGGAAAGAGAGGCTACAGTTCTTTTCCTTTGGAGAAGTATACACTTATAGCCGGTTAATCTGTGCCCTGGACTATGCTGTGAGGAATTTCAGCTTGTGGTGGATAGTGGTTATAAGTACAAAGTATTTGGCGCGAAGTTTGATTAAAATTGTGAATGTGTTACACGGATGCCTTATTTAGTTTTCCAGAAGAAAAGAATGGCAAGCTCGCTAACGTTGCGTACATACATCTCTATGGTGTATAAATGCAGAAATACGCTATTAATCCAGCTAAGAGAATATCTACAAACTACACACTTTTTCTTATGCTGCAAAACTTACGAGCACCCTTCCAGAATACACGTCCTAAATTCGTGGAATATTTTCCTCTGAAAGTACATTGAAATAAAGCATCAAAGTTTGTCGTAACACGATCAGGGTGAAGTCCTTGTCAATACATTGCATCGAGGGAAATATTACTCCAGAAGAAATAAATTGGCCGTTATACATTTGAAGAAACATCTGTAGTGCTTCCTGTGTAAGGTCAAACTTCATCTCAAATTTCACTGGACAGAGCTTTTGTTATTTCAGGTTTCTGCAACCTCACTACTTTATTAACATAGGATGGAAGTAGCTCGATTTCTCTTTTAATAGACTATCGATTATACGTATAAAATATATAGACAATTTGTTAAAGTAGTCCATGTTTTGTAAGGTGATAATGCGAACCAAAACAAGAATAATATGTAGAGTAAACATGGGTTTTAGAACGCATAATACTTTTTCTTTAACTGCTGGATATTTAATGACACTGTTGATACTGAATGTAAGTATACTTTGGGTATATAGAATTGTTTAGGTACCTCTAGTTTCCCACAACGTTTTTCCTTAGCTAATATGGGTAGAACCTTCTTATCTGATATATCAGCAAAGTCCTTGATGAATAGGTCCCTTATTGATTTGAAGCAAATGAGGCGTAACGCCAACCTAAGGCCAGTCCAAATATGTGAAACTGAGGAAGTCACGAAAGTTTTAATGTCATTAACTGTGTGGTGTTGATTTGTAAAATACATCATTGTTTGCTAAATAAAATGAAGATAAAATCTATTGTTTGTCTAGTTTAACAGTTGTATGCTTTAGATAAACTAACATTTATTCCATTTTTGTTTCGGATTTAAAGCAATATAAACAACTGGATATATTTGAAGGGAATAAAAATACGATGGTGATTAAAACAAGATATAACAAATTTATTTTTGCAAAGAATATATTTTCATTTCTGGTAAAGACATCTCATTTTCCTCCTTTTTAACACACTCCTCTTACTGTCACACTCTTTTCTATTCCATCACAATTAAAGATTTTTGTTTCTCGATATCTAAAGGACGCCTAGCGTTGCAACAGTGATGCGACTGCACAAGATGTCACGAGGGATAAGAGCGCCTGTGGAGAGAAGTCCTGTGCGACAGCTCTTTGTTGTCTTTAGCTTACAATTCACGTCCCAGAAGAGAGTGAAACGTGCCTTTCTGGTAATGACCTGTTGCCATTCTGACTGTCCTTTTGCTTTCTGGGACATGGTGATGCACATGCAGGCAAGTCATCTCTTTTAACGTGATATCGTGCCAGAAATTATGTAGAAGTTTGAATATGTATCATCTTGTTCATTAGCGAGTACCCTGGGTACCTACGTTATACATAAAAACGAGACTTGCAATAATGACATAAGCGGATTCGACACTAATACTCAATTTTCTGGTCAAAACTTCTACGGAAATTGCCTGTCCCCCCAAAAAAAGCGTTAGCGTACCTAATATTCACATCAGTAGCGGCCATGCCGAGACGATTGCTCATACATAGATCCACTTTTAAACACATCAATCCACTCTCGTACTCTTCTCACGTTAATGAAGCTATCTCTATACAATTCCGACATCCGTCTATGGATTTTTTGAGGTTTCAGTACTCTCACCACTAAAACGTGTTTGCTGTTCTACGGTGCATGCAGCTAGGGTGTGATCAACTATCTTTCCTGTTCAGCATATCATTCCCTTTGTCGACATATTCGAAACATTTTCAAAGCATGTATCTGCACCGCATGGCTCTTAATCTACTGATGTATCCTGAATCATGTTCGTACATAGCTTAAATGCGAAAAATAGTTCGCTATCCGTTACCTCCACAGATATTGTAATTAGGTTTTCATATGCTTTAATTTTGCTAAATCTGTTTAACTAAAGTTACCTTTGCATATTTTAACCCATGTATTTGCTATAACTCATTATGATTAATGAGTGCATTCTAAAACATACGCCACCCTTATATTCAACGCTGTATTATCTGGTTTACGATGTTCCAAAAGTATGTACGTGAAGATAACCTCCTTCTGATATCTTATTCTTTTGGGCTTTGAATGCTTGATTTTCATTTATGTAACATTTAAACGTCACTATGCGTCATCCAGAGAGATTCTATTTACTTTTTATAAACAGAGTACGTTTGAAATTCATTGTGACTTGATCCACAAAGCTAATGTTGGCAAAAGCTGTACGTGTTTTAAGATAAATATACAGACAGATGGACCGACAGATGTAAATATAGGTCTCTTTATTTTACAAGAAAATCAAAGATTGTTCAGCAATGTCAATAAAATACACTAAAGTTTCACAGTTGTTATCTATAGCGTTAAGATATTCTAATTTCACAACATTCACAGAGTCCATAAAGAAGGTTAAAAAGGAAATTTGTTTTCACTAATCCTTAAAAAAATATAATCATAAAACCTTAGACATTACTAGGTGAAACGTTGAACAGGTTTAAAGACACGCTTTGAAAACTATTTCATCATTGGAAAATGTACTGTTACGCATATATATTTCGGGGCAGTTTAAAGTATAGTAGCCATGAACACTTAAATATAATATGTAATTGTTAATACTTCCCTTTATATAGAGTGCATGGACTAAAATAAACAATGATACCTAAGTTAAGACAGTTAGGTTTAAAAATGATGGCCCTCAGTGGGTCAACAATGTAAACCCACACATAATTCTAATACACATTTGTGGAAATTTAATAGTTTATTTGCTGGATAATGGTAGTGTTCCTGTGCATAATAAACATTTAATAAGTATTTAAACGGAATTTAGTGCTTGAAAGCCCTTAAGGCAAATAATTCGTTATTAGTTTTATGTGAAATATAAGAATATGATGTTCTCAAAGTAGTTAACTTTAAGATTAATGCCCAGAAAATTAAAACGTTTATCAGGACTAGAATGTTTTTGATTAAAGTTTAAGGGAATTCCTTTATCATCATTAATAATCAAACCATTTTATAATATTAATTGATAAACTACATAGATTTTCATCTATAACACTACAAACAGTGTAGCAATAATTAATATAAGATAAGTACATTTATCTACACATTCATCTTGAACGTATCCAGTGAAACCATTAATGTAGATAGTAGAGAACCAAGGCCCAAGCACAGAGCCTTCTGGGACAGCATGCCTTACTAATTTCATTTTCGACTATTGAGCATTTACAATAGCAGATTGTTGCCTCTTTGACAAATATATATATCAAAATTTAAACTAGTGTTATTAAAAGTATAACATTTAAAGTTCTATACGTGAATTTATGAGGTGCGGTTTCGAAGATTTTAGAGAAATTAAAAGAAAACTGGATATGGATATTACACTCCTCTGGGCGATAGAATAACATAAAACAATATCATTTTAGCTGCAATTATTTCTAAAGACCAAATGCATTTGTAGAAGAGTGAATAGGCCTCGGAGTAGCCCATTATCTGACTGTTAACAACAACCTTAAAAATCATCCGTAAAATAGTTGAAGTAGAAACAGGTCTACAGTTACTAAGTTCTGATTTACGTCGCTCTTATAAGTATACATTAAGTTGGCAGAGTAAAAGACTTCAAGAAGTGTACGTAAACCAAGGCATAAGTGAATAATATGAGTAATTACAAGGAATAAAGATACTATTTTATGAATATTAAAACTTATGCAGTGGATGTCCAAGAATATGTTCTTTTAAATTCTCAATATGTTAATAAATATCTTTAAGGTAATGAGGTTAAATTTTGAATTTACCAACACAACTCAGTGTTATTTAATAACTGAAATCCCATTATATTAGTAGATATATCTTCTTTAGTATTCTATTTATGCTATTTATAAAACAACCATTAAAACCCTCAGCATTGTGATCTGGTCAAAGCATATCTATTTTGTACTCAAAATAGTTTATTTTCGTTCCTAGAGCTTATAAACAAAAAAGGCGGAATAATTATCTTTTGCATGTAAAATTTAGCAGTTGCTTATATGTTTTTATATCACGTTAGGCTTGAGTGCAAGAATCCTATAATAATCAAAAATATAAAATTTATTTTCTTAACTTTGGGTTTGTATACCATTTTTGCGATTGGAGCTTTGCCATCTTTAATTTAATGGCTGTTAATGGAAAGGCGTGGTCTATGGCATCAATTAGCATGATATTAAAACAACATACCCGAATATTTATATTATTCAAACTATACATCTCAGTACAACTGGTTATCTTTAAAATAGATATTAATTAGTGTGAATTAATATTAATTTGCTTTATCAATTTACATACAGAGTAAGAACATATAGCGCGTGCTTCTTGTTTGGTGTCATTAAATGAAGTAAATTAGGTTCCCAGCCCTTTAATATTTATTTACAGTCCAAAATATTATAAGAGTTTTGTAACGTTAACCAAATATTCAGGATATGCAAAAACAGTATATATACTGTCGGGAAGCCGTTATCTATGATAGCGCGGCTAGTGCACACAAAGAGCCGGCAAATAAAGATAGCTGAGATAAAGGACTTGCCGACATAGATTAAGTTACGCTTCTGGAAGGTGATAGAATATTCGGTTTCTTTATTGTTCCGGAAATGTCAATAATTTATCAATAAGGTATTTAAGAAGGCGATGACAGTCGCGGGAGTCGTGATCAAATGTTGTGTAAGAAGAGTGTTGCAAACAGAGGTAATCAGAACGTTTGTTGTGATCTCGACCTTGGTATACTGTGTGTATGTGACGTAATTCTGTTACGTAAGGATTGAACAGAGTATATCTCTACGCAAATAAAGAACATTTAGAATTTCGGCAAATTGGACTTTTAATTCTACGAACCCACAAAGTCACTATAAATATATAGGTGTGTGAGTAAACCACAGTACAGAAAATTCACTTAATCCATCTGTGAAGTCATTAAAATATTGGTATTACTATTTGGTGCTCAATAAAGATATCAAATATTAAAGCATTAAATAAAATAAGACATATCTTATGTATACTGTTGAGCTTCATATTTCATATTGTTTCGGCAATAATAGTAAATAGTAACGTGGTATCTTCATTACATTAAGTTGGTTTTTATTTAACCATTGTTGCACTAAGTACAGAACTATGCATAGAACTGTAGATCCAACATGCTTGTTATTTAATTAATGATAAATAAAGTACAAGTGAATTCTCACAGATCCTAAATTGTTAAAATTGCAGAACCAAGAATGAATTATCCGAATAACTCCAAAATTTGTGGAAGTATAGAAGAGTGTACAGGTAATAAGTGATTAGGTTTTCAAGGAGATGGGGTACACGTAGACCGAGCAGAGTCCTCGTGTGTCAGTCCGATAAGATCAGTGTTGCGCACGGTGTAGTCAGTGCAGAGCTGTCAAACACAGTTGAAATAATAAAGGAGTGCCAGTATGTATGGATAGATGGATAGATGGATAGATGAAGGTCGTACGCAGCGAAGAGCGGTAACTGGACCACAGAAAATTACCACAGGATGGGATGACCGTCTTGTCCGTATGGTCCTAGCGGACCATACAGCTTTATTCACACTATTGGCTCGACACTGGAGCACTGCAACAGATGTGAACTTCTCTGCATCATCGGTTCGTCGCCGTCTGCTGCAGGTTGGACTGGTTGCACGTATGCCATTACGTCGGCTTCCATTGTTAAAGTTCCTCCGACTGCAATGTGCATGTGAACACTGTCACTGGAGTGCTGAGTGGCAAAAAGTAGTCTTTTCGGATGTATACCGCTTCAACGTGTCCTACAGTGATGGCCGCATACGTGCCTGACGGTACCGTGATGAGCCCAACCTGGAGAACTGCATTGTTGCGCGGCATAGCAGACAAACACCGGGTGTGATGGTTTGCGGCACCATTGACTACAAAAACCGATCTCGCCTCCTACGAATAGAGGGCACTTAGAACAGCAACTGGCACTTAACGGTGCTTGTAGAGCCTCAGGTGCTCTCCCTGCTTCAGGCCTCTCCTCAGGCCATATTTCAACAGGAAAATGCCCGGCCACATATTGCGAGGAATGCACAAGCCTTCTTCAAAGAGTATCAGGTACCCTAGCCTGCACGTTCGACTGACATGTCACCCATCGAACATGGCTACAATATGGCTGTCTGCACCTGATGCGTCATGGTCCTCCATTAGCTCGTGTCATGGAGTTGTGGGCAAACTGCGTGGAGAGAAATTCCTCAGGAACGTTTTCAGAACATTTTTTATGCAATGCCACGGCATAAAGCAGCTCTAATTTCAGCGCAGTGAGGCCAAATGAAATACTAAATATTAGGGCTCAAAGTTTATGTATAGATTTGAAAAGTTAATAACTTGCTACTTGTCATGTACATAATCTGTTATATTAAATTCATTGAATTCATTCGTTTCCTTCTTGACGTTATAAATTTTAACAAACAGCGGTGTATAATATTTGATCATCTCGTTAGTTACATTTGCCGTAAAGAATTGAGATTCTATACTTACAAGAACCATATTTTCACGTTCTTGCGCCATATTTTCACGTTCTTCTACAGCTACTTGTAGAACTTCTGTGTTGGTTGCTGTTTCGTAGTTATCAGTTTAATGTGACAGTGTGTGTATATATAATTGCAGCAGCAGTTATTAAGCACTCAAAATATTACAGGCTTATCACGTCGGGATCACCAAATGTAGATTTGTTTCATTATTTACTTTTATTTTACTTATCAAAAATGAAATCATAAGCATGTTGAATCTACGTAATAAAATCGGCGTTGCTAACGAAAAAAAAGACAAGCGCTAAATACACGTCTATTACAGCATTTGAAAAAAGTATTTATACAGTCCAAGTATATGTGACATGGTGCCACGGAATCATGTATAGATCTAGCAAGTAGATCCTGCACTGTTTGACAAGAAACTTTGTAATGTCTTCAGAAACATCAGGAATGTCTCCAACGTAAAAAAAAAATCACAATAAGAGAGCAGAAAGGGAGAGAAAGTGTGTGCTTGCCTGCTAGTGTATGCGTGAGTGTGTAAAGTGTTTGCTATCGCGTTAACGTGCCCTTTTGGATAGTTTTCTAAACAGTCTTGAAACGTTATTGGTTGAGCAAAGCAAATGCATAGGGCTAACAGCTTCGCAAGTGTTTGTCATTGTTAAACTGGGGCATGTGAACCATCCAGTTAGTAATAGATTATGTCAACAAATATGGAAATGATATTGATCTACTTGAAGCAGGTGTGAAGTTTACCATGTCGCTTTAGGTCTCGCCTGTTGTGACATAGTTCGCCTTCATGCGCACTGAGAAACAGATTCTTGAGAACATTTTAGACATTTCTTCGACCTATCTAATATTTACTTTGCTCCCTATACAATAGCATTATACACGCTAAAATAAATATTAGTTAAATATGATACAACAAAACAAACTCTTTCCACTAACTGATAAATAATACTGTACAAATAAATAATGTACAGGAGTACATTTGCATAAAATCTTAGTTAATTGATGAAAATTAATCATTTCTTCATACTAGCTGTATATAGGCTAAGGCTTTTGATAGAGTCAAAAGAAAAATACAATGTCATGGCCGGGTTTTGAACCACAGATCTCCTGGTTTCTGTCCAGTCGCTATTACCTATTGAGCTACCATGACCAACTTCCCGTCATGGTATTACATTCTCAATTTGACTCGTATATTTCCCGGGTAAACCACTAGGGGCTCTCGCATTCGAGATACATCGTCTGTAGCTCAATGGGTAAGAGCAACTGGATGGAAACCACCAGATCCATGGCTCAAATTTTGGCCATGACATTGAATTTTTCATTTTGACTCTATCAAAAACCTTAGCCTATATACAGCTAGTATGAAGAAATGATTAATTTCCATCAATTAACTAAAATAATAAGGGTTAAATGATGAATTCTGTGACTCAAGTACTTACGATAATAAGTTCGCCAGTTGGTAGCTCAATAGGTAAGAGCAACTGGACGGAAACCAGGAGATCCGTGGTTCAAATCCCAGTCATGGCACTGCATTTTTCATGTTGACTCTATCTATCAAAGACATTTGCATAAAATCTTTCACTTCATTGACTTTCACTTAAATGAATCGCGCTGGTTCCGGCGTAGAACGGTTGACATTGGAAATGCTTTGTGCAAGCGATGGCAAGAGAATGTCTTGATTGCTGATTCTAGTGCACGAGTATCGCTTTAATTTCACGTCTGTTATTGGTTGCCTCGGATGATGCACTTTCTTTACTGCTTCTCTGATAAAGCATTCAATCATCTGCATTTAAATACACTGTCATCATGTCCTGCGCCATGGCATAGTGGACTGAGGCTTTGATTCCCTGCCATGGAATGCAGCCCGGGATCTATCCCACCCCTGGGGGTGAAGATTATAAGTCCCGGGTATAGGACCGCTGCCCGCTCAGCATTGTGAGGAAATTGAGGAGCTTACGATAGCTAAGCGGCCCTGCTCAGGAAGGCCAACTTTCCGGCTGTGGTTACCGAGATGCTGACCACATCTTGTCCCTGTATCGGTTGGATGATCGTCCACCTCTACTTTGCTTATGTGAGCGTGAGGCCAGTAGTTGGTTGGTAGGCCTTGGCCCTCTGTGGGCCGTCGCGCCATGTGTTATTTATTATTATTTTACACTGTCACCATCACGATACTTCTTAGCTTCATATAGTGCAAGAATTAAGTGATAGGCTAAAATTGACTAAACTTTTGTTCGCGTCAACTTTGAGTCCTTAATTGCCAAAATACCTGCTGAAAGTAAATTAAGTACCTTAGGTATTTAGTTACTATACTGCTGTGTTCAATAAGCTTCGTATCTGTATTTGTGCTTGTATTCGATGTATCTTCTGTTTCATGCTGATACAATTTGTTCAAAATTTCATTGACAAAAATTGAAATTTCAATCATTTTATATTAATATTCAGTTTATGAATAATCATACAAGTGTGAGGAATACAAATTATCATTTTAATAAAATTTAAAGGAATATTTTCCTTGCAAGTGATTACATGTACTGATTTTTTTTGTATAGCTTTAACTTGAAAGCAAAATTTCTAGTTATATGTGGCTTAATGATTTCCGAGAAGATTAATGAGAGAGATCAAAATAGAATTTTCCTCCAATGCTAAAACAGAAACCATTAGTTGATCTCGAAAAAGCAAATTGAAAAAGGAATTGGGTAATTACCTATATATAATTTAATAATGAGAGAACGTAAGCTTTCACGGCCGGAGTCCATAATACAATTAATTATTTCCGGTCTGTTTTGCTGTGGTCTGTTGGCGTAAGAACGTCCAAACGATTCGTCCACAACTGCGGTAGACATCCTCAGTGGCGCGGTCGAAGTTTCCTTGCAGTGGACGAATCGTTTGGAAGTTCTTACGCCAACAGACCACGGCAAAACAGCCAGGAAATAATTAATTGTATTATAGTTTATTAAGTATACACGCTGCTCTTCTTTTTTGCGTATTGCTCTGTGTACGTGACACAAAGAGTACTATGTAGTAATACTTTAACACGTTGCTTTAAGTTTGTAAATATGTGTTTCTGTCCTAACCATTTTATAGGTGTGATACAGAAAAAGCTTTAGTTCGCTTTTTAATAGTTATCCCTGAGTGCGATACACTTCTCGTAACTTTAAATTAACGTTTCAATCTACCTCTCAAAAAGGCGAGAAGCCTTATCTGCAAAATGGGTCTAAAGAGCATCCATCACTTCTTCGTCACACTTAAATTTACTTCCTCGAAGACCTTCTTGAATTTTGAGAAGAGAAAATAAGTCACTCGGAGCTAGATCTGAGCTGTAGGGTGGATGACCGATTTCACTGAACTAACATTCCCTTGCAGCTTTCTTTGTAACAACAAAGTGTGCATAAGCCCGTTGTCATGAAGACAGCTCAGTGATGGAAGCATGCAGTCTGTGCATTACGCCAGCATAGTACTTCTCATTTACAGTGGTGCTTCTTTCCTTGAAGGCGATGAAGAGTATTTCTTCAAGGTTCCAAAAGATTGTGGCCTTGATCTTCTTGCTAGACCGTGAAGTTGGCCTTTAGGGGTATTGCTTTGCCAGGTTTACGTCACTCCATTGAGTTTCTTTTGAGCAAGAGATCGTAGTAGAGGACCGTTCTTTCAATACCGTAATTAAAGTTTGCAGAACTTCTCTCTCATTGCCGTAGTAGAGTTCCAGAAGTTGATGACAAAGATGACTTGTTGCCTCTTTTGTACTGAAGAAAGAAGTCTAGTCAACTATCTTGTCCCAACGATCTTCATTTTGAAATATATGGATAACTCGAAGGACCGTACTATTAGAAAGACTCAACCTTGTTCCTATTTTCTTTTTAACTTAGAGCCGATGCTTTTCCATAACTTTTACTTACACATGAGCATTGTCTTCAGGGTCGATCTGCATGATTTACGTCTTCAGTGCCTTCTTGACCCATTCGAAAAAGCCGCGTTCATTCTTTTACTGTGGAGTATAAGGTGAATATTTTCCGATATAAACCCTCCAATCACTGTTTAATGCCATTTGGAGTAAGAACTTCTTTTGTGAAGAATTTAATAATCGTTCGAAACTCAGTTTTGAACATGTGAGAATCTTCAACACACAGCCTTATTTATACAGTTATATATGAGTGACTGAAGACAGCGGAGCGAAAGTTACAGATAATTAACTTAGCAGGTTATATGCGGCCTATAGCAGGAATTTTTGTAGCTGATAAACCTTATCGAGAGCGGACAATTATGGACTTACTCTATTGCTTTTAGAATGCATCATATTCAACTGCATGAACTGGTTAAGTTGCCTTTCCTAAAAGGTTTTAGTACACGTATTATTAGACTGAAAATCTGTCATAGTGATGCTATTGGTTTTGTAGACTTTACTGGGAGAAAATCTTCTTAATATTGCTTTGTCTTCCATAACTAAAGACACCTTTGCAGTGGAACCTCTAAAATCGTTAAAGAAGCGCTTTAAAGATATGAGGTATTTACATTAATAATAATAGTAATAATAATAATAATAATAATAATAATAATAATAATAATAATAATAATAATAATAATAATAATAATAATAATAATAATAATAATAATAATAATAATAATAATAATAATAATAATAATAATAATAATAATAATAATAATAATAATAATAATAATAATAATAATAATAATAATAATAATAATAATAATAATAATAATAATAATAATAATAATAATAATAATAATAATAATAATAATAATAATAATAATAATAATAATAATAATAATAATAATAATAATAATAATAATAATAATAATAATAATAATAATAATAATAATAATAATAATAATAATAATAATAATAATAATAATAATAATAATAATAATAATAATAATAATAATAATAATAATAATAATAATAATAATAATAATAATAATAATAATAATAATAATAATAATAATAATAATAATAATAATAATAATAATAATAATAATAATAATAATAATAATAATAATAATAATAATAATAATAATAATAATAATAATAATAATAATAATAATAATAATAATAATAATAATAATAATAATAATAATAATAATAATAATAATAATAATGATGATAATGATGATGATAATGATAATGATTTTTTTGCTTTATTGATATCAACAGCATTGTAATACTACATGCTTTATAATTACGTGTCAGATTTTGAATTAGTAATTGTAAACATTATAACAATTTTACATTGGGTTATTCTCTATTTTAGACACTATGTACATTAAATTGAGTCTATTCTTCTAGCTTATTTTTGGGAGTTCGCAATTTGTAATTATTTCACTCTAAATACTTGTCATATTTGTAGAAGTGGTGCTTTATGTTTTAGTTAATCGTAATATTATAATGAAACCGGAGTAAGTTGATTGTATAGAGTTCACAATTTGTCGTTATTACACTCCAAACACTTCAGTCCATGTCTGTGATTTTTACAGAAGTTGCAAATTTTACGAACGACTTCAGGTGATTATTCGCAATATTCTCGTTGGTGGTAGGCCATTTCCCTACAGTTTTTGCCAATTCTAGTCTTTGCAATTAAATATTATATGGTTAACGGTCTGCTCTTCTTCTCCGCAAGGACAGAATGGGTTATTTATTATTCTAAATCGGTATAAGTATGCATTTAATTTTCCATGGCCAGTTAACATTGTAGTGACTTCTGGGGATATTGGAATCTTTTGACGCAATCTGTTTTTCACTAACGGGAAGAACGCTTTAGTCATGATAATGATAATGATAATAATATTAATAATATGAATGATTATAATAATATTAATAATAATAATAATAATAATAATAATAATAATAATAATAATAATAATAATAACAATAATAATAATAATAATAATAATAATAATAATAATAATAATAATAATAATAATAATAATAATAATAATAATAATAATAATAATAATAATAATAATAATAATAATAATAATAATAATAATAATAACAATAATAATAATAATAATAACAATAATAATAATAATAATAATAATAATAATAATAATAATAATAATAATAATAATAATAATAATAATAATAATAATAATAATAATAATAATAATAATAATAATAATAATAATATTAATAATAATAATAATAATAATAATAATAATAATAATAATAATAATAATAATAATAATAATAATAATAATAATAATAATAATAATAATAATAATAATAATAATAATAATAATAATAATAATAATAATAATAATAATAATAATAATAATAATAATAATAATAATAATAATAATAATAATAATAATAATAATAATAATAATAATAATAATAATAATGATGATGATAATGATGATGATAATGATAATGATTTTTTTGCTTTATTGATATCAACAGCATTGTAATACTACATGCTTTATAATTACGTGTCAGATTTTGAATTAGTAATTGTAAACATTATAACAATTTTACATTGGGTTATTCTCTATTTTAGACACTATGTACATTAAATTGAGTCTATTCTTCTAGCTTATTTTTGGGAGTTCGCAATTTGTAATTATTTCACTCTAAATACTTGTCATATTTGTAGAAGTGGTGCTTTATGTTTTAGTTAATCGTAATATTATAATGAAACCGGAGTAAGTTGATTGTATAGAGTTCACAATTTGTCGTTATTACACTCCAAACACTTCAGTCCATGTCTGTGATTTTTACAGAAGTTGCAAATTTTACGAACGACTTCAGGTGATTATTCGCAATATTCTCGTTGGTGGTAGGCCATTTCCCTACAGTTTTTGCCAATTCTAGTCTTTGCAATTAAATATTATATGGTTAACGGTCTGCTCTTCTTCTCCGCAAGGACAGAATGGGTTATTTATTATTCTAAATCGGTATAAGTATGCATTTAATTTTCCATGGCCAGTTAACATTGTAGTGACTTCTGGGGATATTGGAATCTTTTGACGCAATCTGTTTTTCACTAACGGGAAGAACGCTTTAGTCATGATAATGATAATGATAATAATATTAATAATATGAATGATTATAATAATATTAATAATAATAATAATAATAATAATAATAATAATAATAATAATAATAATAATAATAATAATAATAATAATAATAATAATAATAATAATAATAATAATAATAATAATAATAATAATAATAATAATAATAATAATAATAATAATAATAATAATAATAATAATAATAATAATAATAATAATAATAATAATAATAATAATAATAATAATAATAATAGTAATAGTAATAATAGTAATAATAATAATAATAATAATAATAATAATAATAATAATAATAATAATAATAATAATAATAATAATAATAATAATAATAATAATAATAATAATAATAATAATAATAATAATAATAATAATAATAATAATAATAATAATAATAATAATAATAATAATAATAATAATAATAATAATAATAATAATAATAATAATAATAATAATAATAATAATAATAATAATAATAATAATAATAATAATAATAATAATAATAATAATAATAATAATAATAATAATAATAATAATAATAATAATAATAATAATAATAATAATAATAATAATAATAATAATAATAATAATAATAATAATAATAATAATAATAATAATAATAATAATAATAATAATAATAATAATAATAATAATAACAATAATAATAATAACAATAATAATAATAACAATAATAATAATAACAATAATAATAATAACAATAATAACAATAACAATAATAACAATAACAATAATAACAATAACAATAATAACAATAACAATAATAACAATAACAATAATAACAATAACAATAATAACAATAACAATAATAATAATAACAATAATAATAATAATAATAATAATAATAATAATAATAATAATAATAATAATAATAATAATAATAATAATAATAATAATAATAATAATAATAATAATAATAATAATAATAATAATAATAATAATAATAATAATAATAATAATAATAATAATAATAATAATAATAATAATAATAATAATAATAATAATAATAATAATAATAATAATAATAATAATAATAATAATAATAATAATAATAATAATAATAATAATAATAATAATAATAATAATAATAATAATAATAATAATAATAATAATAATAATAATAATAATAATAATAATAATAATAATAATAATAATAATAATAATAATAATAATAATAATAATAATAATAATAATAATAATAATAATAATAATAATAATAATAATAATAATAATAATAATAATAATAATAATAATAATAATAATAATAATAATAATAATAATAATAATAATAATAATAATAATAATAATAATAATAATAATAATAATAATAATAATAATAATAATAATAATAATAATAATAATAATAATAATAATAATAATAATAATAATAATAATAATAATAATAATAATAATAATAATAATAATAATAATAATAATAATAATAATAATAATAATAATAATAATAATAATAATAATAATAATAATAATAATAATAATAATAATAATAATAATAATAATAATAATAATAATAATAATAATAATAATAATAATAATAATAATAATAATAATAATAATAATAATAATAATAATAATAATAATAATAATAATAATAATAATAATAATAATAATGATGATAATAATAATAATGATGATAATAGTAATAATGTACATAGGACCTTCTGAACCGCGCAACTTCGAGGCCCGTAGCCCACGGGTTGAAGATCAGAGGTTTCCTAATGAGAGAGATTCCGGGATGAGTGATCAGCCCAACGCCGGAAGCGCAAGTATGAGAGAGATGGTTTGATAGGAAAGAAGATGGTAGAGTAATCGGTGTCATGCTGGCGGGGAAGACCGAAGGACCCGTAGAAAACCCACTCCAGCGTCATGTGGTCCACCACAAATCTCACTTTGTGGTCGTTGGGATCGAAGGATTGGTGAGAGCCAAGCGGTCTAACCACTTAGCCATGGCGCGGCCAATAATAACTATGATAACGATAGTGATGATAGTGATGATGATAAAGCCTTCCTTCTGATTGATTAAAGGAAGTTTTACCTGGGTTTGAACATACGTGAGAAGGGATGGAGCTCAACTCTGACTATGCGGCTAAAGTTAAATCAACGTGGGATAACAAGAAACTGTGTCTTTACTCACTTTGCTCATTATACTGATGGGGAGACGGAGTGAGAAAATGTAGCCCTCTCCTAGCTCAAAGGAATCCAAAGCATGCGCACTACGAACCATCAGATCGAGTGCCGTAGGAGATGGTGCGGCACGGAGAGTCACGATATCTCGTGACAGCTTTTCACTACACTTTTTATTATTATTAAAATATGTATATATATATTCATTTATATATCTATGTTTCTTTTCCCTTGTTTTCGCGATTTTACTTTTACGTTGTTTTACTATTTTGTTTTTCTCTATGTTCACACATGCACACAGTAACACACTACCTAAGACGGGATTCGAACATGTGAATTCCTACGTGGCGCAATGCCAGAGAAATACGCTCTAAGGGACCACGGCTACGAGGGTCAGCTCTCTTGGTCTGCGGAGGGGCAGGTCAAAGGAGAGTTCTAGTCGATGATGCGTGAGAGGTAGAGGAGACACTATCGAGCTACATTTTGTAAATGGCCTCTTTGCAACGCTCGCACATCTGTTTACGATACAGTCAAATTCACGCATTCGGCATTTCACAATCTATGAGAACGCTAATTCAAGGCAAGAAATTATTCTGATAGAGTCTCTAAAATGGCAGCCTCAGATCGAATTTCTCTATAAGGAAGGGACACAGGCATGAACAATTTATGGGTTTTAGTATATTTGAGTCCTTTGTATATTTCATTTCTAAATAATATGCAGCTTTTTTCGTTTCGAATTGTTGAAGTAATTGCTAAAACTATTTTAGTTTGTTTTGACAGAAACTTAAGTGTTATAGATAAATACACAGAAGCATGTTCAGCAGCTTTCTTATGTAGGTAGCTTTTATGGAGGGGCATTTGCTAGATGAAATGTTTGGAATTATTCTAGACCAGTTTTCTGAGCCTTAGAGACCTTAAATTTCTGGGAATGCTCAATATTACCATAAATTCCGTTAAATTTTATGACAGTTTTAATTTAATTGTTCGTTTAATCTTACAAAGTAAATGGAAAGGGGAGCTGAAATGTTTTCCAGGATTTTAAACTGAAATGAAATTAGCTGAAAGGGATATAAGTGTTTGAAAATTTGAACTAATCTCTGTTTCATATAACTTTTCCCCGCTGACATGTATCATCCCGCGTGCAACTTCCTTCCCCCTCATCCTAATTCGCTAATGCTTTCGCGCCATAGGCCACAGGCGGTGCCTTTCCGTCACATTTAAAACCACAGTAAACGTCATAATAATTCCCAGGAAGATAGATAAAATCATACAAATAAGAATATGAAGGCATGCAAAAATAATGAAGTTTATAATGAAACCGAGCAAGTTGAAACTGAATGAATGAGCAGTGAAACTGAAACAAGTTTATAATGAAAGGCCTTCGGCCTTTTCCACTGGGATTTTTTAAAACCAGCACACATACCTTGCTAAAATGCTTATCGTTCAGCCTTAAAATTCGTGTAACGCCATACTTGTCGTGTGTCTTTCATTCACCCAAATCTCGTCAAGGTAGTATATTTTGCGATTTGTATCTCGGTACGATCTGATTGTCATTTAAATAAAGTCTTCGCCCAATGGCAATATCGCTCCTGGAGTGGTAAGATTTCTTGTTGTCTCAATTTCATGTCGCAATGTTCCTACGGACCTAACACACCTGTAAGTTCAGAGCACAGCTCTTTACTTCTCTCACTGACAAAGACGAATTCTTCTCTGTCAGTGCATTAAACACATGCAACACAATTCTTTTTTCGCCGATTTGTTAAGGTTTTCCCTTGCGATGCTTCAGCGAAAAACTGGCGGTAGATTCCGCCTGACTGCCATTATGCATGTAATAAGTACACGCGCAAGACACGATCAATAAAATAATTTAGCTCTCGCACTCGGCACAACATACCTTCGAATGGTGACATATGACTAATCCAGTTCAAAACAAGGTCAGTGATAAGTCATATAAACAAATATGTCATCACTACCGCTAAATCACGTGCTATCGTGCCATGTGCTTGAGAGCAAAGGAACCTCCTCTTTACTTCGTTTAAGAATTAACATGCAGCTGAGATAAATCAACTCTGTTGCGTAATATATTTTATTAAAACAGTTACGAAAATATAAATTTGACAATTATTTTCCAATATATAAAGATATATCACAATGTTAAATAGCCAACTAATTTTTACAACAGTCTATGCTGCAATAGCAGCCAATGAGAGGTGATAAGGTCACGTGACCGTTAAGAGATACGGGGCAAGCTTATGTGATTAGACATAAACAATTCAATGCCAATCTGGTAGTGGGACCAAGGATTTTTCGCTCTGCGCATAGCTCATAGAGTCGAAGATCTATGGTTTAATTCCCGGCCTGGACATTGAATTTTCCGAGAGTGATTCACCTAAGTTTCCATACGCCACGGGATAACTCCAAGGTAATAAGTGAGGCCCGCGCTCAGAAGGTCTCGGGTTCCATTCCCGTCGGAACGGCCACTCTCGTCTTAAATTTGATTGGTTTTCCCTTATCGGTAGACGAATGCTGGAGTGGTTTATATAATGCCGGGAATTACCTTATGTTTGAGGAATGAAGGATTAGGAAAGGAAAGAGCAAGCGTTGACGGGGGAATTTGCTTTGGGGTGGGGTTCGGTGTGTGACGATACTCCGGAGCCCGATTTACTATACGTAACAGAAAAACATTTGACTCTATTTTACACTTAATAAAAGTAACATGTCTTAAGAGATACTCAAAATAGAGTACATTGAAGTTCTATTGTTTTTATTTTCTGATAGAAATAATTTAAAGAGAAAAACCAAACACGTGGAGAAGAAACTAGATACCTTTAAAGTTCAATCTCAAAAGCACGTGACCTTATCTGAAATTCCTTTTATTTTCTCTACACTCAAGTGCCATTTGACTATTGCTCTCCCCAGCTTTTAAAGCCAAACGTTGAGTTTACAAACGGGTTTTAAATTTTAAGTAGCGGCTTACCTCTCTTTTGCTTGAAATTATAAATTTTAATAACATCTCCTGTTTGTTGCGTCCCAAGAGAGTACACCTCAGAAAAATTACATTCTCAAACAAAAGAGTATTTGAGGAGAGTTTGTTCCCTCAGAAATGTTGTCATACAGCTTGAAGTAATACTTGAGCAGCGAAGGCACAAACAAACCCCCTCGCTAACGAAAAGAAACACCTTTAGGGCATTCTGGCTTTCATTTCAGCATTCAAGTTGTTGGTTGCTGGCAATCGACGATGTTCTTGTGTATATGCTGAGTATTACGTATTTGTATTGTTGTCTCCTCGAATTTGTTCAAGCATTCAAAAGAGGTCCTGCATATAATAAAAGAACGAATTAACTCGGGTACAATGTGGCTTTGTGAGAATTTAACTTGTCTGCTATTATTATTATTATTATTATTATTATTATTATTATTATTATTATTATTATTATTATTATTATTATTATTATTATTATTATTATTATTATTATTATTATTATTATTATTATTATTATTATTATTATTATTATTATTATTATTATTATTATTATTATTATTATTATTATTATTATTATTATTATTATTATTATTATTATTATTATTATTATTATTATTATTATTATTATTATTATTATTATTATTATTATTATTATTATTATTATTATTATTATTATTATTATTATTATTATTATTATTATTATTATTATTATTATTATTATTATTATTATTATTATTATTATTATTATTATTATTATTATTATTATTATTATTATTATTATTATTATTATTATTATTATTATTATTATTATTATTATTATTATTATTATTATTATTATTATTATTATTATTATTATTATTATTATTATTATTATTATTATTATTATTATTATTATTATTATTATTATTATTATTATTATTATTATTATTATTATTATTATTATTATTATTATTATTATTATTATTATTATTATTATTATTATTATTATTATTATTATTATTATTATTATTATTATTATTATTATTATTATTATTATTATTATTATTATTATTATTATTATTATTATTATTATTATTATTATTATTATTATTATTATTATTATTATTATTATTATTATTATTATTATTATTATTATTATTATTATTATTATTATTGTTATTGTTATTGTTGTTATTATTATTATTGTTATTGTTATTGTTGTTATTATTATTATTGTTATTGTTATTGTTGTTGTTATATGTAAGCTAATTCTCTTTCTTCATATAGCATTAGGCAGCATAAGATCTAAATTAGAAATTCTATATCTTTTAATCAATCCTTATTCTCTTCGATGCTGTGTGCTATATGTTTATTTTATCTCTACGCATCTAGTAGGTAGAGAAAATGTATTGCATCCAAAACTTGTATACAGACTTGTTTCATCGTAATTGGATTATCTGAGGCCCTCTGAATCCCTCCTTCCAAAAAACGCAAATTTCAGAAAGCGGGCCCTTAAGTACACGCGCGTGTGTGTTTATGTGTGTATACGCATTCCAGGAAACCCTTAAATGAGAAAGCTATTTGGAAAAAAGCCAATTATTGAGATAAAAATTCAATAACTCCCACTGATGTGACGAAATCCCTACCACTCTATGTGGAATGGTTGCTGATCTTTTTGATTTTCTCAGAAACCACTCCAATGATTTAAATTAAATATCACATTTTTAAGACACTTATATGAAACTGTATATCATGAATTTTCTGAGAATGATTTGTCACGTGCACTTAATTAAAAATGCATTTTCTTTACTGTTGCGTAACGGGTAACAGCGACAAATGCGAGGGTTGGAGAGTACTCAAACCTCGCACACTTTTCATTCATTTGCCCATGTAAAAATACAGGTAGCATGGTTAAATAAAATATTAACAACACCCAATAAGTAAGTCAGTTGAGGTCGTCTGATATATATGTATAAATTATTTTCATAAAATACATTATTAAAATTATTGTTTAGAAATATTTACAATTCATTTCTTGGTTACACAGTTCATTTCTTACTGTTATAAAATAACATAGAATATAGGCTGTAAAGGTTTTACCTAAAATAATTAAAAGTGTGGACTATGAAACTTGAGGTGGCTATCACTATAGATTATGTTTCAAATAGTAATTTTTATAAACTGCAAAATAAGTAAGTACTGTTTAACCTTTTTACATTTAACCATGCACATAATTTTTATGTTTTCATGTAAGTGATTATATATAAGCCCCATTATTTTTTTATAAATTTATTGGTGAGTTTTCCCCTTTGTGTGCTTTAGCAAGAGTTATTCCCCCGCCGTTAAGGTGTATACAGGTATGTCAATACGTTTCATACCTCCACCTTAAGATTACTTCTATCCCTACCTTCTATTAGAAGAAAATTTCATAGAATAATTCACGCTTAAACAAAGCACTTTCTGCACGATAGATTCGTGAAAGTCGAACAATTCAGACACGTGTGTAGTTTCAGGAGAAATTTTCTGGTATTTCAGTTCGAGGTAGAGAAACTAATAAATACGGAGTTAATAAGTTTTGGATGAAGAGATCGGTAAATACTAAACCAAACAGGTAAAAAAAAAAGAAAAATTCGCGGAACAGAGGAAAACTGTTGACAACATTGCTGCATTATTGGAAAGCTGTCTAAACAAGTGGCAAGTGTTATTGCACAACAAGTTGATGTTTGAAAAAATCCCTGTTCATAGAACAAAGCTTTTAAAATTTAAACCCTACAAAGGAACTATTTTTATACACTACAGTTTTGTAGTGACGAAGGGTTCCATGAATGTCACAATGCAGAGAATCATTTACTACAAAATTTAACAAGGTTAGTAAACATTATATGCAGAATTACACAAGCGTGAATAAGTAACGGGGAAGTTTGGAACGGAAAACCCCGAATACAATAACTACACATTAAGTGGAGCACACAAGCCTGCAATCCACGGCACAGCAATGTACGATATGCTATGATTTAATGAGTACTAAACAAATACATCTTTGGCTACCCTGAGCTAGACCCTGGCCTTTTTGCTAACAGGGCAGCCCTTCAACACAATTACGTACTTTACACGCGTTTGTCCCTTTTAATAGCTATGTCTTTTCAATTAATTTCTATGTTAATTTCTAAATTATTACATTCATTTCTGCTTCATTTTATTATTGTTTCACTGTCTGTATGCACTTAGCTCACTTTTCAATGCTTCACACTTAGACTTCCCCCCATTTGCGTCCACTTTCCCTATTTATAATTATTTAACTTTACTTTTTATATATAAAGTATATATCTATGCATATAGATACATATGTTTCTCTTCCTTATTTAACTGTGTTTTATTGTTTCCGTTTATTTTACTGGATATTTTCTGTAGCTTACACATACATGCTATACACATAAACACACATGTCCAAGGCGGGAATCGAACCCGCGACCCTCCACGCGGCGGAACGCTAGAGACGTACGCTCTAACGACCATGGCTACGACGGCCGGGTATTAGCACCTTTTTCCAATTTGTACAGTCGTAACACATGTGTTCAAATCTGTTCCTATACCTCTCACGACACCATTCTATTTCTTCCTTTCTACAATTTATCCATAAAAGCCATATTTAGACCTCGCTGCTGTGTTCCTACATCCAGATATTCCCTGCCTAAATTTCGCCGCTGTTCTAATCCCTTGAATCCCCACACTCGTTTCACTCTGCTTTTCCCTGATCCCTTGTATACCCATTCTTTTATCGCTCATTTTCTTAATCGCCTCGATTTCTTTACTTGTTTCCCTCACTATCTACCCGACGTAATGCAATTACATCTTTTTTTATTTTCTTCTTCGCTACGCTGACTGCCATTTCTGAGGTTTCCCCCTGTTCTCCATTTACATTGTTCATTACTTCCCCTCCGTCAATGCACACTTCATTTACTCCACGTGCATTCTGGTCATTCACACCAGATACTGAAGTCGGCGAAGTCTGCTGCCCCAACAACATTCGTATGCTCTGCGTCTTGGATGTTCCTTATGCCGCTTTTCTGCTCAGCCTCTTAGGAAAGCACTAAAATGCGTTTCTCTATCGCACAGTAACATAGTTTGTATAAGATTTCACTTTCCACTTATAACTGGCCTTTCTGAAAATTTTAATTTTTCTCTGCAGGTTTATAATTTTAAGCAATTAGACACTTATTCACCTACGAGCTGGTTTGGATACCAAAATTTAAGCAGGATTTCCCACCATTTGTCAAGCGAATATGGATGTATCAACACGATTCTGTGCATTGACTACACAACCTTTGACTTTTGTTATGACGGAAAAAACATATTACCTATGCAATATGCTGGTTGTGATTGCAATGTCTTCGTTCAGAGGAGAGGGAGAGAAGCTGCAGTGGGGCGAAGTGCCGTAAAATAAATGACAGTCGAACAGAATTAATTATAAGTGTTAGGAAGAGTAAAGTGTTTGAACTGTCAGTCAATCGAGTCATTCAGGAGCTACTCATTACTTATGGGCCAAGTATTTTACATTAAAATATGAATGATTGACAAAAACATGACAAATTGGAAGTACTGTGCAAGGTCGAAAAGAGATGGGTTCTTGTTGCTTCAATTGCAGGTCCATAATCCTAATCTTTATTTGGATCAGCTGCTAAATCAACAACGGTATTTCAAAAGGTCTTGAGAAGTGATACATTGTTATATTTACGTGAAGGTTACACCGTATCATAACTATTTACAACTAAAGACAAATCACTACTGTAAGACTGGTTTTATGCAATTTAGGCCAGGATGGCAATTGTTGGACAACATTGCCGGAGAGAAGGGTTTAGCAGCAGCAGGTTCACGCCATCTGCTTCCCAACAAATATAATTACCTTTAGTCTGGGAAGAGTGCACAAGCTGCCGGATGCAGTTAGAAACATACGCCATTTGGACGGGTTGTTACACAGAGTTGCCCTTATCTAGTGTCGCTCTTTCTTTCACGCGGATTTTGTAATAAAGTTTGTTACTTTATCAGGCTTCGCAGTAACTTACAACTGCGAAAACTTTCCAGCAAAGCGGTTGCCACTAGCGTCTTAAGATCTTTGTTCTTTTATTTGGAGATCTTTCTTTGTATGGTATCAGATTTCTTTGGTTCAGGGATAAAGAAGCTTTGAACGCAGAAATTTAAAGGCTCCTTTAGTGAAAGCGAAAGATCTATACTATCTTTATAAAGCAGAAGTTATCAAGGCTGTGGTAGTCGGCATTTCCATTTAGAAATTATTTTGTCCTCCAAAAGAAGAATGCCTCTAAAGGCTTCAGACCCCGAACCGGACCATTAGCGATTAAAAACAAGATATCGCCTTTACCCTGAACTCTGTTATTAAGAACGGACTTATTTTGTTATTCTTGGCTTTAAATGAAGGAAATACAAACATTAAAAAAATCTACCCATAAATATTACCTGGTATTAGCACTCGCGACGAACGATATAAATGGGGCTGTTCTAAGAAATTGTATTTGTTGAATTATAGTATGTCACACCAACCCTGTTCGGAGGGTTTAAATATCATGAAAATATGCTGACACAACGTCACCTGTGGAATCATATATTTTTTATCCTGAGCCATTTCATCTGCAGTGGGCCTACTAGGGTTTAAAGTAGATGGCTGTCCGTAACATGCAGCAGCTGCAGAAATGTAGTTTTACATTTTATTTCCCGTGATATTGCAAGCCGTTTCCGCAGTGACTTTTTCTATAAGCTGTTACGCTATCGAGGTGGCAAAACATTCACCAGATATTTGCATACATATTTGTATATGCCATAAAAACATCACATTCGATCCCCTACTACACTATGCGCTACCGGGAAATAAAATATGGCAGTAGCTTCCTTCCCCGTCACTACCGAGTTATGTACATTTCCATTGTTACATCTCCTTCCATTACCTCCTTCCAATTAACTCCATACCTTTGGAAAATGAATGCTGTTACTTGACAGTGAGTTATGCAGTAATTGCCGTTTAGCATTTCAAACTTTGTGTACATTATGTCATAGTATATCGGATATAACAGTTTATTGTTTCTAGTGTTAATATTTGAGATATTTCTGAAGTGTTAAAAAATGTGGTATTTCTTTACTTTTTATGCATAGAAATGGAGTTTCCACATATCTCCCATCCATTCCATACCTGTCTGCCTGCATAACCACAATTTACATGCAACAACTTATTCCTCACTCTTCGCTATGTACAAGTCTATGCACTATACTGCACACAAAGCACTGAGGTAATCTGTTCTTCTGTTATTTCTTCAAGACACTACACAAAATAACTTTTCTAATTAAAACTTCCTTTGCAAACCCGCTCTTCGCCGCTCTCTACTTATTAAAATCATTTATACTTCACGTACTTCCATTTTAGGCTACGCATTCAGATATTCTGGCTTATTTAATGTCTCTCATACTGCTAGGATATTACGAAACCAGGGACAGGGGGACATAAACAAGGCTTTAGGCGTCATAAGTAAGCTAGTACTGCAAATTAAAGTGTTATAACTGTGTAGCCTTTATTCGTAGCGAATTTTTCCAACAAGCATCCCATATTATTCTTTCGCAAATTAATTCCGTATTAAGTTTCAAGTTTCATAAATGAAAACATGACAGATTTTATCAAATACCTAAAACAAATTTCATATATTCATAACCTTTACTTTATTCCAATAAACAGAACAACTTCAATAATCGTTGTTAACGTTGGATTATTGTTTTCTGCTCTGGAAGCGATGTTTAATTATCAAATCCTTCCGGAAAATCAATTTAACTTGTTGTCTGTTACTACGTCTCCCTTTTGGCGTTGGATATCTCGAGAAATGTAACCATGGAGCTGTTACCATTAGTTTCTGAATAGGATTAGACCTCCGGGAACGAGCATCTCAAGTGGCCATAAAACTAACGGCTTCTGTAATCCGCCATTACTAAACTATAATTTGATATGAAAAAGCTTTAACTGAAAAGAGTACCTCTATTAGCTCATGATTAATGCATAAAAGTTATATAGATTTTGTAATAAGTATATTAACATTCAATTTATCAGATAATGAGAGAGTTGGGAATACCACGGAAACTGGTGAGATTTACAAGAATGACTATGGAATTGACAAGATGCAGGTTTAGAATGGAACAAGATTTATCAGGTATGTTTACCATGGAGAAGGGGTTGAGACAAGGAGATGTGCTATCCACACTACTGTTTAATTTAGCACTGGAAAAAGTAATCCGACAATTACCCATAAACCCTGGAGGAACCATACTTTCCAGATCAGTACAAATAGTGGCATATGTTGACGATGTGGCAATTCTCGCAAGGAATATAAGAGCTCTTGAGGAAAGGTATGTAGTGTTGGAAGAGAAAGCACAAGATCTAGAATTGGTAGTGAACGTTAGTAAAACCAAATATATGAAGATGGGAGGTGATGGGGATGCAAGAAGAAGAGAACTCACAGTTAAATTACATGAGAAAGAATACGAAAGAGTGGACAAATGTAAATACCTGGGCTCTATATTAACAGTAGATAATAAAACATCAGTGGAAATTCAAGAAAGAATAGCAAGTGGTAACAGATGTTTCTATGCCTTGCAGAACATGTTATATCAAGGAACGTCAGTAGGAATACTAAAATTAAAATATATACAACTGTACTGAGACAAATAGTAATGTATGGCTCAGAAAGCTGGGTGTTGACAACCATTGAAGAACAATGGTTATTACGGTGGGAAAGGAAGATCCTGAGAAATATATTTGGAGTGATAAAGGACTTGGGCGGATGGAGAATACGGACTAACTTGGAGCTACAGTGCCTAATTGGACAACCAAATATAGCAGTGAAAATTAAACAAGGAAGAACAAGGTGGATTGGCCATGTGCAGAGAATGCCGGAAACCAGTGTAGTTAAGAAGATATTCATAGGAAAACTGGATGGCAGAAGGAGAAGAGGAATACCCAGGAAAAGATGGGTAGATGATGCAGAAGACGATTTGAGAAAGTTGGGGATTAAAGGCTGGAGAGGAAAAGCAGAGGACCGAGTAGAATGGAAGAGGCTGGTTAGGGAGGCCAAGGGTCTATATGGCCTGTAGCGCCAACTATCATCATCATCATCATCATCATCATAGTCGTCGTCATCGTCATCACCATCGTCATCATCATCATTATCATCTTAACATTCAAGTTATGTTTTTGTAACTTCTAAATAATTCATAGAGATGTAACTTTTTATCATAGCTGTCTATGAAGTGAATGTATTCACAGCTTTTGAACAGTTATATGTCATTTACCTATTTAACAAAATACTTTTTAAGTTGCTCCAATCACAACACTCCTTACACCGCAGTCCTAATTTATTTAAAGTGCATTTTTAAATACGATCAACACGCATGACCGTTGAAATTATTATTAGTTTTAATGCAGTTTAACATGTTTAGAAGTAGGAACGTCTAATAAGAGATTATACATTTTCTCCATGATTTTAATCATCATTTTACACATTATTAAAATATTTGTGTAAACATAATAAGTATTATTTACGAAATATAGCGAGTTTGTTCCTTTAGTGTTCCACGTTTTCACGTCATATTGGCCACACATGGCGATTCAACAGCATGTAATTGAATTCTCGCGTCAACAGGTACTCGACAAAACTTCACCCGCCATAACAGTAGAGGGCTGCAAATCTCCAATCGATCTTTGTGCAACAACTCACAAAGAGAATCAATTCATTCTAGGAATAAGACCAGTGTTTACTAAGGCTTAGATCAACATCAGAATGGATATTAATCTGATTTAACTGTATTACAGGCGATTCCTGAGTTCACGGTTGGTTTGGTGGTGTATGATCTGGTATATGTAGCCTTTTATTGTTACATAAACGTGTAAGAGATACTATTGTTTCACTACCATTGTCAAAACTGTGCACCCAGTTTTGGTTAGATTTTCACACATTTACTAGGAAATGAATCCCCAACTTTAACATTGCACGAGATTGTGTCAAGATTTAATCCCCCACCCCTCAGCTGCGGCTTCACGCGATGGCGGATGTTTGCAGTAGCGGCAACCCGCGGCCTTAGCTCAACTGTTTCCAGCAGGCTGTATGATGTGGTGAAAATAGTGAGTGTAGATACCATTGATGGGATCTTGCACCTCTCTATTTATAAGAATGGGGTTCATCTCCAATTTTCTACAATTATATCTGTGTAGGTCTGTAAACCTCAATACTAGTAGCGATAGAGCAATAGATAAGAGAAACAGGGAAGGAAACCGAATAAAAATGAGAGAAAAATGATTTCTTCTAATCTCACTAGATTTTTAGATTTCATCCAATGGCTTAAGAGGGTCGGCATTATAAATAATGTATATATGAGTATATATTTATATGTATATATTATAATATTTGTATATGTATTATACATAGGTATATATAGGTTATACAGATTGTTTCAAAATGACACCGAAGGATTATAGCCGTTGCGTAGTTTATAACTTAACTAGTCCGAATTTCGGTGTTGCAGCTTCAAAGTTCTCTTAGGTATAATTTTATTTTTGGTATAATTACATGATTTTGTGATTAGGCAGCGCAGGAACCACTGGTGTGCGAATCTCAAAAGTTGTTATTGGGACGCACCGGCTTGCTCTTTATCAGTGACTCTAGCCTACCTTTCAGGTAATGGGGCAAAGGGCACTTACTTGTGGGTGGGGGGGTCGACTAATAACTCGGAGAGTTGCAAGGTTGTTCTTTAGTGTAAAGCTACACGTTCCAACCTAACAGGGAGGATTTTGCGCGTACTTAGCAAATCCAAGCAATATGGAACGCTATACGAACGCCGAAATGACGGATATGGTTTTGATGGATGGATGAGCTGAAGGGAGTTCAACGAACGCACGATTAATTTGGTTTCATTAAAGATATGAATTGTAAAAATAGTTACATCAATGATAATATTTATTTGTTTAACTTCAGAGCATTTTGTTATGATTTAAATTGTAAAATACTTTAAACCATTTACTGTAAATATCAACAGCTTCCTTTTCAGTTACAAATGCTTTACTTAGTAGTATCAAACACCTGAAATAAACTGCTCGCCTCATTGTATAAGCCATTTAGTTTTGGGTTAATTTTTTTAAAATTCTCTGATGATGTTTTCTGTTCTGTTTAACATTTAATGCTTCCATCATCAAACTCACTAACTTTAACTTCCCTCTAAAAGGTGTAAGTTGTATATGTCCACCAGCTTATTTGTCATCATGGACTCCTATAACGGAATTTTGGAGCACGTTAAACAGTCATAAGCAATAATTAAGCAATAGCTTCTTTATTGCGGTGTCATAAGCCAAAGAAATTCTTAATAGTAGCAAGCAAGCTACTGAGGAATATGTCGGTATGTTTTCAACCAGTTACAGCACGCGGCGTGGCGTGTAACCTATACCTGCGAATTCCGACAGCATGAGGCACGCGTCGTTGTTGCTGTCACTGCCTAATCTACTCATTATGGAGCATTTTTATGCGGCTCTATTGGCGATAAAAACTATCTATATGTGTCACATAGAAGCTGAGCAGCTATTTCTATATGTTCGCCCGGTGTCGTTTTGAAGCACTCTGTATATATAATAGGTTGCGCAGGGCAGCACAATGATAATTTTGCTAAGAAGGACACCTTGTCCGGAAATGCACAATTTGGATGCTGTAGAACGTCAAATTTAGAGAACTGGTGTTCTAAGTGCATGTTTGAGCGGACGAAAATCCACGTGCGTAGGTCGTTTGAAGTCACCAGCACACGTTTAGCATTAGCGTATGAACTAGAATAATTGTTGACCATATCACTGGTGCGCATCTAATCCCAAACTAACAGGACCGATCTATCTTGTCTTGCTTAGAGATATTTTGCATACTTTATTGGAGGACGTCCCACTTTACATTCGGTAGGTAATGTGGCTGCAACACGACGGAGCTCCAGCGCACTTTGAGTGAAATATGCGGAACCACCTCAACGTTATGTATTCCAATTAAAGGATTGGTAGAGGGGGAGCAGTTCCATGGCCACCACGATCACCAGATCTGACACCACTGGAGTATTTTCTGTGGGGTATTATAAAAACCACGGTGTACGCTACTCCGTAACGTCAGAGGAGGACCTCATCGTACGAGTACATGGAGAAATTACCATTCTTTCAGGTCAACTACAATAATTATTATTGGAGCATGTACGTGAAGCTCAGCGCCACCGTTGTTGGCTCTGCATTGACGTAGGAGGTATCCAGTTTTAACCACATTTGTCATGTAAACTGCTCTGTGCTCCATACCGTTTTGTTCCTTGTGCTGGCTACATGTAAAAAGGGCATTATGATAGTTTACTGCGCCCAAACGCGCGTTTCTGAACCTGGGTTGCTGCTTGGAAAATGATCTGCTTGCCGTCTTACACAACATAAAGAGCGTTCGTCTGTGGTTTTTGACTCATTCTGTATAAACCTGGAGCTAACATATTGCTCCAGCATAAACAAACACTAATTAAAATTACCTTTTAAGTATGGTTACTGCTTATAACATTTGCAAACACAATGTTTTCACCGTCCTCTAGAAATGATTATAGGAAAAGGGAAACATCCAATTTAACTTTGTCAAATTAGATATTATATTCCCAACGTGCCTAATACATAGAGGAATTATATACTTGAATGCATTTTTAAATTATATCCAAAAATTATACCGGGGTTCAATTATAAATACATTTTCTCGTATTTTTTTAAAAAAGGGTACACGCGCACAGAACCACACCCATGTGCCCTTTGATAATATCACATTAACCTTTATAACCTTTATATACATTTATCTTTTGAAAAAAAAATGCTCTAACAGTTTTAATTGAAGTGTCACATACATCTCCATTAAAAATAAAATATATCTGCTGAATATTGTGCCAATAGTTTTGATATTTATCCTTTTCTAGTTATAGAAACTTCATTTATAGGATATGTTTTATCTTTAGGACAAATTTATTGCGGAAGAACTTCGTATCATTTTTTTATAACTGGAAAATCATAAGGGACGGACAAAAACTTGCTGCAAAAGTGTAGCTCTCTCTAAAATACACGTTTTATTTCAAGCGATATTTTTGTGACATCGACCATTTTCGAGATATTCAATGATATTGGTTTGAATGTTTCTATTCTTTGTATATTCCGTTTTTCAAATGTTGGCACGATTCAGTTGTTTCTCGCAATGTTGGGAAAAAATAGCACATTGCAACTCTCTTTCAAATATTTCAGTACGGTCGATTTTTAAGAGAACATATGACAGATGTCTACAAATAGAATAAGGGGAAAGAGGGAAAGGCTGTTGCTAGGAAACGTAAACAAAGGTTTCTACACCGGCTGCGTTGGTGAATCATTTGCAGTTGTCGCTAGAGTATGATTTTTAAAAGATATGACAGCTATAAACTTTTCCACATGGAGAACTGCAGCACTTTCAAGAAGTTATGCGTATTAAGAAGGTAAAAAAGAGGGGTCTCTTTACATTCTTAATACTCGGAATATATAAACAAACGTTACAGTTTATTTCGCATCAACTTAAACATGCAGATATAAACTGTTTTAGACTACTTTAGTACCAAAAGTAATTTGTTATATAAACGGAAGTCACTCCGCTATTGCGTCATCACATATGTAATACTGAGTCTTTCTTTATCTCTCTCTCTATCTTTATCTCTCTCTGTATGTGTGTGCGTGTGTGTATTTCTCCCTAGATTATTCATTGAAAGTAAATATTATATAATAAGCACTTGTGAATAGCCATACCAATTATACCACATTATTCCCTTCAAGTTTTTATTCTGAATTCTTATTTATAAAAGCGCTTAGTACCACAATGTCTGATGTTTCTGCTACCAGTTTTCTGTTATTTAGTGCTTGACTTTGCAGAGTTTCCCCGGTCGCTTGTTAATTTAGCGGCAACCGTAAGGAATTTGCAAATTTTATTGATTGTTTTTGTACTTGATTTATTAGTGCCGGGATTCTTCTTAGCCGTGTCCACGGCTGCTCATCTGTTATGGCTTAAGTAGAGCACGTTGTTATGGAGACCTCATGGTAGTGGGACGAGAGACAATAATAAATGGTTCACTAATCACTGTTTATTCGAATTTACACCAGTTATTATAGTGTCCCCGATAAAATGTTTTTACTACTTATTCACCATGAATTTCCTTATACGTTCACACACCTTGCAAGTCGCACTGATACTGACCACCGCGTTGTTTCCCAGTTCCCTTTTAACTGCTTACATCTCTTTGTAAGGGTTGAGTGTCAATGAACTACCGTAAGCCTTCGGTCCCGTTATGCACCTTTAGGATTGTCTTTCGAAAAGCCTAAAGAGCTTTCTTGCAGGTAGTGAAAACATTTGTACGGTGAAACTTTTTATCACCTCATATGTTACAATTCACATTTTACATTTATATACATCCCTCTCGTTTTTCTAAATTATTATTTGGACGACACTTATCTTAATGAGGTACTTATAAAAATGCCTCAATTTCAAACCCCAGATCATAGAGGACTGTCTTCAAAGACCTCAGATACCCTTAAATAAGAGAGTTCCTTATCTTAAAAGAAGAAAGAAACTCATATATGGTGAATGCATTAGTTATTGAATCTCTAAAATGAAGCTGCTACATCCAGGTCCATCGCGAATTGTAATTCCTGGGAAAGAGAGAACAAGGGCATCTCCAATCACGCAATTAAAGATGTTCAATTAGGTGTCGTAAAAAAGCTCATCTACCTATAGCTATTATATCCGAAAGGAACAGTCTAACACATAGCTGACCTACCTGACCCATGGGTGTTTGCAGGTTTCCCAGGTCGCCCAGCGAATTCTGGTTAGGTTAATTACGTTCCCCGAATTTCGTTCCTCCATTTCATCTCCATTATCATTTCACATTATCTCCCCTCTGGTGGTCTCTCTTAGGGTAGAAGTGTCGGCGGGTGTCTCTGCGGTGCATGACAGGATGATGTGCTCTGAGTAAAACTTCCTCCTCCGGTAGAACGGTCTTCGGTCTCCGAGCCCGTTCTGGTGGACAATTTCCGGACCGCAGTCGGGTGAACCGCCGATAGTGTTGGCCTGCCGGGGAGTTTGAAACTGGTAAAGTGTAGGAACCCTGCCCTCTGCACTATCGTGGATACTTGCCACGGCCACCCTCTGTCTCCTCTCGCCTCATTCTTCCTCCAAAGATACCTCACTTGGGGCATAGGTACAATAGATTAAGGTTGGTCGCAGTACAATAATCTAATCGTAACACACGTTTCCTTCCTCTCTTGAGAAGCAGAACAAAAATTTGAAGAAATCTTGTGGTATAAGACGTATTTTTTCACATGTGTTTATTATATAATATTTTCAATACATAACAGAGAGATAGAGAGACAAAGACAGAGGCGGAGGGAGGGAGGTAGAGGAGATACTCAGAATCGTATCTGTGAGTTCACAACTGTGCAGTGAATTATTTTTGTTCTTAAAGTAGGCTAGTGTAGTTTATATCTACATGTTTTTGCTGACGTGAGATAAACTGGAACACTTTTTTATACATTCCGCATACTAAGAAGATTCAGAGAGCATAACTTTCTACCAAGTTCTTGGCAATATTACTGTTCTCCACGTGGAGAAGTTGATGGCTGTCATATATCCCCTTTTAAAAATCACACTGTATATTTTTGGCTTCCTTTATTCTGTTTTACTACCAGGAAATGTATAATGAAAATATTTTTGCTAAAGCTTACCTTTATTAATACAAACTACTTAAATGCTGTTTCACAAAGTAGTTCGCAGAATTTATATAAAGCGACAGTAGATAGAAAAGGTTATATTAATATAACATACACATTCAGTTTAAAAAGTAGATTATAATACTGTTCATGGTGCTAATATTCAAGATCTGTTAAAAGCATTAGAGATGTTATCGCAGTTCTGCAAGGCTCAAATTT
The DNA here is from genome assembly GCA_030765055.1 of Mantis religiosa. Classification (NCBI taxonomy): domain Eukaryota; kingdom Metazoa; phylum Arthropoda; class Insecta; order Mantodea; family Mantidae; genus Mantis; species Mantis religiosa. The sequence goes on along the minus strand of CM060948.1, from coordinate 161,457,643 downwards.
TATATCCTCAATTACAAAGAAGTGACATGTATAACATTATGATTTGATAATAATAGGCCGAAACAACTGATTAAATGAATTGCTTTCTGCAATTATCGTTCTAAATTAGCAAAGCGTACTGTGAGTAAAGTGTATCACCAACTTTCTCTAAACTGGTTATTTCAACGGGGTTTACTGTGGTTATTTTTTGTATAATATCTAAAAATGGTTTTGATTATTTTTTTAAATGTGGTATACAATTTTCCTATATATAGCCTGAGATGGATTCATGCATTAGTTGAGTATGATGTCGAAAGTAAAAATTCATTTGTCCTTCGGCCACCACAGATTGCTGTGATTCTAAATATCATAAATGTACTGGATTAAATTAATTTTATTTAGTTATATTTTTAACTGTTTTAATTTTGTACTAATTCAGAAAAGTCCGATATAATGTGAGTCAACTTGGGCTTATTAGTTGTTATGGGTTGAATTTAAGAGCTATTTAACTGTATTTCCTTAGGTAAGGCTGCATGTCTCTTGAATATAGGCTGTCAGAATTTCGAAGAGAATCCAAGTGATGAGAATACCACAGTTGATCAGATCAGAACAAAGAAAAGGTATAAACTTGGTAGACTAATGATACCAATAAGTGTAGGAGATAAGTCAGATTCTCAGGAACACTGCAACGGTAAAATAGTGTATCGTGAAAATTGGAAAGCAGAAATACAATTTGTTAATCCACGAATTCAATTTCCTCGGTAATAAAAGCGTACAGTATTCTTTAATATCCATTTTACTAGGAAAACTAATAAAAACACGGAAATCGAAAGAAAACAGCAAGTTAAGAAATAATTGTTACTCCTGCAAGTCGCATGTATTATTGACAAAATGATCTACACGGACTGATGAGCAGCCTTGCTGTTTCTATTAAAGTTCAGTTCCACTGTACAAGCAGCTGTACTCCTCAGCGTTACCTGCATTAATAAACTGCGAATAATTTAGTGCTAATCGTAAATTACCTCTAATAGTTAGTGTTCCATTAAACTTTATATATTCCTCAGCAAATATCTGTGTATGATTTAGTACATTGCATGACATAGTGTCCTTTGTTTGGGTGTTCTAAATAAATTTCTATAATCGACGTTGTATTGTTAAATTGAGAAAATATTACATAAAACTAAATTGAAAAGATGGGCCTCTGAAGAACTTACTTACATTAAAGGTTATTTGAAATGACACTTCTAAGAATTCTACGTCTTTGTAACGTTCTTAATAAAATGAAATAAAATAAAAAGAAATTTATTTGCGGTTTGCTCATTCTTTTCATATATATTACAACAAAAGAACATCCGCTGTTGGACTATATGTTATTATAAAAGCGGTGATTTGTTTACAAGATCTTGATTTCGTTGACATTTGCTTAATACATTATTTAGAATAAGAGGCCGAGTGAGGTAGCTGCATAATCTTGCTTAAAGTTGGATGTAATGTGACGGTTTTGCCAAGATATTAAAATGTATAAAAAAGCCACCATGTAATAGGACCCAAGAAACATCATTTAGCCTATAATTTCTGGCTTTCTTCTTGAATGGAAGTTTTGCTTGCGAACTAAAATGTGTTATGCTTAAAACAGTTCTTTCAGATCAATAAAATGGAGTGTCAAATTGATTTGACTTTGCTGTTAACTTGACATTCCATTTGATTGATATGAAAAGAATAAACTACGTTTAAGCACACAACTAAACGCACTATTTTGCAGAGCACATAATTCTGTATCAAATAACATAAAACTCATTACCATACAAATTTTTCATTTAAAAAAAGAAAGAAAGCATTACTTTTGGGCGAATTCACTATAAATCAGCTAATATCACCATCAAGTCCGCACTTTAAGATCGCTGTGCAAAGAACGTCAGATGTGATAGACCAGTAGATTATCATCATGGAGGTGATTCCTAACTAAGTGGAACTAGTGCATTTGACAGCTGCTTGGGCGTGTCAAATCCAACCATTCTGATCTTAGATTAATATGGAAATTTAGAGCCTGCCGGGCTCTGGTGGGAGTTTGATGTATGTATGTGTCTCCTCAGGAAGGGTCTGGCAGTAAGAAAGTGAGCAAAAATACGAGTGGAAGTGGCATTTAAAAGCAGCGCAGCCTGTTTTTGCAGTGTTTGCTTTAAGAGGAAAATAGCGCAACGATAAAAAACGGCGTTACCTATATGTATTTAGTACAAAAACTTGTTTAATGTCCCTGTGTTTGTAAATTGGCTTTAGTGTAGTAAAACATCATTTAAGAAGAGGATAATTTTAAGTGTTATAGTGATCTAACTATGGGAAAATATAAAGTTATCATTGAACTGAGAAAAACTTAACTTCAAAATCATATTTATTCGCATACTAATTATGTTATACTTTAGTGGTGGAACGACTCATTAGAAACTAATATGTTTATATCACAAAAAGGGTTGTTAGATTAATTTATGGAGTTCATTCAAATTAGCATTGTAAACCACTTTTCATTCATTTAGGTATTTTAATATTGCCATTGATGTATGTGCTGAACTGTCTTTTATATGTTAAGGAAAATTTTGGTAGTATTACCCTTTGTTTAAACATTCATAATTACACAACACGCAACTCCTTGAATTTGTATATGAACAAATTTAAACATACTGTGACTTTGTGAGTTCGTAGAATTAAAAGGCAGAGTTGCAGAAATTAAAAAACTCCTTTATTTTCGTAGAAATACTTCATTCCATTCTCACGTAACAACATTACATCACATATACAACACCATCCGTCTACCAAGGTCAATGACAATAACAAACAGTGACAGCAGATTACATCATTAGCTCTCGTTACAATAACATTTCCAGCTGTTTCTCGTTCACAACACTATTTCACAACTAACTGTTTCACAACTAACTCACTTCGCGAACCGTCGCGTTCTTAAATACCTAATTCGTAATTCTAGAATGTTCTAAAATAATCCAGAACCCGAACAATCTCTATCAGTCCAGAAATTTCCGGAATAATAGAGAAACCAAATATTTTATCACATTCCAGAATCGCAACTTAATCTATGCCGGCAAGTCCTTTAAGTCAGTTATCTTTTGCTTGCCGGCGCTTGTTTACAATAGCCGCGCTATCATTAACTGCTTAGCAAGGCCCATTATTACCATGAAACTTTATCCGCTGACTGTTTTCTTATCTGTACCGAAACTTTTATGCCTGTTGCCGTGACAATACTAAAATTCAGAATAGTTTTACAATCGTTTTGCTTAAATTATAAAGATAATATAAAATTATAATATATAATTATAAAGATAATTATCTTTTACCATAAAGATTAAGAGAGAGTAGTACCGAGTTTTTACTGAATATGCACATTTTGAGGTCTTCCAAATAAAACAATTTTAGAAATAGCAACGTATGTGAGGGTGTTCCTGTGCCTCTGAATAACCTCATAATAGAAAGGACGGTTAAATACCAAACTTGGTATTTAAGTTCAGTACCTTTCAAAGATGCGAAACAACAAGTATGTCAACAAGTATGTCCTATCCTTAACATGTGATAGCTGCTGCTGTTATTGAGTTTCAGCAGTCAATTTTTTCATGTGGTTACAGTGTTGTTATTGAAAAATAGCCAGGTAACGTTACAGCATTCAGCAACGTGTAGAAATTGTGAAAATTTATTATCAAAGTGGATAAAGATGGAGAAGCTCTGTCAACGAGGAAAGATACCGGGATTATATAAGGGACTTTTCTTGGCCTCTACTGGATGGTACGGATCTTAGAAATATCTGGTTCTAGCAAGATGGTGCCACATGTCATATTTCTATCGAAACAATAAACTTTTGAACTTTTCAGAGGTTTCGTGGTGGTAATGCTAACTAGCCCACAAGATAATGCGATTTAATCTCGTTGGATTGCTTCTTGTGGGGTTATCTTAAATCTTGAGTTTAAGCCAACAAGCCAGAAAGAGTAAACGATCTTATAAATAACATCACGCGTGTTATTAGTGAAGTTTGGCCTAATTTACATTCTTCTATCACTGAAAATTGGGTCAGCCGTATACGCGCAACTCAACAAAGTCGGGCGGTCACTTAACTGATTTCTTCCTTCACACGTAATTGACAGTAATTATGTTCCAAAATACAAAAATAAATACACCTGTATCATTTATAGAATATTTTTTATTTAAGTTCAAAGACAGGACACTCCTGTTGAAAGACCCTATATACTCCCTCATTTCAGACTACCCTTTACATCTAAAGGTTTTCGAAAATTTTGATTGTATAAAAAGCTGCTCTAGCAGTTTTGATTAAATACCACACATTTAAGATATTTTTTTAATAAAACAAATATATATCTTGAATTTTCTGTGTATTCCCACACAATTCCACTTCATGTTGGATGGCTTTCGCATAACTGGTAAACCGTAAAACATAGACATTTTACCATACAAAACATTTAAATCTCGTTATTTATGACTAATCCATTTTGGCGGAGTGAACCATTTCCGAGAAACTCCTTGCCATTTTTTTGTATTCCCAATAATTACACTACTTTTCTCAAATAGGACGTTATTCACTTTTCTATCTCTTGTCCAAGAATGAGAATCGAATTTCAGAGTCTTCAGAGAGTGATAATGTCTTAAAGCATTTGACCTGCCTGCCTCGGTAGCGTGATGGTAGTATGTCTGCCTCACGTTCAAGAGGTCCCGAGTTCGGATCTCGGTCAGGGTGGATTACCTGGATAAGGTATTTTCCGGGGTTTTCCCTTATCCTGATAGACGAATGTCGGGCAACTATAAGCTCCCCGGACCGCGGGCTCATTTGAGCATCATTTCACCCATTCCATTCATCGTCCGATATGAATTACGGTTGGAGGACGTAAATTACTAAAAAAAAGGCATATGACCATCACTTAACACATGCTATATTGCCATGTTATCCTCACATCTACATGAACATTAGAAATAAGAGAATTTCTATAAATGTTTCTTTTAATTAACATTAAATAGAGGAATAAGGTTTGGAATAATAGTTTGTGAGTGTAGAAAGCCATGTGTGAACAATTCTGATATTTTAATACAGCATATATCAAAACTGACAGCATAAAACAAATGGTTGACATATAGCAAAAAAAAGAAACAAATATGAAATAAGCAACACCCTGGAGAAGAATTTTTTCAAAGTGATGTAAGTTGAAATTTTTTTAGGTTTATCGTTTATTCACAAAACTGAACATCATTGTAACAGCGTGGGGTATGTGACTGTTTCATGTCAAAAAATGACTGCCTTAACATGGTTGGTGTGTGAATCCATATTTACTGAACGGTTTTCTTTTGTTTCCGTATAGTTTCAGCTCGCACTATCAGTTGTAATGCACTCAATACCACCCTTAAACTAGTTCAAAATTTAGACAGATATTTTTCATAACTATTTTTGCTCCACAATCCGCTATAACCCAGAGGACATAATATTCGCTTTGGGGAAATTATAATTATCGAACAAAGAGAGAGAATATTATGGATAAAAAGCACAAAATAAAGTAAGGCGGGGAAGGGCGTAATAGAAATATTCAATAGGAATACAATAATGGCAAATATTAATTTAGCAAATTAAATACGTAAATGAATAAAAGGGGTGGTAAAGCTCAAAATAAAGTGAAGTAGGACAGGGCATAATAATAATGAATATTAATACCATAAACGCAAATATTAATAATTAAACCAAAGAAATAAATGGAGCACTACAGCACAAAATAAAAGTAAATAGGAGAGGGCATAGTAATAATGAATGGGAATATAATAAAGGCAAATATTAATTTGATCAACGAAATAAGAGAAATACAAAAGCAAATTGTAGGATATATATTTTATACTCTTCAGAGAAAATCGGAAGAGGGAAAACCTTAGAAAATGAGTCACAAAGTCACTTAGCAAAACGTTAAGAGGGTACGTACGAGAAAATGCTCAAAAAGTCTAATTTTTTATTGTTTTGTAAAATAATATACAGTGTTAGGTATCAAACACCAAAATATTATGACTGTATGTGGTCTGTATGCACCTTTAAAAATTAAATGCCCTAGTGTTGCTAGTAGCATAGTAGCAACACATAGTCTTCCATCAGCTGTCTTGGAATCTATAAAGCCCAACTACCAATTCTTAGCACACCCAGACTTGCTAAAAGAATGCCTCTATGGAGAGACACAAAACCCAAATGAAAGCCACAACAGTTTGATACGGAAAAGGTGTCCCAAAACATCATTGATGTCTTTCATAGTGGTGAAAATTGCTACATTTGATGCTGCAATAGCGTTTAATGATGAGAATGTTAGCAAAAAGAAACTTATGCATCAGTTAGGGTATCAACCTGGTGTGTTTATGGAAACAATTTTGCAGAAAATCGACAACATTCGCATCGCTGGCGCAGAAAGAGCTATGAAATTAATGCAGAAAGAAGCAAGACAGAAGAGGAATTTAAAAAGAATAGCTGAAGAAGACCAGAATGAGGATAGAGACTATGGATATGGGAAGTTCTGACTTAAAATTAAAAAGCAATCTGAATAATACTTATTGTATTTTAATTGCCTTTCCGCGTAACTTGCATTTTCTACAACTTCAACCCATTTTTCTCTGAATCTACTTCATCTATAGTGATGCAATTTAGCACACAGCTTTCTTATGCCACAATGAACAGTTTGTTGGTTCTAGAATTTACGATTAAGCCTTAGATGGAATGTGATGATACAACATATATGAAATTATTTTAAATTTTAAAGGATGCATATGATTAACATTTTTTTTTTAAATTCTATACAGCTTCAATAAGAAATCTAAATCAAAGAAATTCATTTTTAATTGGTTTTAAAATAACATACAAAATTTCAGAAGGATAGCATATGTGAATTTTGAAAAAAAAATGGGCTTAAGTTTGTAAATATCTCTGCGTATAGAAAAAATATGTAGTATTAGTTATATACAATGGAAAATTATGAAAAAATTGTGCATATTAAGTGTATTATCTTAAATGAGTATACTAAGTTTCACTTCTCTAACTTGAAAACTTTGGATGTTATGGCTATTTATGTAAGATCCTGAATATTTGCATGCGTCCCCCCTTAAGTTTACATAAGAACAAAAGAGTTTGTCTATGCGAAGGAAAGTCCTACAAGCTAGCAGAACAATGGCGGAAATACCAAAGACCATTAAGACGGAAAGAAAGTTAAACACAAAGTAATGATTAAAAATTCATGCAAAAAGCGCCAATAAATTATGCAGAAAGTCACAGAACTAGAAGTTATCTAGGCCGAAATTGCCCTCTGAGAACATGTGAAATATGACAGTCCTTGTGTTGAATTAGTGCAGGGAACTCGTAATCCAAGTCGCTCAAAGCGAGAGCTGCGCAATTTACAAATGTTGGAACAGGGAAAAAGTGTATTTAAAAAGCCAAACGTTCTTGATTTTTATGAATGACCACTTGGGAGTTTTGTTCTCCAGAACAATGGCATGGGTCATATATGGAAGGAATTTTTGGGAAACACTGGAATTATTAGTAAATTGGCACGTGAAACTGCGAATGAATTTTTTCATTAACCTCCGTTGACACCCCGGAGATAGGTATTTCCATTTCCACGAAAACTCCTTTTGACCAGCGGGCCCAACATTTTCCATCATCTGCCACCACAGGGAGTTTTCTAAAAATCCTCGCTCCAACGAAACACCCACTACATATTAACTTATGCTATATAGAGATTCAAGATAAGTCTATTGAGTTTTCAAACTGATGCGCTTTCACTCTGGAACCTGTCGTTAACTTGCTTGTCTTCTTAAATTTTTGTCATACTAAAAATATTAGCGTATCCTGGAGTTTTATTTAATAAAAGAATTAACATAAAGCAGCATAATATTTTATTGCCTAGTTATTTTGCAATAGTTTAAATAATATATTACACATAAGGATTTTATTAACCTTAAAATGTTGCAGTTACAACACTAGCTGCTTACACTTACAACTCCTCAAAGAGAAGAATGCAGAACTTCATCAAACTATTAAGTTATAAGATTAAAAATATAATTAACTGTTTTAAATTTAGTCTGAACCTAAGGTAGTATTAGCATTTTACTACACTTCTCAATACTGTTAAGTTACATACACGAGGGTCACTCAGGAAGTAACAAACCCTTGAAAACTACCACTGTGAAGATCCCTGTGGACTTCTTTTCAAGGTTGAATGGCTTCATCGACATCTTTTCTCAGCGTTGTGTGAATTTAAAGCAAAATGGTGCTCTCTGATTGTACAAAGCGATCTCTGTGATACCAAATCCTCTGCTGGACTTTTTAATTCTAGGAAAATATGAGAAAGTGTGGTGAAACGTTAAGCAATGGACAAAAAATGTGCATGGTGAAATAGGAATCAATATTTGGTCCTCATCACAAATAGTTTGAACAAACTACTGAGCAACAAAATCGTTCAATAAAGCCAATATGAGTTACAAAATTATTATCTAAAAGTTTCCCGTATTTTCCCCGGTGAAATTGTGTCCGTATATATTGTTATGCTGTTTGGCGACAATCGGCTAATCGGAATACTCTAAAGACCATGAGCAGATACGAAAAATACGCCCCTAAATAATTTAGGTGATTATGTGGAGAAATAAGGTAAGCTTCAATTTTCTTGCTTATAACTCTATTTAAAACAGTTTTTCTGAATATATTGAGGCCAAAGGGTGTTCTTTCTGGAAGAACCTCATAAATAATGGATTACATATAAAGGTTGGGAGGTGAATAAGTGCAAATCATTTGATATTTCATGATATTTGATATTTATTTGTTCAGTTTATATTACAGTTTCATTACAATGACTTTAACATCGAACATGCACTATTATACATTCTGTACAAGTACGTGAAATTGCTAACCCAAGATCTACTCGCTGACTCAGGTCCCCTGGCCATAAGTATTTGGTTTTCCTGAGCAGCTAGGTGTTATTTCTTCTTGGCCTTCGCTTATTTTGCTCTAATCCACTTTTCTCTTAACCTATATAAGAATTCTCCTACACATATTTTTTTCTTTTCACCCATCCCACCTCCCCATCTGCCCACTTCGGTAGCGAGGTGGTAGAGTGTCTGCCTCACGTTCAAGAGGTCCCGAGTTCGAATCTCGGTCAGGGTGAGTTACTTGGATAAGGTTTTTCTGGGGGTTTCCCTTATCCTGAAAGACGAATGTCGGGTAACTCTAAGCTCTATGGACCCTGGACTCATTTGAGCATCATTTCGCCCATTCCATTCATCGTCCGATGTGACTTAACGTTGGAGGACGTAAAATTAAAACAACAGCAACACCCATCCCCGTTAACATACGTAACGCCACTGCCTCTTTGCTCACACTGTCCCATATCTTATCCCGTATTTTTCTCCTTCAATTTGTTAACTCCTTACATTCTACCAGATAATGAACAGTGCTCTCTTCATCTCCACAAAATTCACATATCCCTACCTCATTACTTATCAACCCTTTTAGATAGATTATTCCTACTCTCATCCATGCTATGTTTTCTCTTCCAAATTTGTCACATTGATCTACATATGTTTCCCTACCCCATTCTGTCTTTAATTGCTTATAAAATTTCAAAGGTTTCTTTTCTTCTATACATTCCCAAATCTCCTGCCTATCTATGTCTTCTACTCTGGTTCTCACTTCCTACCAAAAACTGCCATGATTTGACTCCTCTTCTCTCCATAAATCTCCCATGTCTATCTTCGATACCATTCTTTCCAATTCCGACCACCAGCTATTTGTGTTCTTAATGCTTTTCTGTTGCTTCATGCACAGATTCAATAATTCCCCTTTCTGTCCTTTAATACACTTATATCAGAATTTCAGTATTCTCTCTATTATTATTCCCCTCCATTTTGTATTACCCAACTCGAGTAATGCCACTTCTCTTGGTGCCGATTTTGGCATTCCTGGTAGTATTTTATACGAGTATATAGTACAGAACAATGCACATAACACACTTGTGCATCTCGGCTTGTCTGCTTACTAATATCAATGTCACAAATTATTCACAAAGTTAAGTTACCATGTTTTTTGAACGGCCATGCGTTGTGTGCTTTCTGTGTTTACACAGAGTGCGCACACCACAACTGTGTATCGCAGAGCGATGACTTACATTTAAGGAATAAAAGCCGATATTCAGCAGCAGACTGTCGTTCACAAAGTATAAGTATGAATGGTTTTACGTGTGCTGAATTAGCAGACATTCATTTAGTTTACGGCGCTGCTGGGGAATCTGCCGATGCTTCAAGGGACTTATAGCGGCAACGATTTCCAAATCGTCGTCATCCTAACAGATGAACGTTCACTGCAGTACATCAAAGATTCCGTGATGCAGGTTCTCTTCGTTCCCGTTATGAAGGTAGACAACCAACTCATAATGCTGAGGCACTACGGCGTGAATATAAAATATTACTTTTTGTAGAAGAGAGGTCTGGTGTTAGTACAAGGCGCTTCGCAAAGGAATTAGGTAAAAGTTCTTGGAATATTCGCCACACATTGCATGAACATCTGTTGTATCCATACCATTAATAAAGGGTCCAAAATCTACAAAAGCAGATTATGCAAGAAGAGCAGAGTTCTGTACAGCAATGTGAAAATGATACGCAGTTTCCTCGCAACATAATGGTTACAGACGAGGCAATCTTTATCCGTGATGGCATATTTAATTTCCACAATGTTGAAGCAATAAATAAAATGGGTGGCACACAGTTCCACGTTGACAAATAGTGGTTAGCGCAGAGTAAAGCAATGAGGTTTCTCTCAGGGTATGCGTGGATATGTACGAGTAAGGGTTGGTTCTAATGACATTGGAATGCCCGTTTCAAACTGATTTAATGACTGCTTCTTTTTATCATCACCTCAAACTCGAAGTTGCCAAGGGTTACCAATATATCACTGTTAGAGTTACTGAAGGTGGAATGCTTATTGCTCGATATACTTAATCAGTTACGTATGAACCGACTGATCTTCCCGCCGGTTCTGATCTGCCTTCGACCAAGACAGAGAAACTTCTTATTGTGACTTTGTGGGTTCGTGAAATGAAAAGTCCAACTTCACCACTCAAAAATGTTCTTTATTTCCACCGTCTTACAGTTAAACTCTAGCCAATTACACAGAATTACGTAATGCACACAATTACGATTCACCAGTTCGTCCGTTACAATTTCACTTGCACTCGTAATTACGTACAATTTTCCGATGCCCTCACACAGTCTTCTCGTCGTACACTAGCACTGCATTCTTACACCAAGAACTGTGACTGACTGTCTTGCCCGACGTGCTGCTTATATAGGGCCAGCGGGTCGATCGGAAGGTTCTAGATTAGAGGAAATATCCTGTAAGTTCGAGAACACAGGTGGAACAGAAAGAGTCGGCGCCGTGATGTTTTTTGTCCCAGCCATCCCTTCTTAACGCTATAAGACAAACGAGGGGGCGGGGCGAACACCGACCCGTCTGCTGCTTGCCCAGTCTACAGGGTGTTTCGACGCTCGGGTGACACTGCTCCCTCCTCAAAGCTGGTCGTCCCGAACAGCACCATCGTAGCGTGCCAGGCGGTCCAGGTGTACCACCAGCATCTGCTCGGAGTCTCAGTCAGAATTAGCGCTGCCGAAGTTTGTCAATCGTTCGGTTCGCTCCCAGGTGTCCTCCTGAAGTACCAGCGTGCACTTCTTCCAAGACTTCCGGTACCTTACTCCGGGGAAGTACCAACTGTTCTCTCTGCGTCTTCCCATCGGGTGATTCCCATACCCGGAACAGCGCGCCATCTCTCGTCTTCAACGAGTCCCATTGGGCCCAGTACGACTTGTAGGTGGCGCCCCTTGGTGCGATGTCCTCCCAGGTTCGTCTTGTCCCTGCCTCCACTTCCCTCAAGAGTGGCCCCAAGTCTGCGTCCGCCAGCTGCTCCCTCCTCAGGCCTGCGCTATCCCAGCCTTCAGCAGGCACTGCCACAACTACTCGGACTGCTGCGGCACGCTCCTTCTCTTCCACACTTGTGCACTGGCCGCACTCTTCTGGACAGGGTATTTGGGACATGGCGTCAGCGTTACCGTGGCTCTTCCCTCTACGATGTTCCGAGGTGAAGTCGTACTCCTGCAGCCTCTGGACCCAACGTGCTGTCTGGCCTTCCAGGTTCTTAAAGCTCAATAGCCAGGTTAGGGCGGAATGGTCAGTTCTCAGGTGGAATGGCTGACCGTACAGGTACTTGTGGAAGTGCTCCAATGTCTTTACTACCGCCAGTAATTCTCGTCGGGTGACGCAGTAGTTCTTCTCTGTCTTGGATAGCGTCTTGCTGTAGTAGGCTATCACCCGCTCATGGCCGTCCTGGATCTGCGATAGGACACCTCCAATGCAATGGTCGCTAGTGTCGGTGTCCACAATGAAGGCGCCACCCGGCTGTGGGAAACCCAAAATTGGAGCACTGCACAGGGTCTCCCTTAGCTGCTGGAAAGCGTCTTCGGCGTCCTCCGTCCACACATAAGGTCGGTGTTCCTCTGTCAGGCGGGTGAGGGGTTTGGCGATATTGTCGGCCTTTTCCTCTAAATCATTAAGGCGGTCGTCTACTTGACCCATCCGCTTGCCCAGATTCGTGACGTCATCCCTCACGCCGGCCAATCGTTCCTCAAATTTGGCGGCGAGAGCCTCGTTCGCCACCTTCATTTCCGTGGCCAGACGGTCGTTCGCTGCTCTCATTTCTGTGGTTAACTTGGCCTTCATTTCTTCCATCTTCTCGGTGATGTAGTCGTTAGCCGTCTTCATTAGTTTCAGTTCCGCGGCCAGGTTGTTATTTGTAGTCTCCAGCTTCGCGGCCAGGCTGTTATTTGCCGCTTCCGTTTTTGTTGTTAATTCGGCCTTCATTTCTTCCATCTTCTCGGTGATGTTGCCGTTGGCCGTCTTCATTTCTGTCAGTTCCGCCTTCATTTCCATCATCTTCTCCAAAATCTTTTCCAATGCCGCGTCCATGGCTGTAATGTTCGGTGCTGTTGTCTTCCCGCTTCCTGACACCAGTGTGACTTTGTGGGTTCATGAAATGAAAAGTCCAACTTCGCCACTCAAAAATGTTCTTTATTTCCACCGTCTTACAGTTAAACTCTTGCCAATTACACAGAATTGCGTAATGCACACAATTACGATTCACCAGTTCGTCCGTTACAATTTCACTTGCACTCGTAATTACGTACAATCTTCCGATGCTCTCACACAGTCTTCTGGTCGTACACTAGCACTGCATTCTTACACCAAGAACTGTGACTGACTGTCTTGCCCGACGTGCTGCTTATATAGGGCCAGCGGGTCGATCGGAAGGTTCTAGATTAGAGGAAATATCCTGTAAGTTCGAGAACACAGGTGGAACAGAAAGAGACGGCGCCGTGATGTTTTTTGTCCCAGCCATCCCTTCTTAACGCTATAAGACAAACGAGGGGGCGGGGCGAACACCGACCCGTCTGCTGCTTGCCCAGTCTACAGGGTGTTCCGGCGCTCGGGTGACATTATCATACTTGGCCGCTAGCCGCGGACCGTCTGTCCTCACACTATACACAGCTGTGCGTGGGTGTGTATCTTTCACATTCTCGAAGCCCTTTATTCAACCAAATATCCTTTGTGAATATTTTGCTCATTGTGATTATTAGTCTCGGTCATGCCATTATTAAGTGTTCGAAGAATACCTATTCAAACGGAGTCAAGTGTCATTCATTTAGGTTTTCTTGTTAAGAAAACCTCTTTCTCCCGTGTCTTTTGTTACACAACTCAACCAAATGCCCCTGCACGTGTTGTAACACAGAACCAACATTCGTTTGAAATCCATTACTATTCTTCACTCATTGCAATCCTTTAATTGCGGCATCAATGTTCACATCTGGGCGGAAGATAATCCGCATGGCATTCGCGATCAGTAGAAAAGTGCACCAATTTCTATATCGTTACTTCCCAAATTGATGGATCGGTCGATACGGTCCTGTGTGTTGGCCACCAAGATCCCTGGATTTGAATCATTTGGACTTTTATTTCTGGGTCCATCTCAAGGAAGTAGTTAACGCATTCAAAATTAATAATGAGGCGTCTCTTAGGCAACGAATCTGAAACTCAGTGGCAAGTGTGAGAGCTGACGCTGATGTGTAGGAAAGGATGCGACAATCATGACGTCGATGCATGTAAGCTTGTTGTAGAGCTAATGGTAGACATTTTGTGCACTTTTTGTAGCCGTAAAGAAGTTAAAATCATATGATGTACGTAGTGTCAGTTTCGTTTATTTTATTTAAACGTACAGAATATTGTACACCTGTTTTTTAGTTATTTTTTCTGCATTTATTTTTTCTTATGGCTTGAAATGTAATTCTTCACGTTGTAAGAGCAATGAGGTTGTCTGTACTTTAAGAAACCGGAGAAAAAATGCTGTCTATTGATGTTAATTGTGTTGTGTTTAACGCAAATAAAATAAATTTAAATAAATCACGATCGGCCACGGCAACGAGCAAAGCGAGGCCAGCAGTGCGACCTCTTACGTAATCTGAGGGAATGCTAGCCATCCTAAAAACATTACATTTTCCCCACGGGCGTCACTGTTAGAAATAGAGGAAAAACTGAACATTGCAGGTTCATCACATCGCCCTGAAACCCTGATACAAATATTTGTACTGATTCACCTCCCACCCTATGTATATATAATTCTGTTTTAATGGTAAATTTCTGCATACATATACACCATAATTAATTAAACTATTTTAAATATTGTCCTGCTAAACATTTCTAGTAGTGTTTCTTGTATACGTATTTATAGATTTATATAAGCGATATCTAATTTATTAAAACAGATGCACATTGGATGTATTTTGAGAAAATTTGAGGGGCTATAAACTATGTATATTACTCTACTTATTAGTTTGCCATTGAATTAAGAAAATCATTAGGAGGAATATACACATTTATATAAATATACGGTGTTCCTCCTCTCGAAATATTTTAGGACAGGAAAGGTTTAAAGCTTAATAATCAGCAGAGGAAAATAATTCATCTGAGATGGTTTGTAGGTAAAGCACAAAAGCTACTAATGAATTTCTGTGAAACACAAAATAATCCACCACCATCACAGTTAAGTAGCATAATTTTCCGCGAATTTCAAGCCGCATTAACGGAAAAACTTTCCAAAGGCAAAATCTATGTTTAATTATGCAGGTACCCTTAGGAGCTGAAGAGATTCCAAACGTTAAGAACGTACTAGGAAAAGATTTTGCACTTCGCATAATTCAATACAGGTACGTTCACTTCTCATCAATGTCTTATACACAAAAAGATTCTCCATTTACCGCGTTACTTCTTCTGATGGTCGCTAGCCATCTCTTCAGCTCCCTGCGATAGTTGATTCCAAGTATTTGACATATTTGAAACTCATAAAAAATTACCATTTCAATTGTCAATCTTTTTTGGGCATGCCTGCATCTTAAATAACACTTTGAAATCGTATTATTACGCTGCAGGAGAATATAAGTTCATAGAGGATTGCTTCAGCAGCCTAATTTTGTGCAGAAAATGTTTTAAATGTACCGGAAAGTTTAATTAAAGATATTTATGCATAGTGAGGAACGTGTCAAATATGTCATTCTATACTGTAATGCAGTAGAAGTATATTTTATTATACATTTGTTTAAAAATTGAAAAATAAGATATAGACCATATACTTCACTGCAATTAATTTCCCGGTGGTCCCATAACTTAAAATAACCTCAAGCCACATTAAAAAGCCTGTTAGCAAAATGGAATGGATCACTGAGCAGCTAAAGAGCGTCCATAAGTAAAAACTCAGTTTCAATTTATAATTAATTTCCATTGATTGATCAAATAGTCTGTTAAACAATGAAACACTAGATTTAAAATAGTTACTTTGTTATACGTCATCATTTGGGTACCTATGTTACCTCATATGAATTCAAGATTCCTTTTAGATTTCCGGGAAAAAATGCAAGTCAGATGGAAAATTTACTGTCGTACTGGCGTGTTGCAATGATAGATTAGTTGGGAAGAACAACCGGATGAAGACCGGAAGTTCAGTGGTTCAAAATTTGACTAGGGCGTTGTATTCTCACTCTGATTCTACCTTCTCAAACTTCAACAAACAGCTGGTGTGAACGAACAGTCACTTTTTGTGTACCTCATCTTTCTCGACTGCCTTCGTTTTGCTTTTAAATTCCCAGCATATTAACATTATTTCAGACAGTAAAATTTTATGACGTGGAGAGGCAAAAACAAGTGTAAAAGTTTAAGGGATTACAAATTAGTAAGTTCAAAATTCCTAGAGAAGGAAGATCAATCAATTCATTGTATTGGTTTGAATAAGCACAAACTTCTTTGAAGCTCTATCTGTAATATTAATGAGACCTCTAGTGGCAAGGAGTAACATTACAGAATGAAGTTTGGCATAATTATATTCCGTTTAGTCCCTTATAAACTTAGCCTTACAATGGACAGATAGACTGTTTAAATTTTCAGAGTTAATCATCAGAGAGAATTTGCAGCTCGTAATTATTGCTTGCACTGAATCGAATTTTTGGCAACTTCAAAATAAAACAGGTAATTCTCAAATGGGATACTTTTAAGGAAAATTAGTTACTATATGCGTAACAAAAGAACAGCAGAATGGGCAATCCTTGGCTCACAAAAATGGATGACTCAGATATTTTTTTGTATATGTGAATGCTTCCACTTAAAGTATGGGTATATAATGCGGTACGCAAGCCCATGAAGTGTCAAGGCCTTCCATCCGGACTGCCGATCTCACGTCCTTGTGGACACGGTAGAAGTGTCATCCAACCGACACGCAAACAAATGTGGTCAGCAGCACGCCTCCCCTTCCACAGATTGCTACCAAACGCATCTGTTTATTCCTCACAAAAGTGAATGAGCACAGGTGCTAAAATTGGGGCGAAAACTCCTAACCCTTGCAGATTCCGTGACGGGGAATTTATTTCTTTTAATGTAAAATAAACTTTTATAGCATAATGTTTCCGTCATATCTCGTTATTTACAAACTTTATATAGAATGATCATTAGAATCATCGAAGATTTCTTTGCTGTTGTTCTTGTAAGTTAACCAGTTACCGTGTGGAAAATTGTGGCTCCAATCACAATTTTGGGTAATCGACACAAGTTGGTGTATTATTTAACCTTTCACTTACCTGATAAATTCAAATGCCCAGGAAACTTACTTTTATTACCGACAGGAATATTATATTACACGGTAGTTGCACAGAGCGTAGCAGAGAGAGAGAGAGGGGGGGAGAGGGAGAGAGTAAAGGGATGAGAGTAACAGAGGGAGAAGATATAAGGGCATCTCCAGGGAGAGTCGAAGATCCACTGTTCGGCTTCCACATCGTCGTATTTTTCAGGTTTATTTCTTCTTTCAAGCTTATCATCTACACATCACTAATTTAATAACACAGTTGTTGTCAAGTGCTCTTTTGTGTTCATACGATTCCACAAAAATTGGCTGTAGCATGAAAACAATGCTTTGATCAGATATGATATGCTACAATATTAATAACTGTTCTTTTTGTAATTATAGTTTTAATTCAAGTGCGGAATCAATTCAGTCACTGGAGCTCGGTACTTAGCCTTTGCAAAATAGCAATTATTGGCTTTCGCATTCCGGAAAGCTTACGACTTTGCGGACGTATTGAAAGTATAAAGAACGAGAGAAAGGCCGTGGAACAAAACACTAATAAAGTGATAATAACAAGACAGTAAACATATGCTAAATTAAGGTTTATGATTCAAACGGATTTTTAGCACCGTAGTTTTAATTAGAGAAAAGGGAGGGGGAGTAGTACATACAGTAAATCACCATAGCAAGTTAAGCTTATTTGCGGCAACTACTCATTATGTTTTTACAAAATATGTTGGAATGCCTCACAAAGCAATATTTTACATTTGAATCTACCAAAAATGAACCATCCATTGCATAATTCGCTTCTCTGGCTGATAGTGGGTTATTTTACTTGATTAAAGCGTTGGAAAATCCAGCCAATTTGATCCTGCCCCATTTACTGCCATTTTTCCGATGGAAAATTATCCACAAATTAACACAAAACAGAATCAGTCAAGCTTTGTGTATTTCAAATATAAGGTAACACTAGCACAATAATATAATCTATAGGTTTTTCACGCATCATACCCTTCCTTGTATGACCGTATAAGTAAATAAAATCATTAAAAAGTAGTCCAAATTACAAAGATCAAGATCTTAATTACCACCTGTTTGAAACATATATAAATAAATGAATAAATGAACAAATATATATATATACAGAAACAAATACATAAATAAATATATGATGAGGGTAAATTCTGAGCCAGTATACCTATGTACTTTCTTATTCCAGTAAGTCTTTTTCTTCAGAGAAAGATGTACTGCATGACTTACTAACGCATTAGTACACCGTGTTAAGAAAATTAAAACAACGTGTATTAAATACCTAGCAGATTTGTTCATTAGAACAATCTCGTTTCTTAAGGATATCACAACATTAATGTACCTGCTAAATAAATAAGTAAATCAATTAATTAAATATAAAAATTAAAGAGTGTAGAAGAATTCCTCAAAGTGGCTGTGGAATGGAACTTCAACAGTCCTCGTCGACAGTGTAACGTCATGAACAAAAAAAGGAGGTTAAGAATTTTAACCACATGACAATGTGCAGTTTACTAAGAATGATGTAGGTGAAATTCAGTTTACTTTACCTTCACATTCTACTTAATCGGGAGAGGTGTTTTTACATTTAGTCTGATTATATATTCCTTTGTAGGTATAGAGGTTGGAGCAACACAAATCCACAGCCAATTGTTGAAATACCAAGTCAATATATGTTGATCCATCAATAAATAATAAATAGATAAATAAAAATGAATAAAATTCTGTAAACACAATTTATGGGACTTGTAACTGTCTAGAAGCAACCATGATATACAAAACTAAACTGGATGTTTTGGGAGAGGAGAAACCTGAGCTTGAAGTCTCCTCATAAGCCTGTTTATACGTTTGGATTTGACCTAGGGTTGGTTATTGTGTTTTTATTACCAGAAAATACAGAAAGTTGGACACACTTGGGCTTCAGCTACTGGATTTCTTAGTAACAAAGAGGTACCACAGCATGAAGCTCTGAATAACACATTTCCGGGAAACCAAAACAAAGGATGTGCCGGAAAATAGAGTTTCCCTCGTAAAGGAGCAATGCAACATATATATTTCCTTTATGTTATTCCCTCAAAACCGAATACAAAGAATTGGCTGGATGATTATTTTTAAACACTCTTGAGGCTTCTATAAGTGTGGCGAGAAACTGACAAGTATTTTACCTTTCCAATAAGAAGAGAGCAGTAAAAGGTAGAATGGGTAGACGAAATAAGCGAGGCATGCCACGTACATAATAAAGTCATGAGCGTGGATTTATAGTATCGACAACTGAAACGGAACGTTAAGAAAGATTTCCGATTTTATTTAGATTCATAATGTGTTATTAGACACACTAGTTTACAACACAATGCCTAATTTTAAAAAAAGTAATGTTAGTCTCTGTATAAGATCTCATTAGTTTATTATTTTTGTTTAAGTTCGGTTCGGTCTCGAAAAATATTCTTTCAAATAGACTTGTCGTGGTATTACATATCTCAAAGACAATGTTTTACTTCTCCTAAAGTCCCCAGAGAATAAAACATGTTTAAAATATTTAAACGTTCTAAATGTAGTTTAAATAGTAGCTATAAATTCGTTTAACCTTCAAATTTGAGTGGTGATTCTTATAAGATTTTTCATTGTTCTACAATACACGAAAAGTGTGGCGGTGGTTTAATTAAAATGCTATAAAACAATTAAATTGTTTAAGACTTAGCCTCTGTCATATTCTTTAAGAGGTTTTTCTCTTTCCTTACAAGTTACTTGGAGCTGCGTTAAAACAATGTAATCTAGGAACATAAAGATCAAATGAGCAGTGATTTAATTTATTGGAATAAATTCATGTTTTATGTTATATTATTGTCTTGTAAGACTGTATCTCTTCCTGTCAATTTAACTTTATTTAAAATATCCAAAGGATTGTGGCATATTGTTTTCCAGCATCGCAAAATAAGCCTAAGTACCCTTCACAGAGAGTTTTAACAAGCGAACAGAAAATCGTAAATTATCTGCAGCTGCCTTATATGGCTTCATTATTCGTCACGAAACGGAAACTCTTGTACTCAGTATTCCACTTATTTATGACTTCCGTAAGTGCTGAGCCAGTATTCACGGAAGTATGCCTTTCTGCAAAACGAAGCGCTAGAAGTTATAAACTTTAATATTTCCATCTTACGTCAATAAAATGACTTGTTATGGTTTTCAGGAAGTGGAGGGGATCTCGACATTTAAGTGCCTATGGAGGTCCTGTTTTCAACCCTCCACATGGAATGGGCAATTCAAGGGGCACAGATGGCTATCATACCCGGGGCAGTTGGTTCGTACCCAGGAGGGATCCCTAGCATGTCCACATATTACATCATGACGTCGGTAGAAACTCCCACACAGGGCTATCCCTTCATACGGAGGGTCAGTTCGAACCGAACACCAGGGCAGGTAGCTCGGTCAAGCTAACTGTACTACCACGCGCCTCACCCGCAGCAGCCCACTCGCCTGATCCTTTGACTCCGAAACATGTTAGGTAAATGAAATGACGGAGGGGGGGGGGGGCAGAAAAATGGGGGGCAGAAAAATTCGCCGTATGATATATTACACCATAGCATTCATCTACCAACTAACGTACACGTATAAAACACCCAAGGCCAGAATGATCGGCCCAAAGGACGTCACACGTTATCGTGAGGCCAATACCTTTGGTAAATGACATTTGACATAAGATTCGGTGTTCCCAGATCTCAAGAAATCTGTGGTATCAATAATGAGCATGTAGAAGATCAGATTATTTCTTGGTGTTCATCTTCTACAGCTAATGTCAATATAAGTAAATATATATCAATTTCCTTCCCGCACGTAATTGCTCGTATTGCACGTATGTCACAAAAAATTTCGGTTTTACAAAAATAACACATTTCTTTTAAGACTGCGTTTCTTTATAGCTATTCCAAATCGTTTCCTGTTTGCTATTTCGAACTGTTAATCTTCAGTTAGCGTGTTTAATCAATGAAATTGTGAACAGTTTTAATTTCCATCACATAAACAAATAATTATACATAGAAAGATGTGAAAATCAGAGGTCGATTTTGTTTATTGGCTGTAGTAAGTGATATAAAAGGAATCAAATATCTATAGCAGGGATGCCGATATGTGATCTGTGATATCATTCTTCTGCTTTCCTGTTCCACCACTGTGTGTTTCGGTGGTTGGACTTTGTACTAAGAGACTAAATAGAAGCTCCTTGAACGGTAGGTAAACCGAGAAACAAAACGGTGGATGGGTTCATAACTAGCCACCAGGGATGAAAGAGAAGTTCATAAAAGCCCTCAAAGTATATTCATTCCTGTATGACTCCGGTACTCTGAATTGAATGTTTGTATAATGTAACGAGAGGAACGAGTATCATTTAAAACTGATGGTTTGTCCATACTGGTGAATGATGCTGCGTGCAGTGAACAACCACTCATAAGGCTTGCAAACAATAATGGAAAACATTGATATTACTTGTAAGAGAAATCAGGATATAAAACTAATATGTGAATTGTATTTCATGCCATAAACACAAACTAATGAGCTCAAAGGCTGTCGTATTATAGGTAACTTATCTTCCTCTAACATATACTCCACATAAGTATTACATATTTGAGAGCCTTAAATCAGTCATCTTTCGAAGTGTTGGGGTGTGTATCTGTGAAGATCATAACACAAAACTAAAGCTCAGATAGGCACCACATTTTATATATTAGCATAATTTAAGAATATAAATAAAAATGTTACTTCAAAGAGCATTTTAAATGGGATATTTTTTATTATTAATATTTTTTTTCAAAAGTAAAACTATGATTGGGATAATAAAACGTTTAATAAAATATAGTTCTACCACTTTATTTAAATTAAATTCAAAATTCACTTCATTTTCGTGAACTTTATATCATTTCCAAACCACAAGCAATATACCAAAACTAAAATCTCGCTAAAAATAAAATCAATGTGGTATTTTTATGTGAGATTGAGAGTTTCCGAATTAATCACTTAACTGTTTAACTCCAGACATGCAATTTTAATTGGTGAGTGCTGTCCTAGCTTACAACATGTATATGACCACAGTATTTTGAAATCTAAATCTCATCCAGCGGTTATTATAATAAGCAAGAGAAAGTGGATATAATTAATATTTTGTAGAGTAGGAGAGAATATAGTTGATAATAGTAAAGTAAGGACAACGGAAGGTAAAATGAAGTGAGGTGAATTGTAAGAATAGAATCTTCGGGGAAACCCCCGAAAAATACAGGATGATGGACCTTATGGACCACCCTTACGAATGCGAATCGCACGCGCTTTTGTATTAAGAAACATTCATATGATTGTTACCAATATGAATTCTGTAATAATTTTTGGCGGTGCTTGATAATTTTGCTGAATGCGTTACGCTGGCTTAAGTGTACGGCATCAGTTGCTTGATGCACATAGTGGAACGTTATCTTATTTACTGTCCTTTTTTATCAAAATATATTTTCTTGTCAATTCGGAAGTTTTATTTTCACGTTGTAAGCAGTTTAAAAGTAACCATATGTTCTTTTAATTCTAGAAATTCATTTTTTTTCTTTCTAATCAATAACAATTTATTCATAATTATATATCATAATATTCAACATGTATTTTTATCCCATATCCATATCCTAGCTGTAACTTTTGCCTGTTATTTACTGTCGAGGGGCTGTAAGCAGAATTAAATTTAATCAATGCCTTGATAAGTAGAATGGTGAGAGAGAGAGAGAGAGAGAGAGAGAGAGAGAGAGAGAGAGAGAGAGAGAGAGAGAGAGAGAGAGAGAGAGAGAGAGAGAGAGAGAGACAGAGAAAGAGCGAGAGGGGTTGGGGAGCAGCAAGAACTCATGTGCATCGACAACGCTAAACTTCCTTCATCAAATAACCGAGTATATATAGCAGCGAGAAAGGAAGTTCCTATCATCATTACCTTAAACGTATTACCATAATTCGTATTGTAGGTGAGTCTAACTTTTGTCATGCCGACAACGTCTGAGTCTTCTTTTATCGGCGATAATGACTTTTGACCCACTTTCGCTTCATACTGTGATGGGTAAAGTTGAATCTTCTCTATTCAGTACTGATAATCTAGCTCACTTAAATTGCCTAACTGCACATATGTGCAGAACAATATTAATCCTGTTAACTTTGGATGTATTTATTACTGTAACCGTTGAATATAGTTTACATTTGATGACCGACATTAACATTTAAATCTTACTCGGGTGTTTAGTTTTATTTCTGGATGCTTACTTATGATTTAATTTATACAAAAGCTACGCATGAACTGCACCATGTGGAATTTTAGGATCAACAATCAATTGAGAATAATCGATCGCCTCCTAAGTTAATGTTCGTGACTTTGTTGCTTTAACAACAGTATTAAACAGGTGTTAGTAGTCAATTTTATCTTTATTTAACTAAATACAAATTCTATTATTCATTACTGTCGAAGAATGTCTGCTTTACGACAGCGTTATAGGCATTAGAAAATACCTTTAGCAGAAAATGCTTGACTTTTTCTTGTATTTTCAAACCCATCGTTGCACTCCAATGCCAAACATCCCTCACTCGTATCGCAATATAAAGAACATTTCTAATCCTTCTCGAAGAAAACTCAATACGCAGGATACACAAAGTGAAACGACGAAGTACATTTAATTTTAGCGATTTACTGACACTTCTGCAAGGAGATATATCGCCCATAAATTACTGTGAAAGCCTTTAAAAGCCCTCTCCCGGTGATAAAAATTTCTTTCGGCAAAGAGCGGGTAACCAAATTTTAATAATTTCATGAGTAGAATCATCTTAGGTATGTGTACTCCCACATAAACACATTTCCAGTAGCGTTCTGCTAACCAGGCTGCGGCAGAAGGGAATATCAACAAAACCGGAGCTGAGTGCTCTTAGACGGCCCGTTTCATGAAGAGACCAAGCCAGTTTTCCATTTCTCTTCCTCTCTTCGCCTTCTCTTCTCCATCTACAGCGTCGAGATCAGTTCCATTTGCTCCCCCCCCCCCCCCCCCCGAAAAAATGCATAAGCGATCCCCCAAAGCTACTGACTGTATTAAAGGGTATATGAACTCAGCAAACTGCACGTTTTTTTTTTTAAACTGTCATATTTTAATGCTTGCGACTATCAGATCAATAAGTCAATAAAGATTTCAGTTTATTACATCAGCTTTCAAGATAATGTTGGAGGAAGTGCAGTTTACAACAAAAATGAATTGATATGTGTACGTTTTGCCCTGCCAAAGTGTAAGAGAGTGGCGTGACGGTTTTAACTCTCGTAGTTAATTTGTGTTCTTATATCAGAGATTCACAAATAGAGCATGGAAAAAAGGTCCTGAATCCTTTCGTTCTAGCGTTCATATATTTGTAGATATACGATTATAAAGGCATTTTGTAAAAGAGCCCTATCCTTACAGGTGAGTTGGAAAATTATCTTGCCCAGATCGTCGCAACGTAGAATGCGAGTTGCTTTTCCGACCCGGCTGCTGAGGCGGTCCGGCCCGTAGCGAACCACGTCGAGCTCTCCCTTGTGCTCAACGCCTCACAATTAAGGATCGGTGGCGTGAGGAGGTTAAGGAAACGGAAATTGTAATCGGTTCGAGGGGACTTGTAGCTCCCGATAAGAACTCTCATCTGTACTTCAGGAGTGGGTGCGTCCTGACTGGTTGTGGGTTGAATGATGACACTTCGAATCTGGTAGACAGAAGTTTATTGTAGTCCTTAGGCTCCTACGCACGCCACCGTAAAGTCGTCGTCGGCGTGGTTACTGTGTCTAGCGTCACGGTCAATATTTTGATGTGAAGCACGGGGGCAGTAGCACTGCGTAGTCGAAGTGGATATATTTATCGGCTTCCCTATATATTGCTCTTTGTACTAACTCTCACTGGAGAGATTGTTAGATATTGTACTTTGTCTCTGTGCATGACGCGGAAGTGTACTTTTTAGGTGGCACCAAATGCGCGTCCGTCTCACGTAGAACTCAGAAACCTACTTTCCACCATCACTTTGAATTACCCCCACTCTAGGTATTTCTCGGAGTTTGCAAAATCACATGAACGAATATAAATTTTATATTGGATGCTACCTATCCCCACTTGACATCAGTGTTCAGAATTTCCAGTTTCGCACCTGATATCAGAGACGCTTTCTCTAATGGTCCGCGTGCAAAAATTTATGCGGGAGCATGTGTTCTGCACGTCGGTCAAAATCTTATAGCCTGTTGTCAGAAGCACGCATGAGATTTTAACAATGGGTCGGTTTGCGACTGGAAGGCGCCAAATTTGTCTTTAGGGCAAAACAGACAATAGAGTAGGGTTGTTTGTTTACAGGGATTGCAAAGGGAGTTTACTGACCTTCTCAGAATGGCCTTGTCCCTGTGATGGTCTCCAGAGTATATGCTAGCATTCTGGCATATATCTATTCTGGTATTTATTTATATTTATAAATCTATAATTTATTTATATTTATTCGTTTGTGTGAATGTCTTTCTGATATCAAGTTATATTTCGTCTCAGTGTTCCTAGGTGATAGGGGCTGCGTCACTACGAAGTTGTTGCTGCGTTATAGGAAGAATACTAACTTTAGTTGGGGTGTTTAATTATTATAAAGACATACCTCTACACATTTTTATTGAACTATTTCATCTCTAATAAAGATAAATCAAATCAAGGAACAGCTGCTTAGTTTCAATAAAATAGTAAAAGTAAATAATTTTTTTGACTTAAATGTTTTCTTATAAAGTTTATAACGTAAAAAGTACCTAGTCACAGTATTTTGTATCCCTTAGCTAAGAAATCTTGGCACCAAACTTTCCGTTTGTTACGCAAATTTGAAGAATGTGTGGTGTAGCCTCAGTCTCGAGCAAGAGACTGTACTCCGAATTAAATTCGTTTATTAAAAACTAGATATCCATAAAAACGATTAACGTCTCATTACCAATTAAAATTTTTAATTATGATACAAAAACTAATATTTCTTAAGGTATGCATGGGTATATAGGAGTAAGGATGGCATTGGAATACAAGTTTAAGGTTTATATAATAACTGCCTATTTTATTAGTATTCTCAGAAATCGCGAAGTGGCGAACAGTGTACACCAATCTATTTTAATATACGGAGTTACCGTTTGTGAAACGTATTTTACGCGATAACACATAATTTGTTATTTACACAGGAACAGATACTTCCTCCTGGTGTCACATCTTCCTTCTTGGACGAGCAGTACAACTAAGTCCGAGATTTCCTTCAAGAAGATATGTTATTCACACAGAATTCCCTAAACAGCTGGTCTTTTGTAATTTTGTTCCGATGACCAGCTACTAAGAAAGGTCCTAGCCTCTTTTACTAGGATCGACCACCTGAACATCTCTCTAAGCCGGCTTCCTCATAGTTAACTGCTCAAGGCCGCGCCGTGGCTCAGTGGTTAGACCGCTTGGCTCTCACCAAGGCGGCCCGGGTTCGATCCCAGGCGACCGCAAAGTTAGATTTTTGGTGGACAACACGGTGCTGGGGCGGGTATTCTCCGGTACCTCCGGTTTCCCCCGCCATCTCATTCCACCGGTGCTCCATCTTCATCTCGTGTATCATCACTGTTACCGCCTGCGGTGCCGTATGTAGTAAAAGCGGGCGTTAAACACTACAGACATTTCGTTAACTGCTCAACCGACATCCTGGTTTACATTTAACGTATATATCAAATGTTCATATGTAATGTATTATAATTCTTAATTTTTTGAACCCATAATTTCAGTATCAATCTTAAGGTGCTAATTGAGACATGTGCTTAAAACAAATAAAAGAATAACTTGATGGGTGGCACTCACATGATTTTTTTTAATTTCGTCCAATTTTTTTTACACTTACTCCTCTATTTCAAGTTAATCTAGGTCAACATTTTCAGAAATTATGTCGTTGCCCATTATATTGGAAGCACAAGGTGAACGTGAATATACAGCAGGATTTAAGCAATTTCAAATATTCTAAGCTTTGTTAGCTGAGTGATGACTTTGAAATTCCGTTCTGTTTGCATGGCCAGATACAGAAAGCATAAATAAGGTATTTCTATTAAGAGGGATATAAGTATTGGAAAATTCAAACAAACTACAGGGAATATGTCAGAAATGGTTTTCTCCACAAAATATAAATTTATTTGATCTCGCAAAAAGCACCCAGATTATTTTAAATTTTTCGGGGAAGGGGCAAATAAGTACAAATTTAGAGTTGTCTGATTTTGAATGTATGACGATCATCCCGTTTCTATATTTATTCCCTGATTTTTCAATTTGATGGTATTAAGACTCTTCATTCAATAAATGATATAGCGAAGTAGATTATTTTTGCTTGTATATTTGGATAAAATACCGATCTCCTCCCTAAAGTGACTAAAATCGATGTAATATATCACAATCAGTAATTTTAAGTAATTTTAAGACTTGTTAAGGTGTTTTCATGAATTCAAACTATACCAGATAAAAGAGATTCATTATAGGGTGGGTTTTATAGAACACCACCTCTGTGATCTGTAGGTAGCGTGCCAGCCTTAAATTCAAGAAGTTCTGAATTTGAATCTCAGCCAGGGTGCATTGAATTATTTGGATAAGGCTTTTTATGGGGTTTTCCCTTATCCTGAACGGTAAATCATGTAACTGTGAGCTCTATGGACTCTGGGCTAATTTAAACATTATTTAACACATTTCATTCATCGTTCGATACGACTTACATTGGAGGATGTTAAATAAAGGTTAAAGAAACTTAAAATAGGAAACTATTTAGTTGAAATTCGATTTTGATTTGTACGAGCACTCTGATCTAAACTGTTGTGTACATTTTAACATAACTTTGATTTTGTTGTAAGTCTTCCGATAGAAAATGCTATACCCGTCTACATTTTCGTTTTGTAAATGATATAATTGGTTGCATCTGCTCACATCATAATCCTGAGCCTTGTATAAATTGGAATTTCCTGCTCATTAAGTCCGCCGGGTACTAAACTGCTGCTGAGAGAGCTAAGTTACCTACGCAGATACCTACGAAAATAGCAAGCAAATGCTTGCTAAACCCAAGAAGCGCTTGCTATTCAAACCACTTCACGAGAATTAGCTCAGCAATTTCTAGTTCGCGAGCAGGTCGAGGAGAAAAATGTTATTTACACGGAAGCGAGCTATTGTTTGCAATTAGTGAGAAATGACGTCAAGCTTGTCTTTATTCATACCACCTATTATTCCAAGGTAACTGCTCCATGCAAGTGAACATGTTTGTTGGGAACTGGATCCAGAAGCACTAGAGCAGACAAATTGCTGTTTACTTGAAGGGATCGCTCGTGCTAGTAGCCTCTGAACTGTGACTAATCTTAAACACTTGATTCAAGGTTTAAGCTTCCGGCACATGTTGAAAATGAACTAGGTGTTGCCATTCAAGATCCAGCCTTAGAGCCCAAACAACAAAGAAATTAAATACCCCTCTGTGTTCGATAGACAGACGTCTATCATAATTTCTATTATGGTTTCTATTAAAGAAATATAAATAGAAATGTGTGTTTACATATATTATGTGAAATGTATTATCTTTTGTTTCTGTTTAACCAGCTGGCTTACTCAGCTTGCAAGGTTAGCCTTTTAAACCCGAATGAATCATTTGTTTATCTCCTTGGTTCTTTATCAAATTATTTTACAATGATTTAGATACTTTTTATTTTTTATCCTCCCGAGTACTCTGAATGACTTTAATTTCCTACATCCGAGAGTATTCCAAATAACGGGTAAAACCAATTTGATATTCAAGCAAAAGGATTTCAAAACGTCTGACTTCCTAACCTTTCACTGACAGTTTGATGTCCCCTAAATCTAAATGGCCATTGTGTGAACATAGAGTGTGCATACAAGTGCGTAAAACATCACGCGGTTTCTAATAAAGTGCATCGCTTACACAGAGCTTTATATCATAAGCAGAAGAGCTAAGTTTGATTCCTGGTACTGGTGTGTGATTTTCTTGTGTTGGGAGACCTTACAGCCTCATAAGCTGCCTGAACCGGTCAACTGAGGAGATACTGGAGAGCGAAGTAGTGGCTCCAGGCTACCAAGACTGCATTTATCGGTCGGGAAGGCCTTGATGAGCTAATTATGCCCCATCCTCCACTACTGAAACCCACTCATGACGCCCATTGAGGGGGAGAAGTGAAGGACGCAGCGCTCTTTCTGTAGTCCAGCATCGGGTCATAAAGAACTCTAGGAAGGTATGTCATTTCTTCAATCCCTCTATTGTTTTGGCCAGCTAATGACTGAGAAGGTCCTGCGCCTTGGCATAGCGGACTAAGGCAGCATGTCTTCGTCCCTGGCCATGGAAAGTGGCCCGGGTTGGATCTCACCCTGGGGGTGCGGATTTTAAGTCCCGGGTATAGAACCGGTGCCCACTCAGCATCGTGAAATAAAAAATGTGTAGTGTTTAACGCCCGCTTTTAGTACATATGGCACCGCAGACGGTGACACTGATGATACATGAGATGAAGATGGAGCACCGGTGGAATAAGATGGCGGGGGAAACCGGAGGTCCCGGAGAAAACCCACCCCAGCGCTGTGTTGTCCACCACAAATCTCACTTTGCGGGCGCCTGGGATCGAATCCGGGCCGCCTTGGTGAGAGCCAAGCGGTCTAAATACTGAGCCAAAGCGTGGCCTTCAGCATCGTGAGGAAAGTGAGGAGCTTACGCTAGGTAAGCGGCCCTGGTCACGAAAACCAACGTTCCGGCAGGGGGATGCTGAGATGCTAACCACATCTCTTTCCCGTATCGGTTGGATGAACGCCCACCTCTGCCGTGCGTAAGTGGGCGTGAGGCCAGCAGTCGGATTGGTAGGCTTAGCCCCCTTATTTTTTTAAATCACTGAGAAGTCTCGCAGAAATCCAAATCCTCTCTTATAAAGTAGAAGTACAACTTCCATACAATAACGCCCAACGCTGAGAGTAGCAGTTATAATAACAAGCACCTGAAAGATGAAAGGAAAATGGAATGAGGGGAAATGATGTAAAGAAAACCAAATGAAAGTAAGTAGCAAAGCATTCGCTTAAGTGACAAAAAAATGTACGACATTTCCAAGTCAGTAAGCACGATTAACGTGGAATGAACCCGCGACCTCCCGAATTCGTATCACACACGCCGCTACTACGGCGTTACATTGCTTGGTTTGGATCTAAAGTATACCTACTATTTTAGGGTTGAGAACTTCCAGAGTTAAATAGCAGAGTCCGTATGTCGGAATAGGTTTAATATTTAATCGGAACATTAATATCTGGGATAGAGGGTAACATTGTAACATTTCTTATTCTATGTCATAGAATATATTCCAACTTCCAAGAAATGAGAATTTATATTAGTTTCTGAATATAGTTCTTCCACTTATTTCGATGGCATTCCGAAACATATCAAGTAGAAATTCTTAGAAATATTATACGAACCTCAGTCTAGGATAAATTTTTGCCATCAGTTTATTATTAAATTAATTTAGTTCTGAACTTATATGTTCCTCTATTGTCCTTGGCTCTTGTCTGTAAATAAATATTGAGCTAGCAGTCCAAGGATTTTATTTCTTTGCTTTTCTCTCTTGTATTACCTGTTTAAGGTTGACTTTTCCCTTCCATAAGAAAGTCTTGTAAAGTTTTAATTGGATGGTTTGTCTTATTTTCTTATACCTTTTCTTTCTTCTCGTAGTTCCACATATACCTTGGCCATGGCATATTTATATCCAAATCGTTTAACTGACGACCTATTCTAAAGTATTATTAAGTTATATTTTACATATTAAATAACAATTTTCCGGGTTTCCTAAGTGAAGTTTTAAAATAATTCTGTTTCAAATTTTTATTTATTTATATAACCGGTGTCTAAAGATAATCCCTTCTGAAACATATGAATAGGTAAGTGATGATCATCTACTAGCACTGTAGAATCCAAATAAAAATATGTTTATTTTATTTTAAAATACTAACTCATATATGATCATTACGCATGGAAAGGGTTATTTAAAGTGAACATCAATTTTGATTAATATTATCTGTGACATTGCGACTATCCCATCTGCCTCTATGTACTATACAGGATCATACATATAATACCAAACACTTTTAAAGATATAGTTTCCTCTGTAATACAATAAAAATCATTATAGCCTTATATCGAGCTTAATCACCTCATTGGCTCTAAGAAAATCCATATTATTATTCATTTCTTTTTTTTTTTCTTCTGGTATAATATCCTATAACTGGGTAGGTTATATGGAGTAATGAATGAATGAAATGTATGGAATTATGCTCAAATGAACCCGGTGTTAACATAGCATAAGTTTACCGGGAAATCGTTTTCTGGGGACAAGGTAGATGAAACACGGAAGATAACTTATCAGTAAAGACCGGAAGGATGTGCGCTTGCATGCGATACAAACTAGCTGGGTGAAGAGTATGAATGACGTCAGATATACAGCACGGCCATCAAATGTGCAAGCAATTCACTCGAGAAACAAAAAGCGAAAACACATAACGCAGTACTCTGCGAACTAGTGAAGCACTGCCTTGCAAGGTCTAGGTGTAGTATAACGCAACTGTTTTGTTTCTTCTCAGCATTGAGGCGTTCGTCAAGTTCAGGATATATCTACCTGCAGCTGTTTACATGTGCGAGCGATAACAGTACAGTCCATGTGCGGTATACCTATGGAAAAGCGCACACGCCCTCCGGCCTTTACGTATCAGGGTAGCTCACCCTAACTTAGGATCTTTTGTATTTGACCTCTTGCATTATTGACATTGATATTGGGACTATCCATTGTTGCTTTAAGACAACTATTTTCTGTCAGTAGTTTAATTAATTGTTGTAGTCGTAAGGAATATTCACTTCTTAATTCAGCAACGTGTTTTCCTTATCCTGAAACAGCGAATGTCGGATAATGTTAAACATTTAATATCAATTTACAAATTTAATTCATTCATCGTTCGATACGCAGTACCCAGTTCAATGATGATAAGTTGAAAAAACAGAGAGAGAGAGAGAGAGAGAGAGAGAGAGAGAGAGAGAGAGAGAGAGAGAGAGAGAGAGAGAGAGAGAGAGAGAGAGAGAGAGAGAGAGAGAGAGAGAGAGAGAGAGAGAGAGAGAGAGAGAGAGAGAGAGAGAGAGAGAGAGAGAATTGATTATCCCAGAGCTATTTCTCTACGTTAAAATTCGATTTGGTTCCTTAAACCGTTGTCAATTAGTTTTCAAAGAATACCTATCAACTAAAGCCTTCTGGACAATGTTTACCTCCATGATTTACTTAGCTATTCTTGTAGGTATCACCATTATTTACCCATTCGAGCAAAATCGACCTATAACCCAGTAAAAAGGAGTAAATGAATAAATATTATTAGCCAATTGCATGGCCTTCTCTACAAAATATAATTTATTTGTGTCACAGTTCTGCTAAGTGTTCGCACAATGTCTTATTTTCTTGATAATTGCAATATCTAAAACAAGTTTCAGCACACACACACACATCTTGTCAGCACACAAGAGCATACATGAACTTGATAAATACATGATCATATCGCTTTGTCATCAATTTTGGAATACCGATAGAAACTGCGTGATCGAACATTTAAAACTGAAGTGGGAAATATATTTTATAACAATTAAAAAATTGCATATATTTGGTAGAAGCTCATAGTTCCAATAAAATAAATAAAAATTATCGATCTAGCTGGTAAAGTCAGTGGTAAATGTGAAGAGGCCAAGACAAAATGTGAAGTAGCATTTGAGGTTTACTTTAGGGGTCTATTAATGACTACTAATGTGTACTGTGGCCTATTAGGATTATTTATAAGGTCTATTATGGGTACCGGAGTATTTTTAAACTGAGAAATTTCTAAGACGTATAGTGTTCCTGTTGGTACAGAGAATAACATTTGCGTGTGCTAGACCTGAATTAAAATTAGTTCTTTTATTTCTGCTAAGCACTTACGATAGTGAAGCTCGAACTATACGGATTACGCTATTCCACAATATAACTTCACATTTAACTAATTTTTCATTAAGTTTATTTGAAGTCCACTAACACAAATTAATCTCTGTTATGTAAGCATATATTCCTATACTTCCCGAAAAATAAAATTAGTATGTAGGTTATGTCGAAAGATATGTTTGAACTACTTTTTTATTGGTCTAAATTAAGCCAAATACAGATAACCATAGACATAGTAAGCAATACAAAACAAATTACACAGAGTCTGAAGTGTGCAGAGCAGTATGATGATGAATAGAAGTGAGTAAATTTTCAAATAATTATTGTAATGAGATCATTAAATGCTGAATGTACCCAGTTAGTTGAATTCCGGTTGTGTGTTTCGCTGGTGTTCATTTGGCGTTGCATTGATTGCTGGCAATAGGACTGACGATATCAGTGTACAATTTTGTTTTGGGGCCCAGAATGGGTACACGTCCCTTTTCAGGATGAAAACCAATTGTTAGCACATTGTATTTTCACATTAAGTTTTGCTGAGTTTTCAAATTATTTGATTTCTTGGTTTTAATTAACGGCTGCACAGTCAACAGTCGTGAGTAGTGTGGAATACTCACTTTATGAGACAGTCATTCAGAGACAAATGATTCTGAATCGCAAAACATCCGTGCAGGTGTGGTACAGTTCTCTTTTGTACATATCTGGGACTCTTCAATTTGTGGTGGAGCTGCTGAGACTAAGATTCATCGCTGACCCCAAAATAAGGTTTCACGATTCGCTTTGAATGTCTCATCTATGAATACAATATTTAGTTACATCATATCAGTTCTGAGCGTTGAGCCGGTGCAGTGCATTTCTTTCGGATAAAAGGACTGCTCCATATCCGAAGTTATCTGTATGGAGACTGGCTGTTCTCTTCCGAGAGTTCTTCGAAACATGTGCGATAGTAATTTGCGTTTATATCTAGTACTGTAAGTGACTGACTTCCTGTCTTGTTATTATTTATCTTATTATTACGTACTGTCTTTGCTTTTGGATATGTATACCACATTAGCCCGCTGGCTAATTGCATAATAAACAAAAACAGAAACCAAAGACACTGGTAGGAAATTAGATGACAAGGAGCATCCTGTTCCACAGCCAACAAATGAACGAACATTATGGTCAACACCATAAAGGGGAAACTCTTATCTTAAGAAAAATGTGACAAGGATATTGCAGCCTTAATGGTGTTACATTTTGTTTTGTATTAAATATGTTGCAACATAGTAGTTCCCTTTGTTTTAAATTCCTGTGGCAATTCTATTTTTGAGCGCACGATGCGTATATGAGATTAATTTGCTTTCTTGTTAAAGACAAGCTCAAATATTGGAATAACTTATTCGTGATAAGTGTTATACCCCAAACTATATCGGGCACAACAGTACACCAACTTTCATTAAAATGAAGAAATATACACTGAAATATGAAAACAACAAGCTGCTGTTACCCATAACCATAACTGTTCTTCCAGTAAACTTATTATAAAGATACCTCCTTAAAACTAGTTTCAACAACAACTACTATTACTACTACTACTACTACTACTACTACTACTACTACTACTACTACTACTACTACTACTACTACTACTACTACTGCTACCACTGCTGCTGCTGATGCTGCTGCTTTTGCTGCCACTACTACTGCCAATGATGATGTTGATGATGATGTTAATCGTAATAATGATGTAATAATAACAATTTCAAAACAGGATGGCTTTAAGGTACTATTTTTCACTGCAATCACAGCTATAAATGGTCACAAAATCAAAATGAAAAAATGTATATTTTGACAAATTCATAATGATATCTCAACTACTTCTAGATCAACTACATTGTATACATCTTCCGGACTTGTAGGCCGTAGTCCATTTGGTTTAACTTCCGACGTTTCGCTGAAAAATGCGTCCGGCATCCTCAGGGTTACCAAACTTGTGAGCTCCTGAGTCCAAAGTCCAGTCTTTGAGTCTTTGGACTCATGAGCTCACAAGTTTGGTAGCCCTGAGAATCTCGGACGCAGTTTTCGGCGAAACGTCAGAAGTTAAATCAAATGGACCACGGCTTACAGCCCCGGAAGATGTATACAATGTAATTGATGACGCCGGTCATGAAAGCCTCAGCACTTATATTTCTAGATCATATTCCACCCATAATTTTAAACATAAATAGAAACGGGCAACTGGTCTAACACGCCGTTGGTCGTTTGAATTTACCTTCACAAATGAGTGTACAATGTCGGATATGTTTACGCTGGAGATCGTATGACTCCACATTTTTTCCCGGCCAAGTGCGCCTAGCCGTTAGGGAAACAATTGTTCATCGTACATCAGCTGAGGTGGTTACGAGCTACATTGGGATTGGGCACCCCTCCAAACTATATCTTACCCATCACCTTTGAAATGTAAACCATTGAATATTACAACTTTAACAGCAGAGTACTTTTGGAATTAATTTCAAACATAAAGCTTCAGAGTAGAGTAGTTTCACTTTAGGATCAACTTAGCTCATTAACTATTTGAAACACCTGCAGGTTTTGTTTCCACATACTGTCTCTAACATAAATATTATTTTTGTGAATGGACAAACCAAATGCATGGAAATTTCACATTTTGCACTAAAAATTGCGTGACTCATGTCAGCATGAGTATAAAGTATACTCAAACTAAAAGAAGCATGAAAAGTATATATTTTGTGTGCGTATTTGAAAATCTAATGAAATATAAAATCCGTAACTAACTGCGTCAGATAATGGAAATATGAAACTATGTAATGAAAGGAAATATCGTAATAGGGATAGGCATCATGTAATAGAAGAACAACCACCTCTGCATTCGCCTACAGACCTGGAGAAAAACCATGATAATTTCCAAGGTGAGAGTGATCTTCCATATAGAAATCGAACCCAAGATCTATGGAATACGATTCTTACATGCCTCTATCTCGCTTGGCTGTGCTTCAAGGAATACCAACACCAGTATTTATGAATCAAACAGATTTGACATTAAAACCCACTGTAAATCTAACGTGTCTATTGTAATTGTTTAAAACTTAATAACAAAATATTTTGTGGGGTATTTCTATTATAATGACTTATACACTATTGCTTTATCAGAGATGATCTAAATATAATTTGGTCAAGGAATGTATATTTACTATGACTCCTGTAGATATCATGTCAGGTCGAGCCTTTTTGTGATGTTCAAAGAAGTACGATAGAGCTTACTTAAAGGTAAACAAACCACCCCACACTGAAG
Source organism: Mantis religiosa (assembly GCA_030765055.1). Taxonomy (NCBI): domain Eukaryota; kingdom Metazoa; phylum Arthropoda; class Insecta; order Mantodea; family Mantidae; genus Mantis; species Mantis religiosa. The sequence goes on along the minus strand of CM060948.1, from coordinate 161,421,117 downwards.
TACATCTTGTAATGGAACGTAGAATGAGACATAATTTCTGCATAACTTTTCAGCAACTATCCTCTGGATGCAAGAAATTTAGCTCTTTTACCTGTAATGCTAATTCTCATTATTTACCAGAGATATCTGATGATGTGTTTATTGATTGCGACCGATAGTCATGTAAGCTTTGATTTTAACGCTATGCTGTACGAGTATTTCCCCAACACTTCAGCATATATAGAGAGCAGGATAGGCAAGCTTTAAGGCTGATTTCATCCTAAAAGGCAGTGAACCAGGAGGTATGCTGCAGAACAATCTGGTATGTTCACCTATTTTTTACAGTTGAGCACACAAACTGTACGTCACAGTTACTATCATCTTCATCTCTGCACATTTTTTTAAGAATCCTGGAATTCAAGACCAAGGGACATAAGCCCGCCTCGGTAGGGTAGATGGTAGCATGTCTGCCTCACGTTCAAGAGGTCCCGAGTTCGAATCTCAGTCAGGGCTGAGTTACCAGGATAACGCTTTTTCGGGGTTTTCCCTTATCCTGAAATATGAATGTCGGGTAACTCTAAGCTGTATGGACCCCGCACTCATTTAAGCATCATTTCACCGATTCCATTCATCGTCCGAAATGACTTAACGTTGGAGGACGAAAATTTTAAAAAAAGGAACATAAGTTGTAGGCCCATGTAGGGTCCTATAAAAGAAAAGCGAAAGTTAAATATAGTATTTTGGAGAGCATACAATTCCACATGGAATATATAAAATATATTGCCAAAACATTTTATTTTGCACGCAAAATTGTCACTTAAAGCCAGAAAAATTGGGCCTAGTCATTATGAGCTACGTGCGGTGCTAAGCTGAATTAGTGGGTGACCCTCCGTTTATCAAATTCCATTTATACTCCTGCCAATTTATGGATTTTGTGTTCTGATTGATTTGCACAGCTAATCAAAATAGTCAGGAGACGCGACGGAGTATAAAGTCAATAATTTTTTTTTTTTTTTTTTTTTTTTTTTAAGTTGAAGTTGAAGCATCGGAATGGTAGCTAGAAAATCGGCTCCTCTCTTTCCTGCTGACCTACGCATCCCACGCAAAGAGGGGCCTGGACTCAGAAACCGTCCCTGAGCTTACTGAGAGCATCCTTTGTTACTGCAGCACTACACCAAAACACGTGGGCACTCGCAAACCTGAAAAAACCAAGGAGATAGAATAGGGAGAGATATGGAGGGGCAGAAAATTCAAGCTTTGCAATTAACTTTCACATCATTCGTCTAACCGTAGTGCCTCCGAAAACCCCTCAAATATATAATAGGTCAGAAATATCAGCCACGGGATCGACCTCATGACCTCTCTATCACAAGGAACACGCACTACGCTAGAATCGCCTTGCTGATTATCAAAATATATAAATCAACATACTGACATAAAACCATGGTTTCAGAATGGTCATTAATTTGTATATCTAGTTTAATAAAAGAAGTAGAAAATTTTTGTGTTGGTTTAATGGACATATTCACTGAATTTATGTTATTAAATGTGCTCTTCTTTATCTAATTCCGTTTACTCTTTTGTTACAGGTAAGTGCAAACCTGAAGTCCTGTAGATGTCCTTTTCTAAAGCATCACGAACGTTCGTTCTTGGTAAGCAAATGTTTAATAAGTCTACTTAATACCCAAATTTCATTTTTATTTAAATATTGAACTCAGATGTGCATAAGAAATGTTGACTTAATTTTGAAATATATTTTCCTAAATAACTACGAGCACAATTTACTTTTGATGAAGAAAGATATTTTAGTTGGAAAAGTTTTCGAGAAAAAAGTGAAGCAAATTCATTAAAAAATGTATGAAATATACAAACAATGTTTAAAATTTTGCCTTTTGCTGTTCATGTGACCCCAGGACTGTAATGCTAAGAATTTATCAAATTAAGGATCATAAATGAATTTTCCTAACAATCTTTTAAAATCCATAGATCCATATATTTTAAGGCCATTTCTTTTTCATAAAATTAAAAATATGTTACTAGTATCGTCTTTCCTTAAGCTTTCATAGCCATGCCAGCTATTGTTTTATTAGCTATTTTATCCAAAGCACCACAAATTTGTGCAAGGCTTAATAACTGACTTACATAATCACAGGAGAAAATTAAACAAGTTATTAGGTGGAGTTTGCGATCAATGAGACCTGTCTACCTTCAAGGTTTAAGCTGCGGGCTGCAAAGTTGCAACAACCTGTGTTGGATGACGCTACTCCTGTTGCATCTGATTAATGTCTCAGTGTTCTTAGACATGAATGACCCTGTACTTAGTCTCTAAGTTAGAATAAAGCGTACAGTTTGTACTTGGAATATATCATGCATTGTTTTTGAAATTCACTGCTACTCTTACTGCTTTTGGGAAAATGCAAGCTCACTTGAATGGATAGTTACCTGTGTTATTGTAAGTATAGATTTGTAAGCGATTCAATTTGGCGGATCAGCGATAATTTCTTAAGGAGTGTTAAAAGCTTTAATGGTAAAATTTGATGAATAAATTTGAAATTTTTGCCTGATATATGAATCGAATGAATTGACAATTTATACTCGTTATATACTGTGACGTTGTTAGTTTTCACTGTTATTTCACTACTAGTAGCTTCATAATAACAAAATACGCTCGAAGCAGTCTCTTTTAACTTCTGCTTCACTCGCCACGGAGTCAAACACAAGAACTTTCTTAAGTCTTGCAGAATACACCGCGTGGCAGCACCGTATGTCCCATCAGAAGCGTAGTCACTCTCTCACTTATTAACTGGAAACATCGCCTATATCGGATATTGCATTCTCCACAAAGTTCAAGAACTTTCGAGGCGGGAACAAAAAAGTCTTACAAAATCTCATTATCTCTCGATAGAGTTTTTAATGTGTAACCTGTTGACTTATATATTCACCCAGTTGGTCCTTTCCTGGCACCTTTATGCGATATTGAGGCCTATAATCGCATTACAATATTGTAGAAATAGATTAATGGCAACCTGCTGTTAAGCTCATGGTTAGTTTTTAAACTATCATATTTTGTTTGCTCTAGGATATTCAGAAATTCATGTCACCTTGTGGAGAATCGCACATCATAGTCATAAATATTATGTTCTAAGAGCATATATTTATATGCTTACAAATTATCTGCTGCGAACTTGGAGTTAACGAAAAAGCGTGCAATCAATTGGTCTCAGGAAGACAAGAAAAGCTTGTTTTCTTTAGTTCAGAAAAGGATGGACATTGTAGAAAATAGATCACTGCGGACAAATACTTAAACGTGAAAGCAGGGGGCATGGAAGGAAATATATAGAGAATTAGTTGCAGCTTTTGGAGGAAAAGAAAGAAGTATTTTCCGTATAAAGGAGCAGCGGATGAGGCAGAAGGAACGAGCGAAGGCGAAATTTCACAAAGTAAGTAATTCTTTATTTTGTTATACTTAACGTGCACTTCTGGCACTTCATATTAGGTTAGGTTAATATGGCATTTTATTTTAACTACATAAATTAATTCACTTCCTCGCTGTTTAACGCGTAAAATTAAATGGACTACAGTCATCTTGCAGTTATTTAACTGTTCCAAGCTCTTTATAGATATACCTATTAAAATGCATTAACCGAGATAAATATAGTAAGCATATATAGTAAAAACGGTTGTTAAATAAAATTATTCTAAATCAGAGATAATACCTACTAAGTGAACTTCAGTAGACATGTATGTATGTTAACCCTGCCTGATGGGAAGGAATCAGGTGGGAATACTATCGTGTAATTTAATAGGTGCATGTTTCTTTTTTAATTTACAGTTAAAATGCTTTAAGAGCACTGAGGAAGGATCTGCTTCTGAACGGATTGCAAGAAGATTCCCTGATAGATATGGAGTGGGATATTTTGGCATCTATGTCACATGAATTCTCCAAAAATGAGGCAGAATTTCGTTTTGATGAGGTTAGTTCTATTTATATTTTTCTTGTATATTAAATGTGTTTGAACTAGGTATCCTGCATTATATTCAATAAATAAGTCACTGTCACAAGCCTACTTGATCAGGTTAAACATTCATAGCTCTATAAATAATAAACAACTTTAACATCATTCCTCCCGATCGACTATTAGTAACTATCAATAAAAATTCATACCTTCTATTCCCTGTAGAAAATCAAACAGTGTTACAAAAATAGATGTTTATTGCTTTTGTGTTGCAGTAGGATTATTTAGATAATAGTAAAAATAAGCAACTCCTTTGGTGTGTAAAATTATAACTAAAAGTGAAATATACTAACTGTTTTAGGCAGCATCGGCACTATTAATCAGAGCATAGCTCTTCAACAGAATCATATGAAATTATTTACAGAGGTATTACTACTAACATGTCACTAAGATAGTTTTGAGTTCTAACCTTAAAGCTATTGATGCAAATGAATAAAAGCTCTACCAATTACTGCATTTCACGATGCTACTTTAAAAGCAACACAAATTAATACTCTCAAGTTTAGGCGCACATGCTATAGCTTTTCAGTTATTTTTAAATTGCCAGACCCGCAGAATTTTATGCTGTTTGAAAAGTGAATTAAGCTTTTCATTATCACAAATTAATTACAAAGACAAAATATTACAATTTGCACAATATATTGAAGAAGTGTCATATGTTAGATATGTTATCACTGCTCTACATGCTCTAAGCGAATATCTGCTAAGTGGTACTTAACAAATGATTGTTTAAATATGTATAATTAAGTATTGTAAGAGTGATTCTATTGGTTCCTATAATTATCATACTTATAATATTGAAATGAATCATAATTTCTCTCTTTGTTTCAGATTTTGGTCATACCCATAGCCAACCATTTGGAAAAAGAATCTGCAACAACAGAGGTTAGTATTCTATTCATATGCATATTGTGGTACTAGCTTTTACTTGTATTGCAAATTACTTACTTCAATTTTTCTTTCAGGTATGTCATCGAAATTCAAACGCCTTCTCCAGCTAGCTCAGTGAGAGTTAAGTTTCCTAACATCTGCAATCCTAAGAGGTTAGATTGAGATTATTAATATATTTGAAAATTATTAATCATCAGTATCCTCTTCATTATCACATTGACTATTATTACTCTTATTATAAGGGATTCCCAGCTATAATGATGAACGTAGTTATTTTATATTTCAGCCAACAAATGGAAACCAGGATTCAGAACAGAGGTTAGTATTCTGTTCATATGCATATTGTGGTATTAGCTTCTACTTATATTCCAAAGTACTACATTCAATTATTCTTTTCAGGATGTCATTGAAATCCAACCGCCTTCTCCAGCTACCCCAGTGGCAGCTAGATAACCAAGTTTCGTGATATCTGCAACTCCTAAGAGGTTAGATTGAGATTATTAATATACGAGGGCTGTGCAATAAAGAATGATCACACATTTCGTTGCCAACGTACCTTTACTCATCCTCATAATTTTGATGGCCCTTCTCAAAATAATCTCCCCTGAATGCGATGCACTTCTCCCAGCGTTTCTGGCAGTCTTCAAAGACATGCTGGAAACCATTTTTGACAGATCCTTCAAAATCACCTCCGCAGCCTTCACCACTGCTTCTGATCATGGGTAATGCCTCCCACGAAGGCGTTTCTTCAAGTTAGGGAATAGCAAAAATCACATAGGGCTAAATCCGGACTATAGGGAGGGTGAGGGATGCACTTCACCTTGATTTGTGCAAGATATTCAGCAACAAAATTGGCAATATGCGGCCGCGCATTGTCGTGGTGCAGCATCCAGCCTTCTTCACGGAAATGTGAAGTAAAACATGCCGATAAACCATTCCATGAATATCAAAGAATGAGATGACCATAACTTTCCCAGCAGTAGCAGCCACTTTTACTTTTTTGGGGGGTTGGTGATGAAGGAGATTTCCACACTGAGCTTTGCTGTTTGCCCTAAGGATCAAAATGATGTAACCAAGTTTCATCAACATTGATTTCATTTGAAGGAAACTCTGGATTTTCCTCTAACATCAACTTTAACTGCATGCAGACCTGCATGCGAATGTCCTTTTGTTCGGGAATCAACAGTCTTGGAACCCATCGTGCACAACACGTCTCATGTGTAATGTTTGTCACCAACGTGTGGGTGGCGTCCAATGAAATATTGAGTATTTCAGAAAGTGATCTTAAGGTAATTTGTCGATCCTCTCTTACAACGGCAGCAGCAGAGTTGATGTTTTCTTCCGTAAGACCAGTAACTGGAGCACCACGTGCACCTTCCTTTGAAATTGTTTGTCTCCCCTCTTTAATTATTTAAACCCCCTTAGAGCAGTGCTATAGGGTAGAACATACTCTGCATAGGCCTCCTGTAACACTGTATAGGCCTCAACTGAAGATTAGTTGAGACGAAAACAGAACTTCAAAGCCGCATATTGTTCCTCGCGTGTTTCCTCCATTGCAGCGGTAGGCGATACTGAATATGCCTGAACTTGGCTGGTCCTCACAGGCGGGAAGCAGGAGTACCAACAATGAAACTACTACGGCGTGTTTGTTTCACATTAAGCTAACGTAATGGAATAAGATTGACTTTCAGTGCGAAAAATTATGACCGTAAAAAATTATGATAATTATTTTGTTGAACAGCCCTCGTATTTGAAAATTATTAATCTCATCATTATTCCTGTTCATTATCAGATTGACTATTATATTATTGTTATTAATATTATTATATGGGACTACCGGATACAGAGATGAACGTTATTATTTTATGTTTCAGCTAACAAATGGAAACCAGGATTCAGAACAGAGGTTAGTATTTCAGTTCATATGCATATTGTGGTTTTAGCTTCTACCTATATTACAATGACCTTAATTCAATTTTTCTTTCCAGGATGTCATTGAAATCCAAACGCCTTCTCCGGCTCAGTTGAAGTGAGAAATTCAAGTTTCGTAACACCTGCAACTCCTAAGAGGTTAGATTGAGATTATTAATATATTCAAAAATAATTAATATCAGAATTATCCAATTCATTATCATATTGACGATTATTATTCTTATTACTATTATTTTATAGGATTACCAGCTATAGAGATGAATGGCATTATTTTATGTTTCAGCCAACAAATGGAAACCAGGATTCAGAACAGAGGTTAGCAAAACACAGGTAAGTATTCTGCTCATATGCATATTGTGGCATTAGCTTCTACTTATATTGCAAAGTACCTAATTTGACTTTATTTTTCAGGATGTCAATGAAATCCAAACGCCTTCCCCAGCTACCCCAGAGGGAGTAAAAGGTTCAAGTATTTTAGCATCTGCAACTCCTAACAGCTTAGATTGAGATTATTAATGTATTTGAAACTTATCATCATCATTATCATCATCATCATCATCACTATATGGGGTTACCAGCTACAGAGATGAAGGGTATTATTTTATATTTCAGCCAAGAAATGGAAACCAGGATTTAGAAGAAAGGAATACTCAGTACAAAGGTGTGTAAGCATGCTATAATTTCATAATAATATAATGAGAGGTTTCATATTGAGGTTACTTATATAATTTCATTACCACATATTTTAATTACAGAGATATTTTATTTACCGTTATTCATATTTGCAGGATTCACGCTAGTCCATGACATTATGAGAAGGAAGTTCTTCAACTACCGAAGGCATAAAGAGCAGAAAATTCACACAATTTTCAACTGAATATTCAAGTATGAAGTATGAGAAGTTTTCCTTGCAAATAAAATTAATTAAGCCTAAATTAGGGGAAAATATTTCTGAATAAAAGTGAACAGTTATAAATATTCCTGTATGAATTTTTGGCGGAAAAAGTGTCCCCGTTTTTCATCCAAGTGAATCTGTGTTGCATTAGCCTCTTCTTCTTCATCTTCTGAATGAATGTCCTCTACTTCCTCCTTCCACGTGCATGCCAAGTTAGTTGACTGTTCTCAGGTTTGTTCCAGTGCCTTGAGTAAGGCATCGGAACCTTCATTTCCAGATTAAAAAACAGCGCTCTATTGCATTGCGTGTTCTCTTATGGCTTACATTGTATGCTGCTTCTTGGCACGTTGCTGGAGAGAGGAGTAGAAAATAAGGATGTACTGCATATCCAGCATCAGCCAATAAAATAAAGCTTCTAAATTACCCTTTTCAAATTTATCTTTTACTCTGCGTTCGTTGAAGTTCGGAAATCGTTGGCACTTCCTCTCCGTCGTGCTGCAATATCCATAATGAGAAAACTCGTATCACATATTACTTGAACATTTAGTGTGTATAAGCCATTTCTGTTAATGTAAATTTGGTCATGTTCTCCTCCATGATATATTATTGGGATGTCTGTGCCCTCTATAAGGCCAGTAACCTATAAGACAAGCACATACACATAGTTTACAAAGTGGTATGAGAATACATAACTGAAAGAAGTAGATAATTGTTTGAGGGAAGGAAAAAACTGCAAAATAAATGTTAATGAGCTCTTTTCACATTAATGGGTACATAAATAGTGCATCAGTGATATCAATACCAGCAGGTCCGACTGCTCCGTATTTCAGGTAAGCAGATATCCCTTAATGCTATAGAAAAGTTGCAGAACGCGTAAATCCAGTTAAAAGGACGGCAGCGGGATGACCTAATTTTGTTTTGCAGCCAGCGAAAAGAGCCAGTTGCCAGGTTTGAACTAGCGTGTACAGTATGTGATAATAGACGAGAATAGTGTAAAAAAGTCTTAGAATGTTTTCCATTTATGTTACAGGGTCTTTATTTTGGGTATAATACGCTCAATTTTTTACATTGGCAATTTATTGAGGAAATTTTATTTGACTTGTATGTAATTAAACACAACTATTTTTTCTTTCTCCGCTAAGTACAAAGTATGAAGGGAAAGTTTTGCATTCCATCCAAAATTCAATTCCGATATTTCAGTGGAAATAACTAAACAAATATCTGTCTACTCGTCATGTGATGCAATTTCATCGCCACGGTTATATAAGTAAATGAATGATCGATTCTTTTACTACGTCTGAATTCAAACCTTTTATGACATCTTGGGCTGATGCATAATAGAGGCACCGTTACCCATCGTCCATACCGAGCACTACTATATAAATATACCCCTTCCTCTCTGCACTATGCTGCTAAAATGTCAAATGCCGCTAAGGGATACAAGAGATAGTGTGCAAAACAATAGCTCATCATCTATGAAACAAACACAGTTACATATTTAGCCTAGAACAGAGACCTTCAAATCACATTGAATGAAATAAAACTGTAGGCGTAGGCAAAATTTCGATAATGTTGTTTGCATACAAAACCAAAAAGCTACCTACGCACAAGATTGTTTCATATTCTGTTTACTTTGAGCTAAAAGCGTGGACCTGTCGCTTAAATATTTAGATTTACAGTTCGGCCCTCTGTCTCCGGCTCTGACATTTCTTGAGAAAGGGAAGCAGTCTGTTGACAGTTCTTTAGTGGAAATTTCAAGCAGAGGAACAATGCCCATTTTAAATATTTCATGTATTTGCATATTTCACGAGCCAGTAGCCATATTATCATAATAGCGATAATAATAGGACTTACGAACACTAAAAATCGGAATTCACGCACACAAAGTATACCAAAGAAAGTTCACCAGCGCAAGCAGCTAAAGCCACGTGGCTCAAACAAATTTAAGCTGGCAACACGGTATTGGGTTCGAGAGCCACGCCTAGCAGCGACAATGCTGATTGGCGCTAGCAGACAGTTTTAACTTCCTAACCACAACACCGGAGGTAGAGACTCCCAGCAGTACCAACAGATGCAGTTAGTGTGTGTGTGTGAGTGTGTGTGTGTGTGTGTGTGTGTGTGAAAGGTGTGAACGAAATATTTGAATAAAGTAGTGTTGTAAGAAATATCTTGCATGATAATGACATTGTAAGTTGAATTTCAGTGTTTTGAAGCTAATATAGTCCTATATTTTCATTCTAAAGATAATTTTGAGGATATGGTTTTAATTGCTTATTACTTTATGTTGGTACTATGAAATTTCCCCCTCCACCTCTTGCAATCGCAAAACGCCAGAGCCGGGGATACAACGGTCAGACTGTAGTGTACAAAGATTGTAATGAGTTAACATTAATAATCATAAGGATTCTAATAATTTTAATAATAATAAAAGTCATAAACATAACAATAATAGAAATAATAGTGTCACCAGACATTGTTTCCTGCCAACCCGTGCCTATGTGAACGCAGAGACAGAGAGAGAGAGAGAGAGAGAGAGAGAGAGAGAGAGAGAGAGAGAGAGAGAGAGAGAGAGAGAGAGAGAGAGAGAGAGAGAGAGAGAGAGAGAGAAGAGGCGAGTGAAGGAGACAGATGGCCTCCAGGCCACGCCCACGGAGCGGAAGAGCGCTTGTTACTTGCCGAGAGAGAAAGAGCCAGAGATATGTCTGGATAGTGCCCTCTCTTTCTCGCTGCATCGTGAAAGATCGTGTTGCTTCGGCAACTTTCGAGAAACAATGACTCAGGTATAAATAAGGGAGAAGGAGGTTTGCTAGCCATTAGTCACGCAAAAGGAGCTGCTAAAGTTGTCAATAATCAGTTTTCGTGCAGTGTGTTGTGTGGGCATTTGAACTGTACCGAAGTTTTGTTGTTGTAATTAACGTCCTCCAACATTTAGTCATATCGGACGATGAATGAAATGGGTGAAATGATGTTCTTTGCGTCCGGGCTCCATGGAGCTTAGAATTACCCGACATTCGTCTATCAGGATAAGGGAAAACCCCGGAAAAACCTTATACAGGTAACTCACCAAGTACCCACCACTTATCCAGGTAGCGAGTTGCAAGTTGAGAACTTATGATCATGTAGTGATTTGAAAGTGAATTGTTTTGCTTGTTTACGTGTGGTGAAGCCACGACAGACTGTGTTGGTGCATGGTACGTCATGCTGCTGCAAAGGGCTGTACAAACTGCCTTTCTACAGAAATAAACAGTATTTTGAATTTCTGCAAACTAGAATTTTAATTTTGCGAACCCACAAAGTCACAATAGCAGTAATAAAATGAGCAAATGCCACTGAAACACACTCCCCTCAATGTTGGCATGGTTTTCTTTACGGCGCTTCTCAATACGCAAGTATAGTTCGTAACGTTAGAATACCATCGTAAACAGGATGTAAGAGATGCGCAGCATTCATGACTTTCTTTGTTCTTTTAAACCTATTCCTACAAATGCTTATTGCTCTATCAACTTCATATCAGTCAGATAAATATTTTACTTCTAATTTTCTTGAGGGTGCAAGGTAAATCTTGGGATGCTGCAGGCTTTAAGGGTCAGTCCACTCTTTAAACAGCTGGCCGCTTTTGATGTCTGTGACATTCCGTTCTCATTAATTGGACAAGCGTTAAAAATGAATATCGGTTTCCCATTTGAGTAAAAGTATAGGTACTGGAAAGTTCAATCACTCATAGAAAGGAATATCCCGTAGTATGGAGTATCTTCGAAGTTGTTCGTCCCATAAAAAACAGAAACAAATCGGACACAAAGGCTGTGTTTTAACAGATCTACATATTTTTTGTGTAGTAAAATGTATATCTCTTAAGGTTTCCGAGCTATACAAAACTTATTAAAAATGTAGAGAACTTCTGAAGATATTCCCAGATGTTTGTTGCTTTTGTTTGTTTGTAATTTACGTCCTCCAACGTTAAGTCATATCGGACGATGAATGGAATGGGTGAAATGATGCTCAAATGAATCCAGGGTCCATAGAGCTTAGAGTTACCCAACATTCGTCTCTCAGAATAAGGGAAAACACAGGAAGAAACCTTATCCAACTAACTCACCCTGACCGAGATTCGAACTCGGGGCCTCTTGAACGTGAGGCAGACATGCTACCACCACACTACGGAGGCGGGCATTCCCAGAAAATTCCAGATATAAATCTCATATGGAAAGATAGAGTCAGACTGAAAAATTCAGGCCATAGCCGGGATTTGAACCACGTATCTTCTGGTTGCCGTCCACCCGCTCTAATCCTTGAGCTACTATGGCCAACGTGCCCACATGACATTAAATTCTCCAACTAACTCGTGTTTCCCCCGGGGAAAAAGTTGGAGAATTT
>CM060948.1:161384030-161401530 GCA_030765055.1 Mantis religiosa | reverse complement strand
CTCACTCACTCACTCACTCACTCACTCACTCACTCACTCACTCACTCGTTCACCGGTATTAAAATTAAGCTCGTCCATTCAAAAATACTCTGTAACTAAACTAGAAAACAGTCTAAGACCTGTTTGGTTAGAAATTAATTGTTCTTTCACATTAGCCGTGTGTAGGATGCACTGTGAAAGACTGAAAAACTCAATGCCATAGCCGGGATTTGAACCATGGATCTCACCTCTTAACCATTGAGCTACCATGGCCAACATTCCAGGATGACATTAAATTCGGCAACTGATTCGTGTTTTCCCCAGTAAACCACTAGGAGTTCTCATAAACACACGAGACACCTAGCTTAATGGCGACTTAGTGTGCTGTAAGTACTTTAAGGTCCGGGCTTTATAGATCGGACCACTATTAGGACTGAAAATAAGTTGTTCTTTCACACTAACCCTTGTGCAGCCCAAATATGGAAAAATAGAATCTGAACTCTGAACTATAAATCCCGGGTCTTAAAGTACTTTCAGCACAGTAAATCGCTATTAAGTAATTGTCTCGTATGTTTAGGAGAACTCTCAGTGGTTTACCGGGAAGAAACAACTTATTTAAAAAATGTATATATTTATCTTTATAGCTTTTATGTAAATAGCAACTCCTTGCCTCACATATGATATTGTGACTTTGTAGGTTCGTGAAATTAAAAGTCCAATTGCACAAAATCAAAATGTTCTTTATTTCCACCGAATTACAGTTGAAACATTTGCCGATTACATAGAATTACTTAGCGCACACAATTACAATTCACCAGTTCGTCTCTCACAGGTCCATTCCACGCTCACAATCACGTACAACTCCTCTAATACACCTACACCGTCTTCCAGTCCGTTTGCTCACTCGGCGCTCCTCATGCTGCTCGCCAAGAACTGAACTGACTCGTCAACTACAGGCCTTATATAGGGAAGATCGCCGTTTCTGGAAGGTTCGCGGCGCGCACAATTATTCCGAGGTTTCCAGACTTCTGGCGGGAGGGGAAAGAGATGGCACAGGGCTCGTGCCGCTCTCCTAATCATCCCTTCAGTTAGTGACACGAGACAAATGGGTAGGCATGTACTGAATGCTTCCCGTCTGGCCCTACTGCCGGCCGGTTCTATCGGGAATTCCGCCGATCAGGTGACACTGCTCCCTCCTCAAAGCTGGTCGTCCCGAACAGCACCATCGTAGCGTGCCAGGCGATCCAGGTGTACCACCAACATCTTCCCTCGGGGAACCTTCTGGATGCGCTAGACCACGTCGTTAATCCTCTTCACCAACCGGTACGATCCTTGCCATGGCTGCTGGAGCTTCGGGCAGCGTCCCTTGGTCCGGGTAGGGCGGTACAACCAGACCAGGTCACCTTGCTGGAACCCTTGTCTGTTGGCTTGCCTGTCATACCGGGTATTCATGCGGTCGCTCGCCTTCTGAATGTTCTGGCAAGCCATCTCGTGCATGTCGTGGAGATGGTCCTCCAGGTTCTCCACATACTCGGTCGCTGGCTGTTTCACTTCCGGAGGGCTTCCAAAAGCCAGGTCACAAGGGAGGCGTAACTCTCGGCCGAACATTAAGCTGGCTGGCGTCATCCCCGTGGTGTCGTGTGTTGACGAGCGGTAGGCCAGCAAGAACAGTGGCACCTTGACGTCCCAGTCTCGCTGATGGCTGGCCACAACCTTCCTCAGATGTTGCTCTAAGGTCTTGATGTACCCTTCGACCATTCCACAATTCCGACGTTCAGGTGACAATATGTTTTCTACGCCAATATGGGAATACCAGAACTTTCGTTTGACCCTTATTACATTTTGAGCAGCCCAGTTAATAAGATAGTGATATATTTCATTTAAATCAATAAATTCAGTTAGAAACGCTAGAGTTGAATAGAGTACCATATTCGCGGCCGGGTTTGAATACAGCGCACATTCTGAAGTACAGTAGTCGTCACATTGCTCCAGAAATACATATTTTTCGCCCTATTTTAGAAATGCGCACAATTGTTAGTCTTCTCCTAATCTTGAAAGCGTATTTCCAAAACTTATAAGAAATATAAAAGTGTTCATAAATTTTTCCTGTGTGCTCATTAACAATATATTTCTGATTTAAAGAGTGACATATTTATTCCTTCCTAATATACAATGTCCACATGTGTTAGACCACCTTGATCTCTGATATAAATTAGTATAAAATTTTAAGCGGCTCCATGATTGTCTTGATTGCCGAGTTATTTTGAGAATCAATAGCTCTGAGTTTAGAATGAATTTATGTTTTTACCTAAGTTGGATTTAGACAGAAAAACTCTTTTGAATTAGCACTGCACTCATGATGATGGCCATGATTGCGCCACCGGCTCGCACTTACAGCAACCTGCAAACGTCCATCAAAAGCTCATAAGTGCTTCTACCGTTGAAGCATTAATTGTTCTATAGGTGTCAGTATATTCCAGCGGAGCTGTCAGATACCGCAAACGCCGCTGAGTTTAATCACATTTTCAGAAACTAATGAGGATTTCAGGCATATAATTCTCGTAGCTGTTACAAATTCAGGCGCAACATTGTCAGCAGGAGCTTGGTTAGACGAAATTGAAGCCTTTAACATCTCATTAAATGACATATGGTTGCAGTAGATGAGTAATTAGTTTTTCCACGACTAAAACCTACTGTGATAATCTTGCAAAATAAAATAAATAAAAAGAATAGTATAGTTAAAGAAAGGAAAAAGGAGAAGAACATGCAGAGCTACAACATAATGTCGTAATCTCTACAAAACAAATTTACGTAAAAACAAAAAAGGCATATTTGATAAGTTATTGGTGTTATTGTTGCAGATTGACTTTAAGCTAATAGAGAGATAGTGTAACGGAGATAGCGCACTATAGCAGTCTTTGCATTACTGAGGTTTTACTCAGTTAAAAGTAACATACTGTAACACACTCTCGCCACTTTTGTGTAACCTTGTTTATGCAACTTTGGCACCATCACATAATTCAGCTTAGCTGGAGGGTCTCAGATTTTCCAATACGGCTAGGCTTGGCAGTAACGGCAAGCAAGAGGTTTGCACTTTATCGGGGAAGCCCTTGTAAGGGTTAACCGTAACTCCTGTTCTAGATATAATTTATAAATATGGAAGTTAGAGCGATAAGCTGGATGGGCTTAGATTAAGTTGCTATTCGTAACGAAGTATTGGTTTACTTTCTCTAGTTAGAGGTAAGCAGGTTAGCATGCGGACGGGCAGCTGCTTGGCTGGATTGGTGGATAGGTACACTTATCTAATGTTCTACAATTATCCTGTGCTTTCAATGCCTTTGCTGGTGTAAAACAGTTTACTTGCACTTCTCTCCCTTGAAGCATTTACTCCAGCATCTTCCTTGTGTATTACCGTGCAAACCTTGTAGGTAAACTGTTGAGGAATTTGAAATTCTAAATGTGATTGAAATAAAGGTTTCAAGTAGGCATATCTGAAGATTCATCATGCGCAATCATGCATAAATATGGAATGTTTTAATAATGCAACCGAAAACTCATGAAGTTCTGCTACACCAAAATAATATTAATATCAATTTATGTAATTTTTATTCTTTAATAAATGGCTTTAACAACATTTCTGTCATTAGTACTAGAGGTCTCAAATATTGGAAAACTATGTAAAATCTATACCCTGAATTTTCTGCAAATTACTATATTAAGTATTCGTTAAACCATTCCAACACTATAATCGGAGAACCATATGAAATACTAAGAAACCAACGACCCAAATGTGTACATTAATAAACTACTTTGTGAAATAACCATTTTCGTAATATTAGACATTTCTGGATGTTTAAGTTTTAGCAGGTTTAACTTTGAGTTTTTTTTTAACTTTTTAGAACATATTTAAATGTCTTCTTTACTTTTCTTTTCTTCTTTTCCTTTCCTTTCCTCTCCTTGCTTCTTTCTTCTCTCCTTTTTCTTTCTTTCTTTCTTTCTTTCTTTCTTTCTTTCTTTCTTTCTTTCTTTCTTTCTTTCTTTCTTTCTTTCTTTCTTTCTTTCTTTCTTTCTTTCAGAGGAGTCATAAGTAATACAGACCGAAGAGTGATATTGATGGTTTATTATTATTATTATTATTATTATTATTATTATTATTATTATTATTATTATTATTATTATTATTATTATTATTATTATTATTATTATTATTATTATTATTATTATTATTATTATTATTATTATTATTATTATTATTATTATTATTATTATTATTATTATTATTATTATTATTATTATTATTATTATTATTATTATTATTATTATTATTATTATTATTATTATTATTATTATTATTATTATTATTATTATTATTATTATTATTATTATTATTATTATTATTATTATTATTATTATTATTATTATTATTATTATTATTATTATTATTATTATTATTATTATTATTATTATTATTATTATTATTATTATTATTATTATTATTATTATTATTATTATTATTATTATTATTATTATTATTATTATTATTATTATTATTATTATTATTATTATTATTATTATTATTATTATTATTATTATTATTATTATTATTATTATTATTATTATTATTATTATTATTATTATTATTATTATTATTATTATTATTATTATTATTATTATTATTATTATTATTATTATTATTATTATTATTATTATTATTATTAACTACACAGGATGAATGTCTCTGACGAATGTCAATTTGTGAACAGTCAGAATGGCAAACTTCGTATTTACCTTTTGGTTCATTTTATTTTATATATTGCTAACAGGCCCCTGAAAAAGACGATATGAGTAAACCTGTTAATTTTATAATAGAAGGTGAGCGATGACTGTTACTGAGGAAATCTGAAGTTTTTTATGTTATTCCATAGATTTTCACATAGAAG
Organism: Mantis religiosa; assembly: GCA_030765055.1. Taxonomy (NCBI): domain Eukaryota; kingdom Metazoa; phylum Arthropoda; class Insecta; order Mantodea; family Mantidae; genus Mantis; species Mantis religiosa. Next base: position 161,396,611 of record CM060948.1, on the reverse strand, counting down.
CAGTTTTAAAGGAATAAATTCCCTTAATGAATAAATTTTACACAATTAGAGTTCCATTAAACTTTCCTTCACAATCACACAAGGCTGTAAGGGTGTTCCTTACTTGATGGAGATTGCGGTAAAAGGGGTGATTTTAAAAAGATTTTTCGGTAAAATGTATGAGTGGAAGTATTCAAAATTAACTACGATACTGATGTGAAGCTTGCTGAGGTTAGTTATGCATTAAACACTATCGGCAAGGTAATGTACATTAATAAATTCACCATATTCGGCTTATATTATGAAGTAATTGTTGCATTTTCCTTTGCCTACTTGTTGTATCTCCTTATTTTTCTCGTCCATAAACCTCAAAGAACAGCAGTGACAGCAAAGAACAGGAGACCTTTTCAGCTGGAAAATACACACCTGAAATATAAGTTGACGCCAACAGTTACTAAGGGAACAGACCACTATCAGGGCTTTGATTTGTGTTTATGTGTATGTTCTGTTAAGTTCTTTTAACATCGTGTAGCTACTAGAAAAGCTACCGCTTTAAATGTAACTTCAGCGCCTTATCTCAGGGTTAGCTGAGATAGCAATCAGATGCAGCAAACAGCGTCAATTTCCACAAGCGAGTAACCCCGAGCTGTCTGTAGAATCACTGAGCCTTTGTCGGTTGAACAAGGAGAAAAATTTTGCTTTCAGTTTTAGTGGTTCGTGACTTAATGTAGGGCATATATTTTAAATAAAAGGGTACAAAATGTAACTGGATTTTCTTTGTAACATTTTCTCTTTTCTTTCTCTTTAAAGATGCAAAACTGTGTAACTAACTCATGAAGTTTTACACATGGGAGAAAAGGAATTTAAAAGGTAAACTATAAATTTGGGAAACCTTGGTGCTTTGCGAGTCTAAGTGCACGACGAGATTTGCACGCTCACTTTTCATAATCATATCCCATTGACAAATTTTAGATAAGAACCTCTGGGATGTAAATTTTGTAATTTTCTGCTGAGGTTTGCACTCAGGCCTACTAACAGATCTGAGATGCACGTCATCAGCATCGCACCTTGTGTTCACTGAAAGCCAAATGTAACCATGTCAAAATCCTAAGTAAAAAAGTTAAGTAATAAAAAGGTATGGTCTCAAATCGCCTGGAATGCATTCACCACATAACGCTCTCGCTGGCTGCACGAATAGGATTACGGTACTAAGTTAGTTAAGTGCAGAGATACTACCCCAATTAGTCCTGGACCCGTAGGACCTAGGACTCGGGCCTTCTTCATACCCGGGAGCGATGGATACTCCGGGGCTCTTTCCATAGGGCAATACCTGATTTCTTAAAAAGCCCCCCCCCCCCTCGCTGAGCACAACGTCAAGACGAGATGGAAGTGGATACGCCACTTACGCGCGTCAACCCCGCTAGGAAGACTACCGAAAACCTCGGTGGGGCCGCCTGGTGATCTAGCACACCTTCTACTAGCTCTGCAGGCGAGTACCCGGGACTTATTTGGCAACCCTCTACTCCCTCCGGGCGGCCGTAGCATGGCCGGAGGTACCCAATTCCCCATGGGTGTCGGGAACACACTGCCCCCTCGATTCCAACCCAATCCGAACAACTCCCCTACGGGAGGGGCTCAGCAGTTCGGCCCGAGGTTATGGGACTCGGCACCGTGACCGTCTTGATCTATTGTACCTATGCCCCAAGTGGGGAGGAAGGAAGAGGCGAGGGGAGACAGAGGCAGCCGTCTGAAGGACGGGTCCCTACACTTCACCAGTTGGAAATTCCCCGGCATGCCAGCACAACCGACAGCGCACCCGACTGTGGTCCAAAAAAACACCCCTCCCCTCCAGATCGGGTTCTGTACAGCCGAGACCCCCGTAGGGGAGGGGATCCATCCCCTTCAGTTGCTGTGGTGCGGGCACTGCGGACCCTTAGCACTCGTGGTACCTCTGATGTTACTAGAGGAACCTCGGGCCGAATATTCGAGCCCCTCCCTCCGGGAGTTGTTCGGATTGGGTTGGTATCGAGAGGGCAGTGGTTCCCGATACCCGTGGGTGATCGGGTACATCTCCGGACGGGGTTGAAGGAAGCCATCAATATTTCCGGGTACTAGCCTGCAGAGCTAGTAGAAGACGTGCTAGATCGCCAGGCGGCCCCACCGAGGTCATATCGGTAGCCTTAAACTTTTGGTGTTGACGCGCGTAAGTGGGGTATCCACTTCCATCCCGTCTTGTGTCCTTGGACCAGATGGGGGTGCTTGTTAGTAACCCAGCTCTTGCCCTAGGAAAAGCCCCACGGAGCATGCCGGGCGCCCTTTGGGACACCTCGGATACTCCCTGGTTGAAATAGGCCCGTGTCTTGGCCCTACAGGTCCAGGACTAATGGGAGCAGAACCACTGGACTCAACTATACAGCCGGGACACCCAACGACGCTCTTTTAACCTGAAAGAGACCACCAGATGAGACAAGATATAAAATGACAATGGAAATGAAATTTAGGGGCAGAAAAATTCGGAGTATGTAATTAAGCTACCCAGCATTCGCCTGGCGACCCACGAAAACCCTCGAAAAATCCCTGGGTCAGGATGGTCGGACACGTGATGCGAACCAGTCCTCCCGAATGCGGGCCACAGACTAAATCGCCATAGTCATCTCGCGCGGTTCACGAAGTATGTAAGTTGTAACGATTAACAACAATAATTTAATATAAAATGTGATATATAGTTATTAACCTCCACTTCTTTTCATTTATGTTCTTCTGAATAATATAAATTCACGCTTCAGATCTGCATTCTAAATTTTAAAACCCAGGTTGTATCAAAGCGTGCATTTTCAGCAAAATCGCGATATCAAATCCTTTGGGTTGAATGCATACTGTGACTTTGTGGGTTCATGAAATCAAAATTCCAATTGAACAAACTCAAAATGTTCTTTATTTTCACCGAATTACAGTTGGAACACTTGCCGATTACATAGAATTACCTAGCGTACACAATTACAATCCACCAGTTCGTCTGTCACAGGTCCACTCCACACTCACAATTTCGTACAACCCCTCTGATACACGTACACAGTCTTCCATTCCGTTAGCTAGCACTGCGCTCTTCACGGCTGCTCGCCAAGAACTCAGCTGACTCGTCCACTGCAGCCCTTATATACGCAGAACGCTGTGTCGAGAGGTTTCACGGCTCAGAACATCATCACGATTGTTCGAGACGTCAGGGGAAGGGGAAATAGACGGTACAGTGCCTAGTGACTCTTTCCTAGCCATCCTCTATGTTAGCGCTACAAGATAAATGGGTGGGCGTGGGCTAAATGCCTCCTGTCCCCTACCCAGCTCCAGTTGGTAGTGCCTTCCGATAATTGGGTGACAATACTTACTCTGCCTTGGATATCTGAGTGGTAGAAGATATCTATAACAACGGATATAATTATGGTCTCACTTGAATAGTATAAAGGAGAAAGGCAGTGCTGCTGCTCACGCCGGTGTATTTACTCGACAGGGCGTTGAGGGCCCGCCTCGGTAGCGTGGTGTTAGAGTGTCTGCCTCAGGTTCAAGAGGTCCCGAGTTAGAATCTCGGCCAGGATGAGTTACTTGGATAAGGTTTTTTCGGGGGTTTCCCTTATCCTGAAAGACGAATGTCGGGTATCTCTAAGCTCCATGGACCCCGGACACATTTGAGCATCATTTCACCCATTCCACTCATCGTCCGATATGCCTTAACGTTGGAGGACGTAAATTACAAAAAGAAGAGCGTTGAGGCGTATTGACCTTCAGGTAACCAGCGCTGTGATCGTTCCTTATCAGGTCTTATCTGGGCGATTAGAAGAGTGAAATATTAGTAAGTTGAGGTACAGTAAATTACGAAACACAAATGGAGCGATTGAAAGCTGCGTGTATCTATATGATATGATTCCTCGCGCCTGCCGATGTATGACACATTGCTGTCCAGAAGACATGATTATATCTGAACAGACTATACATACACTGGACTCACCGTGTATGTGCGACAAGCTGAGGTAAACATCTCTGTGTTGCCAATTTTTCCCGATACGTCTTCTCGCTTTGCCATGTAGTAAGTTGTAACGATTAAGAACAATAATTTTACTATAAAATTTGATATACAAATATTAACTTCTACTTTTTCATCTATGTTCTTCTAAATAACTTCATAAATTCGCGCTCCAGATCTGTATTCCAAATTTTAAAACCCAGGTTACCTCAAAGCGTGCATTTTCGGCGAAATCGCGATATAAAATCCTTTGAGTTGAATGCATTCTTACTCTGCCTTGGATATCTGAGTGCTGGAGGATACCTATAACAACGGTTATAATTATGGCCCCACTTAAATAGTATAGAAGAGGAAAGGTAGTGTCACTGCTCACGCCATTGTACTAACCACCAGGAGTGTTTACGTTTACATGTTTACCCACGCTAATATCATATACAACATGTAGTACTGTCAGATAGTTATCCACCTTCTATATACAAGTATTATTTGATCTCGCAACATGGGTGACGCTCATTTACTAAATGGCAAAGCGAGAAGGCGTATTGGAAAAAATTCGCAGTACAGAGATGTTTAGCTCAGCTTATCGCACATACACGATGAGTCCAGTGTATGTATACCTTACCACCCGGTTGCTGCTTATGTTATCCCGCCTCGTGTAGCAGCCGCTCTTGATGAGGTATCATCAGCCTGGGTCACGGTGGTCTGCACGTTTGGTAGAGTAGCTCAATAAGTTGACTATTTCCTTGCCCTGGATAGTCACTAGAACTAAGACTACGCTATCTGCAGGGTATGCGTGAGACAGGTTGACGAAATAAAACAACACAGTTCCTTGTAATCGCTTGACTACTCAACTTAGTTTCGTGTTCACAGTTCATCATGAGTTGCCGCCATGTTCCGATCAAGTTATTATAGATTTCCACTATCACGCTAAAACTACGGTTAATTGCTGAAATATATCACGACGGAATAAATCGCTAACACTATTTAAAAATATACTCCGCCGCTTAACTCACTGCTGAGAGAGATGGTTACTTTATAAGATTCGCGCTACTGACTGTTACTTCTCGGCGCAATCCGAAGTTTTTGTCACCGGCAGGCAAACGCGTCTGTACCGTACCACGTCTTGGACCAGAAGAAGGACGCTAAACCTCATCTTCTTGTACCAAAAGCAAATATAGCCTCGACTCAGGCTAGTTGCTCAGAAATACTCTAGTTAGTGAACCACCAACTTCTGGATATTTCCCCGAAAAACTGGTCTGGACCACGCTTAATCGAGAATGGACCAGTTGTTAATGACTCAGGTATAGACCCAAGGCACGCAAAAACCCTTAAAAGTAACATTTTAATCACATACACCAACAACCTTATATTACGTTAGCCCTGAATTAAAATATTTACTCGCATCCTAGTTATTTAATTTAAATACTATGGCTTCATTTCATGTGCTTATCCATCCGCAATAATCATTATATTCATTATTAAATTGTATTTAACCATACGGCTAATAAATACGGCATCACTCTGTTCAGATATAATCATGTCCTCTGGACAGCAATGTGGCTACATCCGCAGGCGCGAGCAAACATATCATATAGACACACGCAGCTTCCAATCGCTCTACTAGTGTTTCGTAGCTTACTGCACATGATAATATTTCGCTCTTCTAATCGACCAGATAAAACCTGATAAGGGACGATCACAGCGCTGGTCAACTGAAGGTCAATACGCTTCAACGCTCTGTCGAAAAATACACATTTCGCAGTATACAAGTGGAATAACCCTTGTTTCAAATAAATTTGCCTGTATCTCTTAGCGCTCACGTGACCTAACACCTGTCATTGGCTGCTGTCGTGGTATAGACCGCTGTACAATAAAAATGAGTTCGTTATCTAACATGATATATCTTGATATGTAAAACTTATAATGCCATAACCGTAAGAATTAAATATATTACGTAAAAGAGTGCATGTTAAATCTTAAGACGAAATAAAGAGGAGGATCCTTTGCTTCAAACCTGCCTCTCGGGATGACTGACGTTAGCACTTGCGTTTATTGGTAGTCGTGATATTGTTGTTTATATTACTTGTATCACTGACCTTGCTCTGAACTGGATTTGTCATACATTCATACATTACCATTCAACATGTGAGTTGAGTTTCGTTATAAACTTGTATTTTTGCATACCTTCACATCTTTATTTGCATGTTTTTATCTATCTTCATGGCAAATATTATGAGGTTTCCGCATGGTGTGAAAGCAACGCCTACAGCGCCGAAAGCGTTAGCTAGTTAGGAGAAAGAGGAAAACAATATTACGCAAGGGGATGCAAGACTATTTGAAACAAAAATTAGATGAGCAGATTATCTAGGTCAATTCTTCCCTCATACTTCAGGCCCCGGTTGCCTACTTCAGGTGGTCTGACATATAATGCTGCCACTGAACATGAGTCCAGCGTGTAATGTCACAGCGCCCTGTACTACTCTGTACTTTAGAACAGTGTAGGAAATACACAAAGTATATCTGGTGTTAATAAAACAACCAGAAAGCAGCAGCACAGGGCGCGGTGACACTGCCTGTCCTCCCCTGGAATGGCACCTCTGTGACAACTCGTATACACAGAAGTCTTTTGTGTGCCAGGTATTGACCCTGTTTCGCGTTAGGTAGAGGTCAAACACTCTACGCTAAACTGCATACGCAGTAAAAACCACAAGGATTGTTTTTTCATCAATATTCCCATTCCCTTTCTCTCCTCGTTCCTCTTGTAAACCTTTCCAACGAGGTCTGGTTTGCGGAACTTGCCGTTGTCAGCGGATTCTCTAATTAGCTGACCGTGTATACATAACCATTTCCGTCCGGTCCTGTAGAGGCAATAAATATCAACGGTTTTCTCTGTTACACGCATGTTCTGCCTCAAGCCGACATTTTAGTCTTCCATTAACTAAAGAAGTCCAGCGTGAAGTATTTATGCAAAGTGTTTTTCAATACAGTCTTCTGGATACAAGGACTATTCAGAGCAATATAAAATAAAGTTATAGTTGTGAATCTGAAAGCTATTTACCTAATTAAATTGTCTTCAGTCTAGTACTCACAATCCCCTGAATTTAGAAGTCCCTATAATCTGTGTCAGACGCCTTCCGAGAAACAATCAACAAGAAACCGAACGCATGCCTAAGTGATCAAAAGTATATTATGGTTAAGAGGAAATTATAAATAAAGACATTTTCAAGAGCATGTAACCAGACGAGTATTCGACTCGCCAACCATTTCAACACATTTTGTACACGTGTACAAGCCTCACTTCGGTTTTGCATTTCAAGTGAAATTCTTTATTGGGTATAATACTCTTTCTGTGGAACTTTCTAAAGCTGATCGGCTTTTTAAAATGCCATATAAGCTTCTAGAATAATCACCATTTTTATCTTTCTGTTTTTACTCTGATAATTTATATCATGCAACCTTATCTTTCAGCCCGGTGTATACTTGCACGCTTAGCAACATACCGCTGGCTAACTCAACATGATGCTATATTGAAACATACGTTGTGTGCACACATACACTGCTGTTCATGAACATCATAATAAGGTACATACTATGATAAGACACATATTTAAGTATCATTTAATTAAACTTGTAAGGTCATTGTTTCAGTCACAAATGTTACACTTAGACACAGTAAACCGATGTTCCTCTGGAAATTCCGCAACAAAAGCTACACAGGTACATAACGGTGCCATTGAGATAAAAGGGAATTATTGGTTGGAAACAGAAAGCTTTTAAGAATTGCTAATGCTAACTAAAAGGCGATATTCATTATTTTTAAACTTATACATACCACTCCATATTACATTCAAGCAATAAAATGAAGGGAAACGCTAAATTTCAAACATTTATGTTGCTTTATGATTATTACTTGCACAGCTCATAATTGCATAAAATCTTCATTCCAGAAATATGTATGACATAGCATAATTAATTGGTTTTTATGATGCCAAATGAGTAGCGTAAATTGCTTTAACGTCAATCAAGTTGTACCAACATTGTAATACAAAAGTACCCCTTGTTTTACATATCCTTCAAAAGATGGTAAAGGCAATCACGTTACTTGAATTCCGCTTAGAGGTTAAATTTATATTATTACTTTTATTATACCACAATAATTTAAAATACTTCATTTGAATTGTGATATGCTCATATTATCAATCTGTACATTAAAAACTAAACTTAGAACGATAGAAACATAATGAGCGGTGACGTTCGTATTCCCTTCTAATAACTGAGGGAAGTGGCATAAAACCCGGCAATCCTTATGTTTTAAAAATAATTTGGAACATCGTGCTAATATAATTTATGAGATAAATTAACCAATGCATACAGCAAAATCACATGTGCTGACTTCATTTGGGCTCTGTACATTGAGCCGCTTTTGAATATTACAAGGTAAATTGAGTCCTTCCTAAACTTTCAAGGTAGGTAAATTGAGTCCCTGGACCCGTAACTGTGACATCATTTCCCCTCCCAATTTCTGCAACTTTGTGCAAGAGCAACTTGCAATAATATAAATATCAGTATGTCATTATTAGTAAACTTTACATCTTTTCCCTCAAAAGTGTCTCTTTTACCAGTGTTTTGCTTTCCTTTTTTCCTGTACTACGTAACTGAACATACACATCTGACTGAATGCTTGTCAAAAACGTCAACGAAATTATAAATGTTTGGGTGTGAAGCGGATTGAATTTACCGAATTGATTTAAAAGCTTTGGACTCAACTTACCACTTAAGGAATCGTAAACAACTAATTATGCATTCAGTTTACCTATCCCCGAGTTTATTTTATTTTTCCAGATCAAACAATGGGCATTATTAGAATAAAATCAGTGCGCCAGCTTCTCTCTGTATCTGTGACTCTCAGTTTTCTTTGAACACATAACTCAATATATTTTGGGCATAAATAAATTTGTAATAATGTAGCGATCGCCATACCTACATTATGCAGCGGGTTAAGATTAAACCACCGTCTGTATGGAGTACGCATGTCCTAAGAAACTCCTTACGCTGCTACAAGGTCAACCAGAGGGTGTATACACAGTATATTGTTTAACTTTTATACTGACCCTAAAATTACAGGGGCACTTATTATTCATGCACATTTTAAGATGCAAGGTGAAAATTTCATCTCCATCATCATTTCACATCATATCCCATCTGGTGGACTCTTTCAGGACAGAAGTGTCGGCGGGTGTCTCGGCGCTGCATGGCAGGATGATATGCTCTGAGTAAAGCTTCCTCCTTCCGTAGGACGATCTCCGACCTCAAAGCCCTGTCTGGTGGGGTCGTTTCCGGACGTCAGTCGAGTGAACTGCCAGTTGTGCTGGCCTGCCGGGAAGTTTCTAACTGGTAAATTGCAGGGACCTTGCCCTTTGCGCTGTCGTGGCTACTTGGAATGGCCGTCCTACGTCTCCTCTCGCCCCATCCTTCTTCCCGGGAATGCCACACTTAGGGGCATAGGTGCAATAGGTCACAATTGGTCACAGTGCCGAATCCCCTCTGTAGCATATTCCAATCCAGTGTAATCCAACCGTCGCGCCAAAAGGAGACATTCTTTGACATTTTGGTTCTCCTCAACAACTACCGCAAATTTATACTACAGATGCACACATATTTGAGATATTACTAAGAAAAAGCAAAGCTATATACTGAATTTTCTCTATATAGCCTGTAGATATTTAGATTCTCATTAAACTCTCTCTAATCAGAATATTGAAAAAGATGCACAAAATGGTAGTTCATGATACAATCCTGAAAAGTAGAGTTTTATTTCACAATTACTCTAGCAAAGTAAAACCACCTTGAACGCTGTGACACATACTATTTTTAGACAGCTCTCGAATTGTAGAGCACCAGTAACATTGCATTGATTTCTAACATAAAGAAAAGTCACGATTTGTAACAAAATCAACTCACGTTTACAGCGGGATTATTGAAACAAGAAAAATGACTTAAAACGAGATCAACACTCATGTGCAGCAGGATGTCTAAAAGCATATCTCTCTTTAAGGGCTGTAACCTTCTGATTCCTACCTTTAAAATGATATACGCTTATGGTACGTACAAATTTCCTGATAGCTATTGATAAAGTTTAATCAGTGAATAGCTGGCACACAATGATGAAAATTTCCACTGCTTACTTTTCTGTTGAAGGTAAGCCAAGAGGACATTTACAGTGAAATTGTTTTTAACATGTTCTGCCTTTCATTAGGCAGTGAAGCGATTAGATGCTATTTCATATTGCTTTCTAATCTTTTGGATCACAGTTCTAGTGTTATTCTTTTTGGGGCTTGTGCAATTTTACTTGTTTCTTTCATTTCATTTTCTTTAAATTAACAACTACTGCCATTTATCCTTTGTGCGGTTATGCTGGATAGAACAATAACTTTTTAGATTAAAGGAAGCAGAAGGTTGTCAATATAACATATAGGTTAACTCTACAACAAGTTGTGATTTATTGTAGTATGGGAGCTTCCATTGTGAAAATGCGAGTGCTATGAGTAATTAATTAATCATGAAAAAATGCATCATGATAGGCGAAACCTATCAAACCAAATGTATAAGAGTAGTGCAAATGCAAAACATAATTGTCGTGTGATTGGACTTGAAACCGAAATTGGTCACAGTGGAGTGGTATACAAATTGTATCGCATTAATGGGATAATCTAAAGCTTTTAGTTCCTATGCACTATGTAAAATATTCTTCTTTTAGGCCATATTCTCTAAAAGTTACGGCCAAAATGCAGAATACATGCAATGTGTATCAAAGTATGATTTTTGTCGTATTAAATATTTCTGAAATATTCCCTCTATTGCATTAAGCAGCGTGCTTTGAAATAAGATTATTTATTTTATTTTACATCACCTCGTAGTGAATGATTCTACATAGCATGTACCGGTCGTTTGCTTTTTATACCATCTGGGTTGCCTCGCTGAATAAAATATATTTCTGTAATACGGCGAACTGAATTCAGTTTCACGTAATTGCGAACACAATTCACAGTAAATATATGGCCAAATCTCGTTGTCACACAAAATGGAACCCAAACTACAAGCAGACACAGGTTCTGTTCCTCATTATCCTGTACCTACTCATGCCACAACTTCATTACCTATTTACAATTTGCCCGCCGTTGCTTTATTCAGTTGAAAAAGGTATTCGGCTTTAGGCATTAGCTGCTGAGAAAGATGGCTTGGAGTAGCGTAAGAGGATTGCATTTGGGAGGGCCGGGTTCAATTCCCGTCGACCATCCACTTTGACTTGAGTTGTTCGTGGATTTTCCTGGTCATAGCTGAATCCTCTATTATAATTGCCCTTCCATAATTTCCCTTTCATTCCGTTTTCTTTTTATATTTCAGTTCTACTACTAGGTTTCATACCGTAAGAACGTGCTGGACAAACTGCTATGGTCAGATCGGCAGCCGTACTCCTTTGAAACAGGCTGAAGCTGTTAACTTGTTATCTTTGGTTTTTAATCATTAGATCACGCACACATTCACACTCTCATTCACACTCTCTGTGGAAAATGGGGATTTTATTTGTTTGAAAAAAGTCCCTACCCCCACCGCCGGGAATAGAACCCGGGACCCCTAGCATGGCAGGCAAGTGATCTACCGACTGAGCTATGGGTTCAGTCTAGTCAATTTTGTTTCCTAATCACCTATCAGTTACGCTTCCATGTCCAATAAACAGAGAAAAGACAGCGGTTCTTGGTAAATATTATTGGTCAATGTGACAGAAAACTTGAATTTGTAAAACGTTTCATCCAGATAACGCTTGTGTAATTCCTCGCTGTTAAAATGCGTCTCGAAGAAACATTTCTTGTTTGAGAAAATTTGTCATCCTATGTTGTGGGGAGTTAGCATGTATGCTTCAATTTCAAGAAGTCTCGAGTTCGAATCTTGGTCGGGGTGAATTATCTTTTTCCGAGGTTCTCCCTCAACTAAAGGATGAATGTTGGTTAACAACTCTAAGCTCTGTGGATCCTGGACCTATTTGAGCATCATTTCACCCGTTTCATTCATCGTCCAATATGACCTACGTAGGAGAACATTAATTAAAACATATGCTGTAACAGTAAAATGACTAAATGTGTTTTTAATGGGGTACGCAGTTAGCTCAAAATAATTAAGGTTTTCTTTATAGAAATAAGGCCACAATTTATGTAATCCAACCTAGTTTCTTGTTTCTTTTATTATTTAAAAATTGGCTTATATATGGAAGATGTACTTCAAATTATCCCAATAAGGTCAAATTCAAGTAATAATTTCCCAAGATTTAAAATTAAAAAGAAAGAAGTACATCTGAAACTATATAATGAAATTTGAAAACAGACAAAACGATAGTTAAGAGGTGCTAACACAATGATGAAACGTGTTTTAATAATAATAATAATAATAATAATAATAATAATAATAATAATAATAATAATAATAATAATAATAATAATAATAATAATAATAATAATAATAATAATAATAATAATAATAATAATAATAATAATAATAATAATAATAATAATAATAATAATAATAATAATAA